>JASVEL010003786.1:0-190469 GCA_032618575.1 Nicotiana noctiflora | reverse complement strand
TATGGAACAAACAAATAGCCAGTGCTATGAGTGGGATCCCCACCGATAAGTCGGGTAATGATGCAGTGTCAGCCGATATATACATGCTCAACATCCATAAGATGGGCTGAAAGGGGTGGTGGAATCAGGTCACGCCGCAGGTCCCAAGTAAGCTTAAGTATAGAATTACATGAGGTCCTCCAGCAAATCCAAAAAATCTCTACAATAGGGAGATTATGTTGAGCCTCGTACTCATGTCTGTATCCCCGCCTCTTAACCCACCCCCTAGCCAAATGGATAAACGATGGAGGTAGTGAATGCTGATGTATGGGTGGTAAAGGTGGTTGAAACTGCAGGAACCGCTCTCAAGCCCAAACCTAATATATAATTTAGACGTAAAATTTAAAATAGATTTTTATGATGTATGTTATAATGAAGAGTGTATTTGACTGTGTTTTCACCTGTAGCAGCGGCATATATCCTGCAACATCTCGCCAGGTACCCATGCATTCCCAACACATCTATCGATACAAGTAACCAAGAATAACAGCACCCCAACTTTACTGAGGTAAATCATCTAACCGCTAAAGCTGATGAAGAAATCTCAAGCTGACTAGGAGTCTCGAAGTGTTCGGGAACAACACACTTCCAAACATAACCATCTACTGGGAACAACACACAGCAAGGGAATTGTTCGCAGTACCATATAATGCCGACACCAATATCTTCACTTTTGAAAGAGCCAAAAGATAATGAAACTACGTCTTCGGCTAAGCCCGATTTAACACAGCGGAGGATCATATTGAGTCCTTGCTCCAAATAAAAGGGGTATATGCACAGTTCTAAAATGAGTAATTAAATAATTTAATTAAGTCATGTATGATTAAAGGACCATGCTAAAACTAGGAACCTGGGAATGCCTAACACCTTCTCCCAGGTTAACACAATTCTTTACCCAAATTTCTTTCGCAGACCATAAATAAGAGTCATTTTTCCTCGATTTGGGATTTTAAATCGGTTACTTAGGATACAATAAATTATCCCAAGTGGTGACTCAGAATTCGAATAAATAATTCTGTTTCGATTATTATCACTTTAATTGGAAAAACTCTCTTATATACCCCTTCCGGGGTAGAAAAAAGATGTGTGAGAGATCCTCCATCAAAGGCACATCAATGGATAAGCTCTTCATCATGTCAATAAATTTCTTGATCTGATTCTCATTTTTCTACTTCGCGTGGCTTTGAGGATAAGGTGGAGGTGGCCTTGGCAAAGGTGTCTTGGCTTTAGGCACAACTATTTCCGGCATGTCTATTACGTGTTTCCTTGATGGGTTCACATCATTCTGTGTTTCGACCTCGTTATCTTAGATATCCATCTGCACTTCTTCATTCAAGTTCTCATCAATTACATTCTCAATTACCAACGGGATTTCATTCTCTTGCAACTCAACTTCATCACTAAAAATTTCTTTTTGTTTGGAGGCATTCACATCACTACCTCATCCACTTCTTGTAGTTACCACCATTGTATGCCTAATATTGTTCCCACCCTTTGGGTTGACTACCGTATTACTAAGTAGAGCCCCCTAGGGGCGAGTATTGAAGGATTGTGAGATCTGGCCTAATTGAAACTCCATGTTTCTGATTGAATTATTGTGGGAAGCCAATTGGGAATCCAAGTCATCATTCTTTTTCATCATCTGTGCAAACAACATTTCAATTCTCCCCATTTTATGGTTCAAATGAACTAGGACCTTGAGATGGAAAGGGGGGCGGATTGTTGGGTTGTTGATACATCGGGGGCCTTTGAAAGCCTTGCCCCCGATTTCCTTGGTTGATATTGTTCCAATCGCCTTGATTATTGTTTCCACCCCAATTATTTTTGTTGCCATTCTAATAACCCAGATTATTCTGATGTAAGGCCCCGTAAAATTTTGTGATTAAAACCTAGTAGCTCATGGTGTCCGAGTTCGAATATTGTGTTAGGAATGTGTAGAATTCTTTGCGACGAGATTGCGAGTCGCAGTTTGGACCCTCGGTAGCGATAAGCTTTAAAAATTGAAAGAATAAATTTTTCCAAAAATTGTCATTTTTGCGGTCAAGAATGTGGTCGCAGATCAGCTATGCGGGCCGCATTCCTACCGCAGAGTGTATCAAAATTTTTGTCAAATTTGGTGTTGAAAATATGGTCCAAAATGCGATCGCATAATGAAAATGCGGACCGTAGAACATCGCATAAATTCCTTAAGGATTTTGGGGGTCAATTATGCGGCGCATTATGCGACCGCATAACACGAATGTAGACCACATTCTTGTTGTAGATCGTGTCAGAACATGTGATTTTTGGGATCAATTGTGCGGTCCATTATACGGACCGCATGTTAATTCTGCGATCACAGATGCGACCGCAGATTCGACTCGGCCCACATTTTCTAAAAATTTTAACTCGATCTCTTCTTTAATAAAACACCCAACACCTTATTTTTATATATTTTCTTAGCAAAATAAGAGAGGGGGAGAGATCTTGAGAGAGAAACCTATCATCTTCAAAGATTGATTCTTCTAATGGCTTGGTCCGAAAATCTTAGGGCAAGTGTCTTCTTCCCCAAATTCTAAAGGTAAAAACCCTAACCATTTTTCCTTAATTTTCAGATTTTAAAGGAAAGAAAGATTTTCATGCATTAGCTTTTGAAAATGGAAGATAAACACTCATGCATGTTCTTTATAATTGAAATTTAGTAAAAAGGAATTGGATAGAAGTAAGGGATTGCAAAAGCGGAGTTGGCAACATAAATTAATTGGGTGAATTGAGAGTAGGAGATAAAAGACAAGAAAGGAAATTCGACTCCAGGTATGTATGGCAAACTTTGATTCTTGTTAAATCGCCTTTTGGTGTATAAATTATTTGGTATGTGATAGCTATGTGAATTGTTGTGTAATTCTTGTGATTAAGTTGTTGGGTGTTTGACTGGTTTAATATGTGTTGTGTGGTATGAGATATGAACTGAATGATGAAAAAGGAAATCATAAATGGTAAAAGTGGGACAATGGTAGTAATGACATACTTGGCTTATTGTGGGAAATTAATGAAACAACTTGAATTGCTTATGAACTGTTGAACATAATGGGATTGGTACTGTCGGATATGGAAATACTTGTACCATTATTGTGGTAGTGGCTTGAAAAGTATTGTGGAAACATGAAATAATTGTAAGTTGCTTATCGTCCTTGTTTGTGATCTTTGTGAAGTGTCTTGGTTGTTGTTGTGATTGTTGTGATTCGAAACTGTACGGTGGGATCGGGTTGCGCGCCGCAACACGAAGTAATAAGGTGTGGGTTGGGGTGATAAGGGTGGCCGAGGTAATAAGGGTGGACAAGGTAATAAGGGTGGAAAGTGATCGAAATCGCCATTGAAATTGATATGAATAAAATTGTGAAATCATTGAGGATGCATTGTGAAAGGAGAGTTTGTAACCTGTGGGGCACTGATTGTCCCTTTGTTTGGCTTGATTGTGTTTTTCATGTGTGTCTGGTTGTTGCTTTTATTGTTGATTTCTATTTGTATATGGGTCGAGGACTACTTGAAACAAAGTAAGTGTTGGAAACATGTTTGGCGTGTCTCGTTATTTCTTTATTTATTTGTTGGTTGTTTTTATTACCATGACTTACTTGTTTATGACTTGAGTTTACTTGGGACAAAGCTCCTTCATACATACCAGTACCATTCTAGTGTACTGACGTCCCTTTTGCCGGGGGCGCTACATTCGTGTTATGATTGTAGGTGGATTCGTAGCAGGTATTTCAGTTTATCGGCAGTAGCACTCTCCGTCTTCCACTGGCCGTTTTGGAGGTTTTTAGTATTTCAAAGGCCTCTTGCAAGTGGTTGATGTGATCCTCCTTTTTTGCGGAATTAACTAGCATGTTGTCGATGTAAACTTCCATGGTTTTACCAAGCTGCTCCTTGAACATTTTGGTGACTAGTCTATGGTACGTGGCCCTTGTGTTTTTTAGCTCGAAAGGAATCACTTTGTAGTAGTAGGTCCCTTAATACGTGATGAAGGTTGTTTTCTCTTGATCTTCTTCGGCCATCAGGATTTGATAGTAACTGGAATATGCGTCTAGAAAACTTAGTAGTTCATGTCCAGCGGTGGCGTCGATCAGCTGGTCGATGTGTGGGGGGGGGGGGGGAAGTAATCCTTAGGGCACACTTTATTCAGGTCGGTGAAGTCCACACACATTCTCCACTTCGCGTTCTTCGTTTTGACCATTACGACGTTGGTGACCCATTATGGGTATTTTGACTTCCTCATAGAGTCGTTTGCGAGTAACTTATCTACTTCCTTGTGGACTGCCTCGTTGATTACGGCGTTGAACTTTTTTCTAACTTGGCGTACCGGCGGATGTAGTGGGTCAATGTTTAATTTGTGGGTAGTGATATCTGGCGAAATCCCCAGCATATTTGCATGGGAAATAGCGAACTGGTCTGCATGGTTAGTTAAGAATTCACGATACATTGGCTAGCTAGTGGCCGATGTAGGCTCTCTTTTCGGGGTTGTGGCTATCCAGCTAAATCGGATCGAGGTCTTCGATCGTTGCTTTGCACGCTTCTACAATGTCTGGATCCCTGATGGTGTCGGTTATCAAGTCGGTTTTAGTCCCCGACATGGCTAATTACTATGCTTCTGCGCTTGCTCCCCTCAGTTGTCGGGTGTAGGCGCAGTCTTGTGTTATCTTGTAACACTCTTGCACGGTGCGCGACTCCCCTTTGATGCTGAATATCCCACATAGGGTTGGGAACTTGACCACCTGGTATAAGCTTGAGGGGACTACTCGCATAGCGTGTATCCATGGGTGCCCAATGATGATATTGTATGCTGTCTCCTAATTCATTACGTGAAAAGTTGTTTCCAATGTGACTCCTCCCGCGAGGATGGGCAAGATCACTTCTCCGGACATACGTTCCACAGCATTGTTAAAACCAGTTAGTGTTATGCAGCGGGGTATTATCTTATTCTTGAGTCCCATCTGCGAAAGGACTCTAGGGTGGATTATATAGGTGCCTCTTCCATCATCGATCATGACTCTACGGACGTCCGTATCAACAATACGTAAAGTAATAACGAAATCATCATAATGGGGAAAACATAAATCGTCGGCATCAGAATTATCGAAGGTGATACTCCCTTCGAAGTCATCATAATCTTCGTGGGAGATAGTCCGTTTCAGCCTGTGTGTATTGGAGAATTTGACATAGTTGATAGTGGAGTCGGTGTCGTCGCCGACGATCATGTTCACCGTGCATGTCGGGGAAGGCAGCTTTGGTGGTCCGCGAGATTATTCTTGCACGCGTGCGAAGTTGGCCTTTTCCTAGTTGCTGATCAGCTCTTTTAGATATCCTTAGTTTAATATTCTGATGACCTCCTGTCGTAGGCCTATGCAATCTTCGGTCATGTGTCCCCGTTCTTGGTGGAATTTGCACAGGACGTTTGACTTCCTTGTGGCCGGGTCCGACTTCATCTTCTAAGGCCATTGCACCTTGGTGCCAAGCTTCTCCATTCCGTACACTATATCTGAAGGAGAGACACAAAAACTATGTGATGACCGCAAAGGGGCGTACCTCTTTTGCTTCTGAGTTAGGCGATGTATCACTGTAATGCGTCTGCGTGTCGAGGAGGCAGATGGGGAGATCTCATATATGGCTGATACCGCTCCTTATTGGGATGAGGGGATGTTCCCAGCGCCCTTTATGGCATCGGTCTTTCCTTATTTCCGATTGTATGGTTGTTAACCGTTGGGTCAGCCCGTTGAGATCGTCTTCGTCCGCTCGTACTTCGGCGTAGTAGGCATTGTGGATCTCATCCTATGTTGTGGGGGGATACTTAATGAGGCGGTTCAACATCATATTGGTCGCTCTGGAGCTGTCTCTACTGAGTCTGTTCTGGAAGGCAGCGACCACCATTCCTTCCGACACGTTTGGTAGGCTCATTCTCACCCTGTTGAATCTGGCGAGAATGTCCTTGAGGCCTTCGCCTGTCGCTTGTCTGACGGTGAATATGTCGTTCACCCTTGCCTCTGTTTTCTTCGCACCAGCATGCGCGGTGACAAACTTGTTCGCCATTTCTTTGAAGGTTGATATTGCTCTAGCAGACAGTTGGGAGTACCATGTTAGGGCCCCTCCAGTCAGCGTCTCACCGAACTTCTTCATAGCACAGATGGTACATGCTCTTTTGAGAGGTCATTACCTTTTACAGCGGTAATGTAATGGATGAGATGATCATCGGAATCGGTGGTTCCATCGTACACCCTCAAGTAAGGGGGCATCTTGATAGTTTTTGGGATGGAGTAGGGGGCATATTCCTCAGAGTATGGTTGCTCTACGAACCTTCCCACAACGCATTTTGGTAGTAATTTAGGGGATCCGGGAATTTTTGTCGACCCTTTCCTGGTGCTCCTTCATTTGGTCGCGGAGAGTCCTATTTTTGCTCTCCAATTCTTCCATCTTTCTCAGGATGGATGTCAGCGTGTCGTCATGGGTTTGTGTTTCGACAGATTGGTTGTTTGTTCGTGCCTCTTCTTGTTCGTCCGCGGTAGTAGCGATACTCATTGTTGGTATCGTTTTGATGTGGCCTTGTAGTTATTTTTCGACCAAACCGCTCAGAGTACTTGTTAACCATTCTTCCAGCAATTTTCTGACTGCCAAGGGTGGTTCTTTTGCAGCAAATGTTGAAGCTTCCTTGTCATGCAAGGTCGCTAGATTCTCGTAGGGAGAAGGCAAGGTTTTTATTTCTGGTGCAACGTCGGGGGTGGTGTTGGTGACAGCATCGTCGCTAACCTCATTAAGCGAACTCGGGAGGTAGGCTGTGACCCCCATTATAGCTTTAGATCTGGTGTTGTTTTCGGCCATTTCTGATTTTTTGTGTGATATAGATGAGATGGTTGGCTGATCTTTGAGTGTATACTATTCGTTTGATTCTCGAAATCCCCACATACGATGCCAAATTGTTTGACTCACAAAAGTTATATGTTACTTTATGAGCTATAGACAATCGAAAATATAGAAAAGGGTAAAATCGTAATAAAATATAATAAACCCTAAAGTGTAATCAATATCGTTATAATACTGTAAATATTAGCAAAAATGAAGAAGTTACGAATATAATCGATGATCACAATTGAGAGGATAGCAGAAAGAGAATAATAGAGAGAGAATGATAGAAATTGTATTATCAAAGAATAACACATGATGCCTTACAACAAAGAAAACCCTCCTTTATATAGAGGTGACGTTTTTTTACTAAAATTACAATTCGCCGAGGGGTCGCTGATGCCATTGAAGATGGGACGTCTACATATACATGTTGACGCCACGCCCTTGCTATGAAAAACGTGAGGGAGGGTCGTACCCTCATTGTTACATGGGCGTGGGGAGAAGTGCACTCGGCCCCTAACAAGTAAATCCTATTTGGCCCCGTACAAAAAGTTATACTATAAAAGAGAGGCGAATGCAGTTTTTATTACTTTTCTTTAACTTCTCAACAAAAAAAAACAAAAAATAAAATGGTGGTCTAAGTGAAATCCAATAACATAATTGTTACTTATAAAGTAAAATATGTGTCGTCTTATCATTTCCGATTCGCACTACGATTAAAGATATGAAACAAAGGATGCGGCCTGGATTTGTTTCAAGACCTTCTGGAAAAAGGAACTAATATAAGTTTGATTCCTTGGTGATTTGAATTCATTTCCATTGAGACAACGAAATGATTTTGCACCTATAAATAAACTTTTAGTGGTGAGACCAAAATCACCTTTCGCTTAGTTTCTCAATCATAGGATTAGCCATGGTAAGAAAGAGAAACGGTCGCAAAATGTGACATAGTGAAAATAAAAAACGAGAGCTATTTAAAAGTGACATTCTCTAAGCGACGCACTAGCCTCTTCAAGAAGGCTGGTGAGTATACCAAGTGGTGCTGAAGTTGCCTTAGTATAATATTAACAAGTAGAGTAATATAACACCGAGCAACGTAATATAAACATATTCCAGAACCTTGAGTCTCGAATACATGGGCATCTAGAGTGCCACAAATAAAGTCTGAACAAAAGATAGAAGGGAAGGGGACTTCAGGCTACGGACACCGTGCAGCAATACCTCAAGTCTCCAACTGTGATTGAATTCGAGAAGGAAGCTACTAAGCACCGCTATGACCAGTATCCACATCTGCATAAGAAGTGTAGAAATATAGTATGAGTGCAACTGATCCAATGTAGTCCGTAAGTATAGAACTTAACCTCGCGAGATAATAAGAGGCTATGACAAGACAACTACATAAATTAATATGTACAAGTGGATATAAAGCATCAATAAAATGATAACGTACTAAGTGGGAGGTGACATACGGAAAGGGGAAAATATAACAAATAAGGCAAGTATGAAATCACGAAATAACCAAGAAAATCACCAATAATAGAAATTAGCCAAATCATTGATATTATAATGACATGCCATCGCGGCTTCATGCTTATACTCTCATCTTTATCGTGTAATAATATGAATATAATGACACAGCATTATCCTTCGTATTTTTACTCTCTCCCTCACCATGTAATAAAAATATGACTGAGATGTCACGGTATATCCTTCATGCTTTTACTCTCTTCCTTGCCATGTAATAATAATGATATGAATGAAATGACATATCATCACCGTTCATGTTTTTACACTCTTCCTTACCATGAAATAATAATAATATGACTTCCAATAATAAACAATATGGAGAATAGTTTAACTTTAAATGTGATGCCATGATATCAAACTTCAAGGTCCAAAAATATTCAACTTTGAAATAGGTGGTAAATATAAAAAGAATAATCAATATAGTAATAATCTATCCTAAGCATGCATGTCATAATTAATATAACAATATAATACAGAGAAACAATTTCCACCAGCGTGCTTTAACTCAATGACAAGGCATAAGTACTTTTCATCTTACATATACATTATCCCCATACATAAAACACATAGCAAGTAGATCAAAATATTCTGATCCCCCAAGTGAAGGTTAATCACGACACTTATCTCACTCCTCAAACAAATGATAATGCTCAACCGCGGGTCCGCTTGGTCAAAACTCGAATTCAGACGAAATCTAATTACCCATGAACTTTCAAGCCCGGTTATGTGATTAATTTAAAAATTAATCTCAATTAGAAGTCTAAATATCAAATTCTAAAAATCCTCAATTTCTATCTAAATCATCATTTCTACCATGAAAAAGCACACACTAAAGGTCAAATAAATGGGTGTTTATTTCAATGTAAGGAAACAAGTTAAAACCTACTAACGTATGAAGTTGAAATGAAAAATCTCTTCAAAATCTCCTCTATGCCGAGCTCAAACATCAAAATCGTTAAATATGATATGATTCCCAATTTTTATAAGTTTTAAAGGCCAGGCGTCATGTGTTCATCATGTTCGCGAGACATTTGTGTGATCGCGAAGCGTTAAGGCCTCCTGGCCTTCACGTTAGCGAGAGGTTGTATAGGTTCGCGATGGACTGTCCCCCGACCTTCGTGTTCGTGAGTTTGGTCTCGTGTTCGTGTAGAGAAACCCCTGCCTCCCTAGAATCTAACTTAATCTATCCCGTTCACGAGTGAACGGTCGCGTTCTCGAAGGGTAATCCCTCCCATGATTGGTGTTTGCCATTGCTTCTCCGCGTTCACGTAGAAGAAAACCTCCCCGCCCCATGTTCCGTTTGTGATCGCAAGAGTAGCTTCGTCATTGCAAGAGTAGCTTCGCAACCATGAAGCACAATGCACCAGACATCAGCAATAGCTTAACCAGCAAATCCTCTAAGTCCAAAATTGATCTGTAGCCTATCTGACACTCACCCGAGTACCTTGAGCTACAACCCAAACATACACACAAGTATAATAACATTATACAAAATTGCTTGTGCGAAAATAATAAAATAACACCTAGAGCTACGAATCCGAAATTAAAGAAATCTTTAAGGAAGCCCAAGAACTTTCAAATTCACAACTGAGCATCTGAAACCTATCAAATCAACTCCGTTTTGCATAAAATTTTGCAGAAAAGTCTAAAATAGTAAAATGAACCTATGCAAAATATTGGAACTTAACTCGAACCCTGCAACCATAAAGTAAACCAACTGTCAAACTTTGAAATTTTAACCTTAAAATTACTAGTTTTCAACATATCACGTCAAAACAAGTTATGGACTTTCAAATTCAATTTCAGGCATGCGCCCAAGCCTAAATCATGATACGGATCCACCGAGATTGTCAGAATACCAATTCGGGGCCGTTTTCATAAAATATTTACCGTAGTCAACTCAAAGGATTTTTAATACTAAAATTCATATTTTCTTCAATTTTTCACATAAATACTATGTGAAACAACACACGGGTTTTGCACGCATATCAAAAAATATTAGATGGAGCTTATAAGGATCTCGAAACACGAAAATAAAGGATAAAATTCAAAATGACCTATGAGGTAATCACATCATTAAGTTTGTATTCTATACTATTCTAAATTATTCTCACTGAATAAACAATATTTATGCCATCTATTTAGTCCGCGGTTGTAATCACTCATTGATGTAAAAATTACTCCCTAAACGCTAAAGTAGTAAAAGATAAAATTTTAATCTGACAAAGAAGTCATTTAACTTAGCTTGAAGTGTTTATTTACCAAAAAAATAAAAAACAAAAAAGTTAATTTGAAGTACAAATGATCTCATTTAAGGAAATAAAAATCTAATGGAGTGCACGTACCTATACGCATATAAAAAAGAGCAATACGGCGATGACAACCTTTATACATAATAAATTAGGAAATTCAGTTTTATGAGAATAAGAATGAGGAAAGAAAGATGTCATACAATATGGAAGCGCATCCAGAATTTTAAGTAGATGAATGTATTATTACTAAAAAGTATATTCATGATATAAATTTTACGAGTTCAACCTTTAATTTGTTCATATACATCTATACTCCTCAATGTGTCACAATTGAAATTTTTGAAAGAATATACCATAGAAAGAAAGAATGAAAAGACAGTATACATAATCGATGAGCAAGAACTAGCACTACAGATGATGTTAGAAAATTATAATAGAATATAAGACCGAATAATTAGGCCTTGATAGTGTAGTCAATGTTCTTTGGGAATTTAAGCCTCCCAAATTTTGTTGCTGCAGGGATTATGGTAGAATTCCTTAAGGATTCTACAAAGCCTATGAAATTTGAGTTTCAGCAATTAACTCGAATTTTTACAAGGACAAAATAATTGTAAGTTGTAAAAAATAAGTAAAAGAGAAAGAGATGAAGATTTTTTTAGATGACTTTGTTTTGGAGATGAAATAGGTATTTATAATAGCTCCATGACAACAACAACAACAACCCAGTATAATCTCACATGTCGGATCTGGGTTATAATAGATCTAGGAGTCCGTTGGAATTAAGAGACTCATCTCTTCATAACAGGCAGCTTTTAAAACAAATAGCCTCCTTTTGAAATTTAAAAAAAAATATTAAAACATTTTTTTTGAAATTAAAAGGCTAAAAACGTTTTAATTACTCAAATATTAATTAAGCGCTATTTAAGTGCCCAATATTGACTATTAATAAAATCGTCAAATTCCAATTTCCCTCCAAAAAACTCTCAAATATATTTATGTATTTTGAAAAAGTATAATATATTATACGTGATATAGTGAGGGAGCATGTGTTCCCAAGACCTTGGGAACTCTTAGAAACGCATGTGAATATGGCATGCGCTAATTCTTTCTATTTGCAATTTTATAAATAAAAAAAGACTAACTTTTAATCCAAAAGACAGTTATCAGTCTTCTTCATGTTTGTCATCAATCATCTTCATGTTTGTCATCAGTCATCTTCATGTTTGCCATAAGACATTTAAAAAAAACTCTAACCTCTTAATACTTGAGCTACAGTGCTCCACGTTTGATGCTCAACGCACCAAGAAAATCTCAATACTTGAGCTATTAATTGTTATTTGCAACTTTTTTAGGCCAAAAAAAATACTCTAATTATCTGAAATGGCAACTACTGGATCTTTTTTTATTTTATTTTTTTTGGTACTGGCAACTATTCGATCAACATCCTCTGTGGCAAGAGAAATGGTGACTGTTCTTAGCATTGATGGAGGTGGCATTAAAGGCATCATCCCTGCTACTCTTCTTTCTTTTCTGGAAAGCCAACTCCAGGTATATCCATGGCTTCTCACTGTTGTTCCTTACCGTTTTTCTTTTCATTATTTACGTTTATACTTTCTTGAGCCTATTAAAACTGTTCTTTTTTCTTCACAAGATAAGGGTAAGATTTATATACACACTATTCTACTCAAACTCTACTATGTGAGATTACACGGTGTATGTTGTTCTTGTTAACTCTCTCATATATACAAGGAATTAAAACTAAGATCTGTTGCGTAGTTATAAATAAAATAATGTGAGATATAAAAGAATTTAAAGCTGAAAAGGAATTATAAAAAAAATATATATATTGTATAGATGTGTCTAATTAATGAATGGTTGTTTTTGAGTCAGGAATTAGACAATGATGAAGATGCAAGACTTGCAGATTACTTCGATGTGATTGTAGGAACAAGTACAGGTGGCATATTGACCTCTATGATAAGTGCTCCAAATAAAAAGGGTCGTCCCCTCTCAGCAGCCAAAGATATGTTATCCTTTTACTTCGACCATGGCCCTAAGATTTTTTCACCCGGGTACATATAGTTTTTATATATTTAACAACTGTATTCTAAGTTTCAGTTTTTATACAAAAATGGAGTATAAACCTTACCATTAAATCACCTAAAACTATAATGATAAAAATTCATTGCTCAAAAGATTATTCAACTATCCAAAAATACTGACAAAAAGTTATACGGATATGCAAAAGGTCCAAATATCCCCCTATACTTTGTGAAAAGGGCCAAATATAACTCTCGTTAAAGGTTTGGCCCATATCCAACCTTGTCGTTCACTATTGGCCCGGATACCCCCCCTAGAATTTACGATAAGGTCTATATATAACCCTTATTCTTTAACATATTTTTTTTTGTAAAAACTAAAAATTATTTGTTGAAAATAATTTCTTCAGTTCTTAAAAAAAAACAAATATTTTGTTAAAAATTATTTTTTTTCCTTTTTTACAACAAAAAAACAGTTTTTACAAATTTGTTTTTTCCGGTTTGAAAAAAAACTTTAAAAAACTGAAAAATGAAGAAAAAAATATTTTTCAAAAGTGAATATAATTTATTGAAAATATTTTATTCAGTTTTTAAATAACAAAAATATTTTTTTAAAACTGAAAATGTTCTAATTCCTATGTTTTTACATTTTTTACAAATATGTTTTACAAAAACTATTTTTTTTTAAAAATGATTTTTGAAATTTTTTGTAAGTCTTAAAAAAAGAAATTAGAACATTTCCAAAAGAAATAAACATTTCTTTTTATGAAACTTTAAACAAATTGCAAAAATTATTTTTTTAATAAAATATTTTTTTTGTAAAAAATTGGAAAAAAATTTGAAAACAGAGGAACTAGAATATTTTCAGTTTTTAACAAAATATTTTTGTTTTTTAAAAACTAAATAAAATATTTCAACAAATTATTTTTTGCTTTTGAAAAATATTTTATTCTTCGTTTTCAGTTTTTTTAAAGTTTTTGTTTTAAAACCGGAAAAATTAGAAAAACAAATTTGTAAAAACTGTTTTTTTTTTGTTGTAAAAACCGAAAAAAAAAAAGTTTTAACAATATATTTTCGTTTTTTAAGAACTGAAGAAATTATTTTCAACAAAATATTTTCTGTTTTTACAAATATATTTTTATAAAACAAAATATTTTGTTAAAAAATGAGGGTTATATATAGACTTTATCGTAAAGTTCAAGGGGGTTTTTGGCTCCGTTTAAAGTTCAGGGGAGTATCCGGACCAATAATATAACGGCAAGGTTGGATATGGGTCAAACTTTTAACGAGGGTATAGTTGGCCGTTTTTGCAAAGTATAGGGGGTTATTTGGACCTTTTCCGTTTCTACAATAGTTCAATAAAACAGATGTGGTTTCAAATGCAGGGCTTGGTCACCCATTTTGGCCCCCAAATATGATGGAAAATATCTTCACAAGGTTCTCCAACAGAAGTTGGGGGAGACTCGTTTGCATCAGACTTTAACAAATGTTGTCATTCCAACCTTTGACATGAAGAAATTTCAGCCAATAATATTCACTAAGTCGGAGGTAAGTCTTCCATAAATCATATCATCTAGCTTTTTCTTTTTATGGATATATTGTTGGGACCAAGCTACTTTAAGATGAAAACTATCATAACTACCATATTGAATCATCGAGAATAGAAATTAGATGCGAAAGCATAATCCATAAGAACGACTAGAATATTTCGGTCTGGCGGCCAGTAGTCTTCCAAACCAAGACGTAGTGATCACACAGATGGCGTCTCTTCCTTTTCCAACGATGAGATATTAGAAATGAACCTTACGTATGATTTGGGTACCATAACCCTATTTATAGATGCGTACTGTTTATGTAATTCTAATTTAGCTCATCATTAAATTAGAAACTACATTCGGGTACCTACACATAACACGCCATACTTTGGAGATGCTTTGTAAACTTATTTAACTTTAAACCTTAACAAATCAATTTTAACTTGGATCAACATTTTAACGATATCAACCAATATATAGTTATTCTTAATACAAAATGTATGTAGAAGTCCATAAACTCTTACAATCTCCCACTTGGACGGCACACATACACAATTGTGTGTCACCTTCACAATTGTATATGTATATGTATGTATGTATGACCTGTAACTTTATAAATGCATGTCACCTTATGAGCTCAAAAATATTTGCTATTATAAATCAAAATACCTCCAAACATCTCATCCATCAATCATGACAATATTGGACCAAAACGGCTTTTGTTGTATTTATCACAACTAAACCTTCCGTGATCGTGAATACCAACATAGCCAAATGACATTGATCACGTATGGATGCATGTCATGAAAATTAAATGCAATGTGATACAAGCATGCCTAATTCCAACTGTTTCAACAAAAAAAAATTAGAGTGAAAAATAAACTGAATATTTTATTTCTCGAGAAAGAACCTCAAATATCCTTAAACTGAAACCATAACATGAAACCTTAAACTGAAAGCCAAATTGTGTTTGTAGTCTCTTAGTAAGTGGATCCACTTCTATGGAGTTTGTACCAATATATTCTATAGACAACTAATCACTTTGAGCTCTTTCTTTAACAATGTCACGACCAAATTTCACATATCGTGATAGCGCCTATTACAATACTAGGCAAGCCGACAATTACAATAAACGATGCATCATTAAATTGAAAACATAACAATATAAGTTTAATAGTAAAACCTCATAAATACTAATAAAAAAATACCGCGACTTAATACAATATCCAAAAAAATCGGGGTGTTACTTCGTACATGAGCCTCTAACTAAGAACATAGTTTGATTGCTAAAAACACAGTCTAGAAAGATAGAACCGTACAAGTAAATGAAAAGAAGTAGCGTCAAGGTGTGTGGACGCCAAGGCAACTAATTAGATAGTCTCAACAGATAAAGCTACAAAAGCTAGCAGTCGTCGTACCTGGAAGTATTTGGATCTGCACACGAAGTGCAGAATGTAGTATGAGTACAACCTACGCAATTTACTCAATAGTAACAAGAAAAACCTTAGGCTGAAAGTAGCGACAATCTTAATAGGTACAGTTGAAATACATAATTCAACAGCACAAAAATATAGACATGCTTTCAAGTTCAACAGTTTAAGCTCAAAACACATAAAATATGCCGAGTGTGACTGAAAAGAGAAATGATAAATCTCTATATCTATATGTCAATTATGCATGCCAACTGTAATGCAACGTAGTGGTAAAAGTCATATGCATACTCTTGGAGTGTTCCTTCGCTTAGTCCTCCCATTCACTCAATCCTCACAGTCACTTAGTCCTTTCAATCACTCGGCACTCGTGCTCGACACTCGCATTCGCACTTGCACTTAGTAGGTACCTGTGCTCACTACTGTTAAGTTACATTCCAGAGGGACGTATCATGCCCAAGTGAAAAAATAAGACAATCATGGCATGAGTCAATAAAACCTGCTGTAGCGTGCAGCCTTATCTCATGAACATCCTCACAATCGGGCACTTCTAGGGTTCAAAACGTGATAGAATGAAGCTAAGTCCCAAAGTGCTCAGCTATAAAACAGTTGCAAGTGTCGCATTTGCAACTTGGGTTTGCACATATGACCCTTGCAATTGCGGGAAAAGGATCACAAAAACGACCCTAGCCAAGCCTGCTAACGTTGTATTTGTGACACGAAACTTTGCAAATGCGAAGTTGTTCCACCCAGTAGCTCGTCGCAAAATCGACCGTTATCTTGCAAAGTGAGACCCCTGTAGTCGTAAATGAAAATCAAATCCTCGCAAATGCGAGGTCCCTTACCCAGCAGCCCGGATTAGCAAAATCGAGGATTACCTCGCAAATGCAATTGTTGCATTTGCGAGAAAAATATCACAGTTGCGATTGAACTAGCACCAACACTCCAAATTCTAAAAACCCAATCTGAAACTCATCTGAGCCGCCTGGGCTCCATATCAAACACCCGCACAAGCCAAAAAATATTACATGAACGTGATCGCATAACCAAAATGCCTAAATAACATCTAGAATAACGAATCGGACACCAAAACACATGAAAATCATAATGAACCTCGAACACTTCTAGAATTGCATCCAAGCATCTGAACAACAACAAACCAACTACATAAGTCACCAACTTTTGCAGAAAAGTTCCAATTGATGAAGCGGACCTATTCCAAGTCCTAAACCCATAATCCAAACGCGATAGCCTTAAAGTCAAACCATGGTCGAACTTAGAAAAATTCCAAATGTTTAAATTGCCAACTTCCGCCAAATAGCATTGAAATCTTCATGAATCATCCAATTGAAACTCCGGACATATGCAAGTCCAAAATCACTATTCGTACCTACAGGTAACATCAAAACTTTGATCCGAGTAGAAATACAAAAAAGTTAAACTTGGTCAACTCTTTCAACTTCAAGCTTCTCAAGTGAGAGTCATCCTTCAAAATCAAATCTAAACCACTCAAACACCAAAGTCGTTGATGCACGCAAGTCATAATACACCATTTGAAGCTAGTCCTAACCTCAAACTACCGAACTAGATGCAATTGGTCAAAATGATCTGCTGGATCATTACAATATCCCAAATGGTCTCTCTGCCTATCTTTTCAAGGCATCGGCCACCATATTGGCCTTCCCAGGATCATACAGGATAATAATAATAATATAGCGCTTTAACAAATCTAACCTTCTACACTATCGCAAATTGAGGTCTTTCTGCTTGAGCAAATGCTGGAGACTCCGGTGGTCGGTAAAGACCTCACACAGTATAGTAGTGCCCCCAAATCATCAATGCATGAAAAATAGTTGCCAACACTAAGTCATCAATCGGGTTCTTCTCATGAACCTTCAACTGCGAAGATGCTTAGGCAACCACCCTATCATCTTGCATCAACACCATGCCAAGCCTTATACGCGACACATCACAATACACACTATAAGACCTCGAGTATATAGGCAACACCGAAATTGGGGTAGTGGTCAATGCAGTCTTGAGCTTCTGAAAGCTCACCTCACACTCATCGGACTATCTGAAAGGAGCTCCCGTCTTGGTAAATCTAGTCAAAGGTGAAGGAATGGATGAGAAATTCCCTACGAAACAATAATAATATCCAACCAAACCAAGGAAACTCCAAATCTCAGTATCTGAAGATGGTAGACCAACTCTGAACTCCCTCAATATTCTTTGGATCTACCTTGATCCTCTTATTATGCACCATATGACCCAAAAAAGCCACTGAATCAAGCCAGAATTAACACTTAGAGAATTCTGCATACAACTTCTTCCTCCTCAAGGTTTGGAGCACGATCCTTAGTTGCTACATGATCCTCTCCACTACGAGAATATACCAAGATGTCGTCACTAAACATGTTGAAGAACGAGATAAAATATGGCTAGATTACTATTCACCAAGTGCATAAATATTGTTAGGGCGTTGGTCAGCCCTAATAACATCACTATAACTCATAGTGACCATACCGAGTCTAAAAGCAATCTTCGAGATATTCGAATACCAAAAATTTAGTTGATGATACCTTGACCTCAAATCAATCTATGAGAGCATTATAGCAACCCGAAGCTCCTATCGGCTACGAGAATATACCAATATGTCGTCACTAAACACATTGAAGAATGAGATAAGATATGGCTTGATTACTGTTCATCAAGTGTACAAATATTGTTAAGGCATTGGTCAGCCCTAATAACATCACTACAACTCATAGTGACCATACTGAGTCCTAAAAGCAGTCTTCGAGATATTCGAATCCCAAAAATTCAGTTGATGATACCTTGACCTCAAATCAATCTTCGAGAACACTATAGCACCCTGAAGCTCATCAAACAAATTATCAATATGCGGTAATGGGTACTTATTCTTCAATATAACCATGTTCAAATGCCTATAATTAATACACATCCGCATAGAGCTATCCTTCTTCTTGACAAATAGAATCAGAGCACCCCAAGGTGAAACACTCAGCCAGGTGAAAACCTTATAAAGCAGTTCCAGAAGTTGTTTCTTAGCTCATTCAACTGTACTAGTGTCATACGATATGGGGGAATAGAAATAGGATAATTGTCCGGCACCATGTCAATACAAAAATAGATATCCCTGTAGGGCGCCATCCCCGATAGGTCTGCTGGGAACACATTTAAGACGTCTCATACTATCAGAATTGACTCAACGGTATGAGCATCAGCACTAACATCCTTCACAAAAGCTAGATATGTTTTACATCCCTTATCAACAATATGTTGTTCCGTAATAAAGGACACAACTCTGATAGGAATATAATCCAATATAACCCTTGACTCTAAGTGTGGCATACCTAGAATGGCCAATGTCACAGTCTTGGCGTGACAATCTAGAATAGTGTGACACATTGACAATCAATCCATGTGGCATGCTAAAGTCTACCATACTAATCAATAATAAATCAACTATGATGTCATAACCACCAATAACGACTAAACATGGTCGATAAATATGATCCACAATAATAGAATCTCCCACAAGCATGGATACATTCTTAATAACACTCAAAGAATCACGAGATATATCTAAATACGGTTCAAAGTAAGATTACAGTTATTAATCAGCGGAACCCAGTTCAAATAAGATTGAAGCATTCATATAACAAACCAGAACCATACCTATGATGACATCATCTAATGCAACCCTCTTCATCATAGAAAAAAACATATAAACAAGCCTAGCCTCCCTTTTTAGGGCGACCTCTACCCTCCTGAACTTTACCCCTAGATGGCGGTGAGCTGGAGAGGCACTTGAGCAGAAACTATGGCCTATGACCTATGTGGACCCTATGAACATTGTGGACCATTTGAAATCTTAAGAGCCTTCCCACTGTGTGGAAGTGCAACCCCTCCTGAGTCTTGGGCAGTCCCTTACCATATGTTTGGTATCACCATACTCAAAATAATCTCTCAGTGGACTTGGCTGTTGAAACTCACTCTGGCCTAGTCGGTTGGACTGACCGCTGACGTGACCCCATGTAGGAGGTGCACTGGATAGTGGCTAAGCAAAATAAGTTACCTGAGATCCCAAAGCACTACTAGTAGCTGGGAGTGCTGAATGAATTGGCCAGCTCACACAGCCTCTGCCATGGCGGGCTGCAATCGGTGCATGTACCCTCCAGAATCTCTAGGCCTCTTGGCCTCCCTGTCCACTTTCTTTTGGCCCCGAATACCGTCCATCCTCTAAGAAATCTTTACAACTTGCTGAAATGGAGTATCCGTCTCCAACTCTTGAGCCATGCTGAATTTAACAGCATAACTTAGCCCCTTAATGTTGATAGTCTCTCTTTGACTGTAGAAATAGACACAGATACATGTCGGGATAACTCACTAAATATAATATTATACTCTGATATCGACATAGTGTATTAACGCTGCTGCTCTAACTCTATGTTCCATGCATTCCGAAGGGTATAGGAAATAAACTCTCTCAAAAACATCTTCGAAAATTGAGCACATGTGAGTGGGGTAGCATCAGTACCCTCCTCGTAAGCCTGCCACCAACAATATGTTGCTCTTGACAAATAAAATATAGTAAAAGTAACTCCGCTCACCTCCACAATACCTATGGTGTGGAGAATACGGTGGCACTTCTCTAGCTGTGTCATTGAAAGTATGAGGATCATACTTCTTGAACCTCTCAACTCTCGTCTTCTCCTCCTTAGATTCCTCCGGCTTAATCTTAGGCTGAGCCGGTATAACAATCTTTGATGGTATGATACTCGGGACATGATCAATGTGGACCTGCTGCTATGGGGTACGGGTCGCGAGAGTCTGAGCTCCTCCCCCAGCCTGAGATGTGGTTGGTGTAAGGGGATCCCGCCTAATCTAGAGTACCGAACATGCTCAAAAGCTATGCTAGGTTCTCCTAAAGTCTAGGGGTAACAACTAGCGACTCGGGTGCCTCTTCCCCAACTAGAGGTACTCCCCAGTCCGTGCTCGGGCAGATGCTCTAGCTGCAGCACATGGCCTCGCCTCCGCCCAGGCCCCAGCCTTGCACGGTAGTAGCAGGGGGCGTGAATGTCTAATAATCATATTCAGCAGTGCATGTACTCACCATCTACAATTTCCACAATAAGGAATCAAGGAAGTGGAATCTTCTAACATTTTAGCAGCCTCTCAAAGATAAGTATAGACATTTCTGTACCGATCCGCAAGACTCTACTAAACATTCTTATGACTCGCACTACCTATGGACCTAGTGCTCTGATAACAACTTGTCACGATCCTAATTTCCCACCTTAGGATATCGTGAAGACACCTAGTCTCTAAGACTAGGTAAGCCTAACATTCATTGATAGCTTACAGAAATAACAAACTAAGATAATAGAATAAACTGATAAAGCTGATAATAGCTCCAAAAATGGAACATCAATAAAAAAAATCCCATAAATGGTAGAGCTGAGTCATAAGCTCTACAAAAATATACTAAAATGTATAATACAACATGTTTTATAATAGGATAAATATTGTGAGCACATGATTTTTGCACCAGGCAAATAGTTCCAAAATTAAAATAAATATGTTTTTGAGTGCAATTACTTGACTTGTTTGAAATTAGCTATACTTTGTGAATTTGAATAATTAGAAATTAGAAAAAAAATCAAAAATAGGCTAGGTAATTAATTTGTTAGTTTAATTAGTTAGATATTAAGAAAAATTAGCAAAAATAGTGTTAAGTAGTGGAAATTAGGAAAAATAGTAGAAAATTGCCAAAAAATACTAAATAATTAGAGTAAGTAGGAAATTAGGTTTTATAATTTTCCATAAAAGAAAAAAAAAGTACAAAAGAAAATCCATAAAAATAATTAAAATCAGAAAAATACAAAAATATATATAGGTATAATAAATTTGGGCCAAGTATAGCCCAAACCGTTTGGCCCAGTCCCTAGCCCAGAAGCCTGGTCCAGTTCATTGAGGGACATTGATCCTAGCCATTAATCCTGATAAATCCAACGGTTAAGATAAATAGAGGAATTAATTAGATAATTAAATTAACGGGTTTAATCTCAGCCGTTCGTGTAAGCTGATCTGATGGATGAAAGCTTGGGTCTCATTTTTGTGTCAAAGCGTCTTCGTTTTAGTAACGATCAGTGCTAGCCGTTGATCTCCATCCAACGAACGGCCCAGATCACCTCGTATGACCAGCCTATAAAAGGCTTTGGTCTGAAGATTTTGGCCATTCTTCGTATACCCTAAAGACTAGCCGCCCTCCCACTCCTCTCTTCTCTCCCTTTTGTCTTCTTCAACCACAGCGAAACCCTAGCCGGCCAATGGCGGCCGCCACCCTCCACGGTGGTCGCCGGCTATTCCTTACCCCCCTCCTCTCCTATTCCCTTCTTCTCCTTCTTCTTCACCTCATCAAGCACCAAAAACCCCTAAAACAAACCCCTTCTCCAGAACTCCGGTCACCGGAACTCACCACCGGTGACCACCAAACAACGAACCACACTACCAAACCAACGCCAAAAGAACCCCCTTCACTTGATCTACCCACACATACCATTGGTTCCCCTCGAATCTACCCAGATCGTCTCGAATATCCCAAAGAAGGTCGCCGGAAACCTAACTCCGGCGACCCCCAAACTCGAACCACCCAAAGACCTCGCCTTTTACTCTCCCAAACACCCCTCTGCAACTCAAACTTCAAAAAAGGTTTCACCTTTAGTCCTAAAAGAAAAACCAAAAGAGAAAACAAGGGAATAAAGGAAAGACCTCTAGGAGTCTGAAAAGAGAAAAAGAAAAGAAGAACAGAGGTTTAGGAATAGAAATAAGGGGATAGCTTGGGGGACAGACCCCGCTAAGCTAAGTACCCTCCTCCTTTTTTTATTTTTCTTAGCTTTTTGTTTGTTTGTTTGATTTTTGCATGCTTCTTATGCCTTCTCTGATTTTGTTTCCGTTTAACATTTTGTCCATGATTTGGTTCTGTTTAGTTATGTTCTCATGTTTCTGTGGTTTATCTTTTTCTTTGTCGCATTTTCTCTATTGTTATCTTTTCTGTATTTCTTAGTTGTTTCGCATGATTAGTTATAAGTTTCCTACCTGTTGTTTCTTCCTTTGCTTCATATCTCTTGTATGTGTCTCCGATAATTAAGTCATAAGGTTTCATAACATGTTTATTCTGGGTCTGTTAGTGATGGAGTTTTTGTGTTGCTGTGTTTTGACCTCATGTTTCTTTGCTTTAAGTTCAGGGAGTTCCTCTTTTCCCTATCATGTTAACTGTGGGTCTCTCATTCATCTAAAAAGGGGATTGACTGATTGATATTTGGTTCATCTCTCATCTCTTATTTCCTCTGTTTATATTAGGCCTCTTCATCTTGTTGGTTTTAAATATCTTCTCTGCATGCCTATATTTTGGACTCTCATTCTGTGTTAGTTTATCTTTGTTAACTCTCATTAGCTTGAATAATTCTTCTATTCTTCATCCTCATCATGATCTATCATATGCATACATAAGGTTAGGATTAGCTGCTAGCCCTATGCTTTCCATGTCCTATTTGCTTAGCATGATTCTAGGTTTAGTACTTGAAAGTGGACTCTGATTATCATTCTTATATTGTTCTGCCATGGTCCATTGCTCTCCTTATTAAAATAAGTTATGTTTCATTGTTTTGTGAGAATTTAGTGTCTAATGTATCTATGTCCATGAATGCTAAGTGTTTTAGAGTTTTTCAGTATGTCATCTAGCATGAAATAATTGTGACCAAGCCTGATTAATGTTAATTGACATGTTGCTACATGAATCTAAGTTATGTGAATTGATTAGTTGAGCCTCAACACTATCAAACCCCTTTTCTGAGTTTTAATTAATCAATGAACAATATTTGGGCTTTATGTGGTTATGTGTGCAATTGTATGTTGAAATGGTTAAGTTTGCAATAGTTCTGTGTTAGTAAACACTGTTAATACCTTCATGCTTAGGTGAATTGGTTATAGCTGTTAGTATTAGGTTCCATGAAAATGGCTAGTTTTTAAATAGGTTAAAACTGAAAATGAACAAAAAAAAATAGACTGTTAGACAATAATTGGCCTAAGAATGGTCAACCTTGCCAAGGGTTGACCTATTCTATAAGGCCCTAACACACAGCTCACTTTAAAAGTGGCTGGTTGTGCAAAGTGGTTATGTCTGCAAATGCAGACTTGCCCATGCTCTATATTGAGCCCTGAACATTAAAAGTGGCCAAACCTGCAAAGGCTTTGGGCCCAATTGTTCAGTAATTGGCTTTAATAGCCAAGCTAAGTCTCAACTTGAGACTGGTTAGTTTTTAAATAGTTTAATATCAATAATAAGGCAGGCCCGTCCTGCAATTAGCTTAAAATTGAAATAAATTGGTCTTAATTGACTGGAATTAGTTTAAATAGGCTAAAATTGAAATAGTTCATTAAAGTAGAAGTGGCCAGCCCTTAAATACCAATGCAAGGGCTGGCTATTAGTTAAATAGGTCCCCAAATGCTGAAATCTGACATAGGTAGACTTAGTAAATCAGCATTGGCCTTGAGGGCATAATTGGAAGTTAAATAGGTAAAATAGTAAATAGTTTAGAACCTAAGAGGTTAAGGGAGTCATTTGTACCCCTGATTTCTGCAATTTTGCAGAGATTTAAGGGTATAATGGTCTCCCCAAAAAGGGAAATCTGTAAAAATCTCAAACCCTTAGGGATACATTGGTAAAAACCCACTAAAAGGAATCTTTAGAACCTTACAACACATGCTGGAAGGGTTTTGATAACTGATTTGGGGGACTTAAGTGTACATTTCATAATTTTAGGAGGGGGAGAAGTGGGATTTAATCCCAAACTTTCTCCCCAAGTCATCAGCCCTTAGTTAGCTATAAATATACCCCAAAAAGAGCTGAAAAGGGGGTTCCAATTTTTTAGCAAATCTGAAAATACACTTAAGCTGAAATTCATACAAAAGCTTGAGAGATAAAAATAGCAATAGAGCAATAGGATTTTCTGGAATTTTCGAGTTAGGACTTGCTGGTTTCTATTGATTTTGCTGGGTTCTTCTGCTCGAGTTGGACTGGGTTTTTCTGTTGCTTTGCTGATTCATACTTGCTGTTGCTGTGTTATTTGGCTCACTGCTATCCAAATCCTCTACTGTTGCATTGCTTGTTTGGATCAATTGTTGTGCTTATCTGCCTGACTCCCTAGACTCATTGGATTTTTCTTTGTGATTCAGGTACATATCTCTTTCATTTGAAGTTGTAATGGCGAATTGTTGAAATGAAAAATGAAGATTCAGTTCTTTATACGATGCTGTTTTGTAGTTTTTTGTAGTTTAATGTTGTTAGTTTAAGATTCATAGCTCATTTGTTGTATGATATAGTAGCTGAAAAACAAAAATACAAAAACATTGTAATAGCTAGTATAATAGTAGTATTGTAGTAGTAATAGCATATCACTTAGTTTAATTAGGTAAAAACATTAAAACATAAGTTAGCATTTCATAAGTTCTCGAATCGTTGGCTGTTCTTCACATTAGTCTCATAAGCCACGATCATGTAAATAACCATATGGTATGGATCTACACTTTAGCATAAGTAATTTTTAAAAGATGAAAGACATTAGTTCGAGTCAGGCGTAACTAAATTAACAACACTGAAATGAACTAAGTCATTGTAAACCCACTGTTTGGTCTTGTTTAAACCCTTAAATCTCTTAGATAGGGACTCATATAGTTATTGCTTACATAATTATGTTGTTTCTGTGAATCTAGGTTCTAACCTGATTGAGTTTTAAAAGGGGAAATAATTAGGTATTGAAGCAATTCAATTAGGATGAATGGGTGGTGATGAGAGGTATAGCTCACAATAAAACTGGCAATATAGTAAACGTTTGTGATTAATCATTTAGTTTCTCTTTGATACTGTAAATAATTAGTTGAATCACCTTAATTTAACTTAATCCCCTGGGTAAGTGGCTGCGTTCCAGAATACTTCATTAAAAAATAATTAGATATTAGTATAAATTCTTAGTTGTGAGCATATAGTAATAACGGATTGGTTGGGCTTTCATTGATTACTGTTTTATGTACCAATTCCCTTATCAATAATAAAAGTGATTTGATTTCGTTTTAAATTTTGAGTACTTGTTTCATTATGTATTCCGTGTTATATTTTTGTTATTACATTCTGGTCAGCGCCCCATGCCTCCCGGCGTATGGAACAAACAAATAGCCAGTGCTATGAGTGGGATCCCCACCGATAAGTCGGGTAATGATGCAGTGTCAGCCGATATATACATGCTCAACATCCATAAGATGGGCTGAAAGGGGTGGTGGAATCAGGTCACGCCGCAGGTCCCAAGTAAGCTTAAGTATAGAATTACATGAGGTCCTCCAGCAAATCCAAAAAATCTCTACAATAGGGAGATTATGTTGAGCCTCGTACTCATGTCTGTATCCCCGCCTCTTAACCCACCCCCTAGCCAAATGGATAAACGATGGAGGTAGTGAATGCTGATGTATGGGTGGTAAAGGTGGTTGAAACTGCAGGAACCGCTCTCAAGCCCAAACCTAATATATAATTTAGACGTAAAATTTAAAATAGATTTTTATGATGTATGTTATAATGAAGAGTGTATTTGACTGTGTTTTCACCTGTAGCAGCGGCATATATCCTGCAACATCTCGCCAGGTACCCATGCATTCCCAACACATCTATCGATACAAGTAACCAAGAATAACAGCACCCCAACTTTACTGAGGTAAATCATCTAACCGCTAAAGCTGATGAAGAAATCTCAAGCTGACTAGGAGTCTCGAAGTGTTCGGGAACAACACACTTCCAAACATAACCATCTACTGGGAACAACACACAGCAAGGGAATTGTTCGCAGTACCATATAATGCCGACACCAATATCTTCACTTTTGAAAGAGCCAAAAGATAATGAAACTACGTCTTCGGCTAAGCCCGATTTAACACAGCGGAGGATCATATTGAGTCCTTGCTCCAAATAAAAGGGGTATATGCACAGTTCTAAAATGAGTAATTAAATAATTTAATTAAGTCATGTATGATTAAAGGACCATGCTAAAACTAGGAACCTGGGAATGCCTAACACCTTCTCCCAGGTTAACACAATTCTTTACCCAAATTTCTTTCGCAGACCATAAATAAGAGTCATTTTTCCTCGATTTGGGATTTTAAATCGGTTACTTAGGATACAATAAATTATCCCAAGTGGTGACTCAGAATTCGAATAAATAATTCTGTTTCGATTATTATCACTTTAATTGGAAAAACTCTCTTATATACCCCTTCCGGGGTAGAAAAAAGATGTGTGAGAGATCCTCCATCAAAGGCACATCAATGGATAAGCTCTTCATCATGTCAATAAATTTCTTGATCTGATTCTCATTTTTCTACTTCGCGTGGCTTTGAGGATAAGGTGGAGGTGGCCTTGGCAAAGGTGTCTTGGCTTTAGGCACAACTATTTCCGGCATGTCTATTACGTGTTTCCTTGATGGGTTCACATCATTCTGTGTTTCGACCTCGTTATCTTAGATATCCATCTGCACTTCTTCATTCAAGTTCTCATCAATTACATTCTCAATTACCAACGGGATTTCATTCTCTTGCAACTCAACTTCATCACTAAAAATTTCTTTTTGTTTGGAGGCATTCACATCACTACCTCATCCACTTCTTGTAGTTACCACCATTGTATGCCTAATATTGTTCCCACCCTTTGGGTTGACTACCGTATTACTAAGTAGAGCCCCCTAGGGGCGAGTATTGAAGGATTGTGAGATCTGGCCTAATTGAAACTCCATGTTTCTGATTGAATTATTGTGGGAAGCCAATTGGGAATCCAAGTCATCATTCTTTTTCATCATCTGTGCAAACAACATTTCAATTCTCCCCATTTTATGGTTCAAATGAACTAGGACCTTGAGATGGAAAGGGGGGCGGATTGTTGGGTTGTTGATACATCGGGGGCCTTTGAAAGCCTTGCCCCCGATTTCCTTGGTTGATATTGTTCCAATCGCCTTGATTATTGTTTCCACCCCAATTATTTTTGTTGCCATTCTAATAACCCAGATTATTCTGATGTAAGGCCCCGTAAAATTTTGTGATTAAAACCTAGTAGCTCATGGTGTCCGAGTTCGAATATTGTGTTAGGAATGTGTAGAATTCTTTGCGACGAGATTGCGAGTCGCAGTTTGGACCCTCGGTAGCGATAAGCTTTAAAAATTGAAAGAATAAATTTTTCCAAAAATTGTCATTTTTGCGGTCAAGAATGTGGTCGCAGATCAGCTATGCGGGCCGCATTCCTACCGCAGAGTGTATCAAAATTTTTGTCAAATTTGGTGTTGAAAATATGGTCCAAAATGCGATCGCATAATGAAAATGCGGACCGTAGAACATCGCATAAATTCCTTAAGGATTTTGGGGGTCAATTATGCGGCGCATTATGCGACCGCATAACACGAATGTAGACCACA
Source organism: Nicotiana noctiflora (assembly GCA_032618575.1). NCBI lineage: Eukaryota > Viridiplantae > Streptophyta > Magnoliopsida > Solanales > Solanaceae > Nicotiana > Nicotiana noctiflora. The sequence goes on along the minus strand of JASVEL010003786.1, from coordinate 162,244 downwards.
TTCTTGTTGTAGATCGTGTCAGAACATGTGATTTTTGGGATCAATTGTGCGGTCCATTATACGGACCGCATGTTAATTCTGCGATCACAGATGCGACCGCAGATTCGACTCGGCCCACATTTTCTAAAAATTTTAACTCGATCTCTTCTTTAATAAAACACCCAACACCTTATTTTTATATATTTTCTTAGCAAAATAAGAGAGGGGGAGAGATCTTGAGAGAGAAACCTATCATCTTCAAAGATTGATTCTTCTAATGGCTTGGTCCGAAAATCTTAGGGCAAGTGTCTTCTTCCCCAAATTCTAAAGGTAAAAACCCTAACCATTTTTCCTTAATTTTCAGATTTTAAAGGAAAGAAAGATTTTCATGCATTAGCTTTTGAAAATGGAAGATAAACACTCATGCATGTTCTTTATAATTGAAATTTAGTAAAAAGGAATTGGATAGAAGTAAGGGATTGCAAAAGCGGAGTTGGCAACATAAATTAATTGGGTGAATTGAGAGTAGGAGATAAAAGACAAGAAAGGAAATTCGACTCCAGGTATGTATGGCAAACTTTGATTCTTGTTAAATCGCCTTTTGGTGTATAAATTATTTGGTATGTGATAGCTATGTGAATTGTTGTGTAATTCTTGTGATTAAGTTGTTGGGTGTTTGACTGGTTTAATATGTGTTGTGTGGTATGAGATATGAACTGAATGATGAAAAAGGAAATCATAAATGGTAAAAGTGGGACAATGGTAGTAATGACATACTTGGCTTATTGTGGGAAATTAATGAAACAACTTGAATTGCTTATGAACTGTTGAACATAATGGGATTGGTACTGTCGGATATGGAAATACTTGTACCATTATTGTGGTAGTGGCTTGAAAAGTATTGTGGAAACATGAAATAATTGTAAGTTGCTTATCGTCCTTGTTTGTGATCTTTGTGAAGTGTCTTGGTTGTTGTTGTGATTGTTGTGATTCGAAACTGTACGGTGGGATCGGGTTGCGCGCCGCAACACGAAGTAATAAGGTGTGGGTTGGGGTGATAAGGGTGGCCGAGGTAATAAGGGTGGACAAGGTAATAAGGGTGGAAAGTGATCGAAATCGCCATTGAAATTGATATGAATAAAATTGTGAAATCATTGAGGATGCATTGTGAAAGGAGAGTTTGTAACCTGTGGGGCACTGATTGTCCCTTTGTTTGGCTTGATTGTGTTTTTCATGTGTGTCTGGTTGTTGCTTTTATTGTTGATTTCTATTTGTATATGGGTCGAGGACTACTTGAAACAAAGTAAGTGTTGGAAACATGTTTGGCGTGTCTCGTTATTTCTTTATTTATTTGTTGGTTGTTTTTATTACCATGACTTACTTGTTTATGACTTGAGTTTACTTGGGACAAAGCTCCTTCATACATACCAGTACCATTCTAGTGTACTGACGTCCCTTTTGCCGGGGGCGCTACATTCGTGTTATGATTGTAGGTGGATTCGTAGCAGGTATTTCAGTTTATCGGCAGTAGCACTCTCCGTCTTCCACTGGCCGTTTTGGAGGTTTTTAGTATTTCAAAGGCCTCTTGCAAGTGGTTGATGTGATCCTCCTTTTTTGCGGAATTAACTAGCATGTTGTCGATGTAAACTTCCATGGTTTTACCAAGCTGCTCCTTGAACATTTTGGTGACTAGTCTATGGTACGTGGCCCTTGTGTTTTTTAGCTCGAAAGGAATCACTTTGTAGTAGTAGGTCCCTTAATACGTGATGAAGGTTGTTTTCTCTTGATCTTCTTCGGCCATCAGGATTTGATAGTAACTGGAATATGCGTCTAGAAAACTTAGTAGTTCATGTCCAGCGGTGGCGTCGATCAGCTGGTCGATGTGTGGGGGGGGGGGGGGAAGTAATCCTTAGGGCACACTTTATTCAGGTCGGTGAAGTCCACACACATTCTCCACTTCGCGTTCTTCGTTTTGACCATTACGACGTTGGTGACCCATTATGGGTATTTTGACTTCCTCATAGAGTCGTTTGCGAGTAACTTATCTACTTCCTTGTGGACTGCCTCGTTGATTACGGCGTTGAACTTTTTTCTAACTTGGCGTACCGGCGGATGTAGTGGGTCAATGTTTAATTTGTGGGTAGTGATATCTGGCGAAATCCCCAGCATATTTGCATGGGAAATAGCGAACTGGTCTGCATGGTTAGTTAAGAATTCACGATACATTGGCTAGCTAGTGGCCGATGTAGGCTCTCTTTTCGGGGTTGTGGCTATCCAGCTAAATCGGATCGAGGTCTTCGATCGTTGCTTTGCACGCTTCTACAATGTCTGGATCCCTGATGGTGTCGGTTATCAAGTCGGTTTTAGTCCCCGACATGGCTAATTACTATGCTTCTGCGCTTGCTCCCCTCAGTTGTCGGGTGTAGGCGCAGTCTTGTGTTATCTTGTAATACTCTTACGTGGTGCGCGGTTTTCCCTTGATGCTTAATATTTCCTACGGGGTAGGGAACTTGACCTCTTAGTACAGGTTCGAGGGGACTACTCGCATGGCATATATCCATGGGCGGCCTATGATAAAATTGTATGTCATCTCTTGATCCATCACGTGAAAAGTTGTTTCCAATGTGACTCCTCCCGCGAGGATGGGCAAGATCACTTCTCCGGACATACGTTCCACAGCATTGTTAAAACCAGTTAGTGTTATGCAGCGGGGTATTATCTTATTCTTGAGTCCCATCTGCGAAAGGACTCTAGGGTGGATTATATAGGTGCCTCTTCCATCATCGATCATGACTCTACGGACGTCCGTATCAACAATACGTAAAGTAATAACGAAATCATCATAATGGGGAAAACATAAATCGTCGGCATCAGAATTATCGAAGGTGATACTCCCTTCGAAGTCATCATAATCTTCGTGGGAGATAGTCCGTTTCAGCCTGTGTGTATTGGAGAATTTGACATAGTTGATAGTGGAGTCGGTGTCGTCGCCGACGATCATGTTCACCGTGCATGTCGGGGAAGGCAGCTTTGGTGGTCCGCGAGATTATTCTTGCACGCGTGCGAAGTTGGCCTTTTCCTAGTTGCTGATCAGCTCTTTTAGATATCCTTAGTTTAATATTCTGATGACCTCCTGTCGTAGGCCTATGCAATCTTCGGTCATGTGTCCCCGTTCTTGGTGGAATTTGCACAGGACGTTTGACTTCCTTGTGGCCGGGTCCGACTTCATCTTCTAAGGCCATTGCACCTTGGTGCCAAGCTTCTCCATTCCGTACACTATATCTGAAGGAGAGACACAAAAACTATGTGATGACCGCAAAGGGGCGTACCTCTTTTGCTTCTGAGTTAGGCGATGTATCACTGTAATGCGTCTGCGTGTCGAGGAGGCAGATGGGGAGATCTCATATATGGCTGATACCGCTCCTTATTGGGATGAGGGGATGTTCCCAGCGCCCTTTATGGCATCGGTCTTTCCTTATTTCCGATTGTATGGTTGTTAACCGTTGGGTCAGCCCGTTGAGATCGTCTTCGTCCGCTCGTACTTCGGCGTAGTAGGCATTGTGGATCTCATCCTATGTTGTGGGGGGATACTTAATGAGGCGGTTCAACATCATATTGGTCGCTCTGGAGCTGTCTCTACTGAGTCTGTTCTGGAAGGCAGCGACCACCATTCCTTCCGACACGTTTGGTAGGCTCATTCTCACCCTGTTGAATCTGGCGAGAATGTCCTTGAGGCCTTCGCCTGTCGCTTGTCTGACGGTGAATATGTCGTTCACCCTTGCCTCTGTTTTCTTCGCACCAGCATGCGCGGTGACAAACTTGTTCGCCATTTCTTTGAAGGTTGATATTGCTCTAGCAGACAGTTGGGAGTACCATGTTAGGGCCCCTCCAGTCAGCGTCTCACCGAACTTCTTCATAGCACAGATGGTACATGCTCTTTTGAGAGGTCATTACCTTTTACAGCGGTAATGTAATGGATGAGATGATCATCGGAATCGGTGGTTCCATCGTACACCCTCAAGTAAGGGGGCATCTTGATAGTTTTTGGGATGGAGTAGGGGGCATATTCCTCAGAGTATGGTTGCTCTACGAACCTTCCCACAACGCATTTTGGTAGTAATTTAGGGGATCCGGGAATTTTTGTCGACCCTTTCCTGGTGCTCCTTCATTTGGTCGCGGAGAGTCCTATTTTTGCTCTCCAATTCTTCCATCTTTCTCAGGATGGATGTCAGCGTGTCGTCATGGGTTTGTGTTTCGACAGATTGGTTGTTTGTTCGTGCCTCTTCTTGTTCGTCCGCGGTAGTAGCGATACTCATTGTTGGTATCGTTTTGATGTGGCCTTGTAGTTATTTTTCGACCAAACCGCTCAGAGTACTTGTTAACCATTCTTCCAGCAATTTTCTGACTGCCAAGGGTGGTTCTTTTGCAGCAAATGTTGAAGCTTCCTTGTCATGCAAGGTCGCTAGATTCTCGTAGGGAGAAGGCAAGGTTTTTATTTCTGGTGCAACGTCGGGGGTGGTGTTGGTGACAGCATCGTCGCTAACCTCATTAAGCGAACTCGGGAGGTAGGCTGTGACCCCCATTATAGCTTTAGATCTGGTGTTGTTTTCGGCCATTTCTGATTTTTTGTGTGATATAGATGAGATGGTTGGCTGATCTTTGAGTGTATACTATTCGTTTGATTCTCGAAATCCCCACATACGATGCCAAATTGTTTGACTCACAAAAGTTATATGTTACTTTATGAGCTATAGACAATCGAAAATATAGAAAAGGGTAAAATCGTAATAAAATATAATAAACCCTAAAGTGTAATCAATATCGTTATAATACTGTAAATATTAGCAAAAATGAAGAAGTTACGAATATAATCGATGATCACAATTGAGAGGATAGCAGAAAGAGAATAATAGAGAGAGAATGATAGAAATTGTATTATCAAAGAATAACACATGATGCCTTACAACAAAGAAAACCCTCCTTTATATAGAGGTGACGTTTTTTTACTAAAATTACAATTCGCCGAGGGGTCGCTGATGCCATTGAAGATGGGACGTCTACATATACATGTTGACGCCACGCCCTTGCTATGAAAAACGTGAGGGAGGGTCGTACCCTCATTGTTACATGGGCGTGGGGAGAAGTGCACTCGGCCCCTAACAAGTAAATCCTATTTGGCCCCGTACAAAAAGTTATACTATAAAAGAGAGGCGAATGCAGTTTTTATTACTTTTCTTTAACTTCTCAACAAAAAAAAACAAAAAATAAAATGGTGGTCTAAGTGAAATCCAATAACATAATTGTTACTTATAAAGTAAAATATGTGTCGTCTTATCATTTCCGATTCGCACTACGATTAAAGATATGAAACAAAGGATGCGGCCTGGATTTGTTTCAAGACCTTCTGGAAAAAGGAACTAATATAAGTTTGATTCCTTGGTGATTTGAATTCATTTCCATTGAGACAACGAAATGATTTTGCACCTATAAATAAACTTTTAGTGGTGAGACCAAAATCACCTTTCGCTTAGTTTCTCAATCATAGGATTAGCCATGGTAAGAAAGAGAAACGGTCGCAAAATGTGACATAGTGAAAATAAAAAACGAGAGCTATTTAAAAGTGACATTCTCTAAGCGACGCACTAGCCTCTTCAAGAAGGCTGGTGAGTATACCAAGTGGTGCTGAAGTTGCCTTAGTATAATATTAACAAGTAGAGTAATATAACACCGAGCAACGTAATATAAACATATTCCAGAACCTTGAGTCTCGAATACATGGGCATCTAGAGTGCCACAAATAAAGTCTGAACAAAAGATAGAAGGGAAGGGGACTTCAGGCTACGGACACCGTGCAGCAATACCTCAAGTCTCCAACTGTGATTGAATTCGAGAAGGAAGCTACTAAGCACCGCTATGACCAGTATCCACATCTGCATAAGAAGTGTAGAAATATAGTATGAGTGCAACTGATCCAATGTAGTCCGTAAGTATAGAACTTAACCTCGCGAGATAATAAGAGGCTATGACAAGACAACTACATAAATTAATATGTACAAGTGGATATAAAGCATCAATAAAATGATAACGTACTAAGTGGGAGGTGACATACGGAAAGGGGAAAATATAACAAATAAGGCAAGTATGAAATCACGAAATAACCAAGAAAATCACCAATAATAGAAATTAGCCAAATCATTGATATTATAATGACATGCCATCGCGGCTTCATGCTTATACTCTCATCTTTATCGTGTAATAATATGAATATAATGACACAGCATTATCCTTCGTATTTTTACTCTCTCCCTCACCATGTAATAAAAATATGACTGAGATGTCACGGTATATCCTTCATGCTTTTACTCTCTTCCTTGCCATGTAATAATAATGATATGAATGAAATGACATATCATCACCGTTCATGTTTTTACACTCTTCCTTACCATGAAATAATAATAATATGACTTCCAATAATAAACAATATGGAGAATAGTTTAACTTTAAATGTGATGCCATGATATCAAACTTCAAGGTCCAAAAATATTCAACTTTGAAATAGGTGGTAAATATAAAAAGAATAATCAATATAGTAATAATCTATCCTAAGCATGCATGTCATAATTAATATAACAATATAATACAGAGAAACAATTTCCACCAGCGTGCTTTAACTCAATGACAAGGCATAAGTACTTTTCATCTTACATATACATTATCCCCATACATAAAACACATAGCAAGTAGATCAAAATATTCTGATCCCCCAAGTGAAGGTTAATCACGACACTTATCTCACTCCTCAAACAAATGATAATGCTCAACCGCGGGTCCGCTTGGTCAAAACTCGAATTCAGACGAAATCTAATTACCCATGAACTTTCAAGCCCGGTTATGTGATTAATTTAAAAATTAATCTCAATTAGAAGTCTAAATATCAAATTCTAAAAATCCTCAATTTCTATCTAAATCATCATTTCTACCATGAAAAAGCACACACTAAAGGTCAAATAAATGGGTGTTTATTTCAATGTAAGGAAACAAGTTAAAACCTACTAACGTATGAAGTTGAAATGAAAAATCTCTTCAAAATCTCCTCTATGCCGAGCTCAAACATCAAAATCGTTAAATATGATATGATTCCCAATTTTTATAAGTTTTAAAGGCCAGGCGTCATGTGTTCATCATGTTCGCGAGACATTTGTGTGATCGCGAAGCGTTAAGGCCTCCTGGCCTTCACGTTAGCGAGAGGTTGTATAGGTTCGCGATGGACTGTCCCCCGACCTTCGTGTTCGTGAGTTTGGTCTCGTGTTCGTGTAGAGAAACCCCTGCCTCCCTAGAATCTAACTTAATCTATCCCGTTCACGAGTGAACGGTCGCGTTCTCGAAGGGTAATCCCTCCCATGATTGGTGTTTGCCATTGCTTCTCCGCGTTCACGTAGAAGAAAACCTCCCCGCCCCATGTTCCGTTTGTGATCGCAAGAGTAGCTTCGTCATTGCAAGAGTAGCTTCGCAACCATGAAGCACAATGCACCAGACATCAGCAATAGCTTAACCAGCAAATCCTCTAAGTCCAAAATTGATCTGTAGCCTATCTGACACTCACCCGAGTACCTTGAGCTACAACCCAAACATACACACAAGTATAATAACATTATACAAAATTGCTTGTGCGAAAATAATAAAATAACACCTAGAGCTACGAATCCGAAATTAAAGAAATCTTTAAGGAAGCCCAAGAACTTTCAAATTCACAACTGAGCATCTGAAACCTATCAAATCAACTCCGTTTTGCATAAAATTTTGCAGAAAAGTCTAAAATAGTAAAATGAACCTATGCAAAATATTGGAACTTAACTCGAACCCTGCAACCATAAAGTAAACCAACTGTCAAACTTTGAAATTTTAACCTTAAAATTACTAGTTTTCAACATATCACGTCAAAACAAGTTATGGACTTTCAAATTCAATTTCAGGCATGCGCCCAAGCCTAAATCATGATACGGATCCACCGAGATTGTCAGAATACCAATTCGGGGCCGTTTTCATAAAATATTTACCGTAGTCAACTCAAAGGATTTTTAATACTAAAATTCATATTTTCTTCAATTTTTCACATAAATACTATGTGAAACAACACACGGGTTTTGCACGCATATCAAAAAATATTAGATGGAGCTTATAAGGATCTCGAAACACGAAAATAAAGGATAAAATTCAAAATGACCTATGAGGTAATCACATCATTAAGTTTGTATTCTATACTATTCTAAATTATTCTCACTGAATAAACAATATTTATGCCATCTATTTAGTCCGCGGTTGTAATCACTCATTGATGTAAAAATTACTCCCTAAACGCTAAAGTAGTAAAAGATAAAATTTTAATCTGACAAAGAAGTCATTTAACTTAGCTTGAAGTGTTTATTTACCAAAAAAATAAAAAACAAAAAAGTTAATTTGAAGTACAAATGATCTCATTTAAGGAAATAAAAATCTAATGGAGTGCACGTACCTATACGCATATAAAAAAGAGCAATACGGCGATGACAACCTTTATACATAATAAATTAGGAAATTCAGTTTTATGAGAATAAGAATGAGGAAAGAAAGATGTCATACAATATGGAAGCGCATCCAGAATTTTAAGTAGATGAATGTATTATTACTAAAAAGTATATTCATGATATAAATTTTACGAGTTCAACCTTTAATTTGTTCATATACATCTATACTCCTCAATGTGTCACAATTGAAATTTTTGAAAGAATATACCATAGAAAGAAAGAATGAAAAGACAGTATACATAATCGATGAGCAAGAACTAGCACTACAGATGATGTTAGAAAATTATAATAGAATATAAGACCGAATAATTAGGCCTTGATAGTGTAGTCAATGTTCTTTGGGAATTTAAGCCTCCCAAATTTTGTTGCTGCAGGGATTATGGTAGAATTCCTTAAGGATTCTACAAAGCCTATGAAATTTGAGTTTCAGCAATTAACTCGAATTTTTACAAGGACAAAATAATTGTAAGTTGTAAAAAATAAGTAAAAGAGAAAGAGATGAAGATTTTTTTAGATGACTTTGTTTTGGAGATGAAATAGGTATTTATAATAGCTCCATGACAACAACAACAACAACCCAGTATAATCTCACATGTCGGATCTGGGTTATAATAGATCTAGGAGTCCGTTGGAATTAAGAGACTCATCTCTTCATAACAGGCAGCTTTTAAAACAAATAGCCTCCTTTTGAAATTTAAAAAAAAATATTAAAACATTTTTTTTGAAATTAAAAGGCTAAAAACGTTTTAATTACTCAAATATTAATTAAGCGCTATTTAAGTGCCCAATATTGACTATTAATAAAATCGTCAAATTCCAATTTCCCTCCAAAAAACTCTCAAATATATTTATGTATTTTGAAAAAGTATAATATATTATACGTGATATAGTGAGGGAGCATGTGTTCCCAAGACCTTGGGAACTCTTAGAAACGCATGTGAATATGGCATGCGCTAATTCTTTCTATTTGCAATTTTATAAATAAAAAAAGACTAACTTTTAATCCAAAAGACAGTTATCAGTCTTCTTCATGTTTGTCATCAATCATCTTCATGTTTGTCATCAGTCATCTTCATGTTTGCCATAAGACATTTAAAAAAAACTCTAACCTCTTAATACTTGAGCTACAGTGCTCCACGTTTGATGCTCAACGCACCAAGAAAATCTCAATACTTGAGCTATTAATTGTTATTTGCAACTTTTTTAGGCCAAAAAAAATACTCTAATTATCTGAAATGGCAACTACTGGATCTTTTTTTATTTTATTTTTTTTGGTACTGGCAACTATTCGATCAACATCCTCTGTGGCAAGAGAAATGGTGACTGTTCTTAGCATTGATGGAGGTGGCATTAAAGGCATCATCCCTGCTACTCTTCTTTCTTTTCTGGAAAGCCAACTCCAGGTATATCCATGGCTTCTCACTGTTGTTCCTTACCGTTTTTCTTTTCATTATTTACGTTTATACTTTCTTGAGCCTATTAAAACTGTTCTTTTTTCTTCACAAGATAAGGGTAAGATTTATATACACACTATTCTACTCAAACTCTACTATGTGAGATTACACGGTGTATGTTGTTCTTGTTAACTCTCTCATATATACAAGGAATTAAAACTAAGATCTGTTGCGTAGTTATAAATAAAATAATGTGAGATATAAAAGAATTTAAAGCTGAAAAGGAATTATAAAAAAAATATATATATTGTATAGATGTGTCTAATTAATGAATGGTTGTTTTTGAGTCAGGAATTAGACAATGATGAAGATGCAAGACTTGCAGATTACTTCGATGTGATTGTAGGAACAAGTACAGGTGGCATATTGACCTCTATGATAAGTGCTCCAAATAAAAAGGGTCGTCCCCTCTCAGCAGCCAAAGATATGTTATCCTTTTACTTCGACCATGGCCCTAAGATTTTTTCACCCGGGTACATATAGTTTTTATATATTTAACAACTGTATTCTAAGTTTCAGTTTTTATACAAAAATGGAGTATAAACCTTACCATTAAATCACCTAAAACTATAATGATAAAAATTCATTGCTCAAAAGATTATTCAACTATCCAAAAATACTGACAAAAAGTTATACGGATATGCAAAAGGTCCAAATATCCCCCTATACTTTGTGAAAAGGGCCAAATATAACTCTCGTTAAAGGTTTGGCCCATATCCAACCTTGTCGTTCACTATTGGCCCGGATACCCCCCCTAGAATTTACGATAAGGTCTATATATAACCCTTATTCTTTAACATATTTTTTTTTGTAAAAACTAAAAATTATTTGTTGAAAATAATTTCTTCAGTTCTTAAAAAAAAACAAATATTTTGTTAAAAATTATTTTTTTTCCTTTTTTACAACAAAAAAACAGTTTTTACAAATTTGTTTTTTCCGGTTTGAAAAAAAACTTTAAAAAACTGAAAAATGAAGAAAAAAATATTTTTCAAAAGTGAATATAATTTATTGAAAATATTTTATTCAGTTTTTAAATAACAAAAATATTTTTTTAAAACTGAAAATGTTCTAATTCCTATGTTTTTACATTTTTTACAAATATGTTTTACAAAAACTATTTTTTTTTAAAAATGATTTTTGAAATTTTTTGTAAGTCTTAAAAAAAGAAATTAGAACATTTCCAAAAGAAATAAACATTTCTTTTTATGAAACTTTAAACAAATTGCAAAAATTATTTTTTTAATAAAATATTTTTTTGTAAAAAATTGGAAAAAAATTTGAAAACAGAGGAACTAGAATATTTTCAGTTTTTAACAAAATATTTTTGTTTTTTAAAAACTAAATAAAATATTTCAACAAATTATTTTTTGCTTTTGAAAAATATTTTATTCTTCGTTTTCAGTTTTTTTAAAGTTTTTGTTTTAAAACCGGAAAAATTAGAAAAACAAATTTGTAAAAACTGTTTTTTTTTTGTTGTAAAAACCGAAAAAAAAAAAGTTTTAACAATATATTTTCGTTTTTTAAGAACTGAAGAAATTATTTTCAACAAAATATTTTCTGTTTTTACAAATATATTTTTATAAAACAAAATATTTTGTTAAAAAATGAGGGTTATATATAGACTTTATCGTAAAGTTCAAGGGGGTTTTTGGCTCCGTTTAAAGTTCAGGGGAGTATCCGGACCAATAATATAACGGCAAGGTTGGATATGGGTCAAACTTTTAACGAGGGTATAGTTGGCCGTTTTTGCAAAGTATAGGGGGTTATTTGGACCTTTTCCGTTTCTACAATAGTTCAATAAAACAGATGTGGTTTCAAATGCAGGGCTTGGTCACCCATTTTGGCCCCCAAATATGATGGAAAATATCTTCACAAGGTTCTCCAACAGAAGTTGGGGGAGACTCGTTTGCATCAGACTTTAACAAATGTTGTCATTCCAACCTTTGACATGAAGAAATTTCAGCCAATAATATTCACTAAGTCGGAGGTAAGTCTTCCATAAATCATATCATCTAGCTTTTTCTTTTTATGGATATATTGTTGGGACCAAGCTACTTTAAGATGAAAACTATCATAACTACCATATTGAATCATCGAGAATAGAAATTAGATGCGAAAGCATAATCCATAAGAACGACTAGAATATTTCGGTCTGGCGGCCAGTAGTCTTCCAAACCAAGACGTAGTGATCACACAGATGGCGTCTCTTCCTTTTCCAACGATGAGATATTAGAAATGAACCTTACGTATGATTTGGGTACCATAACCCTATTTATAGATGCGTACTGTTTATGTAATTCTAATTTAGCTCATCATTAAATTAGAAACTACATTCGGGTACCTACACATAACACGCCATACTTTGGAGATGCTTTGTAAACTTATTTAACTTTAAACCTTAACAAATCAATTTTAACTTGGATCAACATTTTAACGATATCAACCAATATATAGTTATTCTTAATACAAAATGTATGTAGAAGTCCATAAACTCTTACAATCTCCCACTTGGACGGCACACATACACAATTGTGTGTCACCTTCACAATTGTATATGTATATGTATGTATGTATGACCTGTAACTTTATAAATGCATGTCACCTTATGAGCTCAAAAATATTTGCTATTATAAATCAAAATACCTCCAAACATCTCATCCATCAATCATGACAATATTGGACCAAAACGGCTTTTGTTGTATTTATCACAACTAAACCTTCCGTGATCGTGAATACCAACATAGCCAAATGACATTGATCACGTATGGATGCATGTCATGAAAATTAAATGCAATGTGATACAAGCATGCCTAATTCCAACTGTTTCAACAAAAAAAAATTAGAGTGAAAAATAAACTGAATATTTTATTTCTCGAGAAAGAACCTCAAATATCCTTAAACTGAAACCATAACATGAAACCTTAAACTGAAAGCCAAATTGTGTTTGTAGTCTCTTAGTAAGTGGATCCACTTCTATGGAGTTTGTACCAATATATTCTATAGACAACTAATCACTTTGAGCTCTTTCTTTAACAATGTCACGACCAAATTTCACATATCGTGATAGCGCCTATTACAATACTAGGCAAGCCGACAATTACAATAAACGATGCATCATTAAATTGAAAACATAACAATATAAGTTTAATAGTAAAACCTCATAAATACTAATAAAAAAATACCGCGACTTAATACAATATCCAAAAAAATCGGGGTGTTACTTCGTACATGAGCCTCTAACTAAGAACATAGTTTGATTGCTAAAAACACAGTCTAGAAAGATAGAACCGTACAAGTAAATGAAAAGAAGTAGCGTCAAGGTGTGTGGACGCCAAGGCAACTAATTAGATAGTCTCAACAGATAAAGCTACAAAAGCTAGCAGTCGTCGTACCTGGAAGTATTTGGATCTGCACACGAAGTGCAGAATGTAGTATGAGTACAACCTACGCAATTTACTCAATAGTAACAAGAAAAACCTTAGGCTGAAAGTAGCGACAATCTTAATAGGTACAGTTGAAATACATAATTCAACAGCACAAAAATATAGACATGCTTTCAAGTTCAACAGTTTAAGCTCAAAACACATAAAATATGCCGAGTGTGACTGAAAAGAGAAATGATAAATCTCTATATCTATATGTCAATTATGCATGCCAACTGTAATGCAACGTAGTGGTAAAAGTCATATGCATACTCTTGGAGTGTTCCTTCGCTTAGTCCTCCCATTCACTCAATCCTCACAGTCACTTAGTCCTTTCAATCACTCGGCACTCGTGCTCGACACTCGCATTCGCACTTGCACTTAGTAGGTACCTGTGCTCACTACTGTTAAGTTACATTCCAGAGGGACGTATCATGCCCAAGTGAAAAAATAAGACAATCATGGCATGAGTCAATAAAACCTGCTGTAGCGTGCAGCCTTATCTCATGAACATCCTCACAATCGGGCACTTCTAGGGTTCAAAACGTGATAGAATGAAGCTAAGTCCCAAAGTGCTCAGCTATAAAACAGTTGCAAGTGTCGCATTTGCAACTTGGGTTTGCACATATGACCCTTGCAATTGCGGGAAAAGGATCACAAAAACGACCCTAGCCAAGCCTGCTAACGTTGTATTTGTGACACGAAACTTTGCAAATGCGAAGTTGTTCCACCCAGTAGCTCGTCGCAAAATCGACCGTTATCTTGCAAAGTGAGACCCCTGTAGTCGTAAATGAAAATCAAATCCTCGCAAATGCGAGGTCCCTTACCCAGCAGCCCGGATTAGCAAAATCGAGGATTACCTCGCAAATGCAATTGTTGCATTTGCGAGAAAAATATCACAGTTGCGATTGAACTAGCACCAACACTCCAAATTCTAAAAACCCAATCTGAAACTCATCTGAGCCGCCTGGGCTCCATATCAAACACCCGCACAAGCCAAAAAATATTACATGAACGTGATCGCATAACCAAAATGCCTAAATAACATCTAGAATAACGAATCGGACACCAAAACACATGAAAATCATAATGAACCTCGAACACTTCTAGAATTGCATCCAAGCATCTGAACAACAACAAACCAACTACATAAGTCACCAACTTTTGCAGAAAAGTTCCAATTGATGAAGCGGACCTATTCCAAGTCCTAAACCCATAATCCAAACGCGATAGCCTTAAAGTCAAACCATGGTCGAACTTAGAAAAATTCCAAATGTTTAAATTGCCAACTTCCGCCAAATAGCATTGAAATCTTCATGAATCATCCAATTGAAACTCCGGACATATGCAAGTCCAAAATCACTATTCGTACCTACAGGTAACATCAAAACTTTGATCCGAGTAGAAATACAAAAAAGTTAAACTTGGTCAACTCTTTCAACTTCAAGCTTCTCAAGTGAGAGTCATCCTTCAAAATCAAATCTAAACCACTCAAACACCAAAGTCGTTGATGCACGCAAGTCATAATACACCATTTGAAGCTAGTCCTAACCTCAAACTACCGAACTAGATGCAATTGGTCAAAATGATCTGCTGGATCATTACAATATCCCAAATGGTCTCTCTGCCTATCTTTTCAAGGCATCGGCCACCATATTGGCCTTCCCAGGATCATACAGGATAATAATAATAATATAGCGCTTTAACAAATCTAACCTTCTACACTATCGCAAATTGAGGTCTTTCTGCTTGAGCAAATGCTGGAGACTCCGGTGGTCGGTAAAGACCTCACACAGTATAGTAGTGCCCCCAAATCATCAATGCATGAAAAATAGTTGCCAACACTAAGTCATCAATCGGGTTCTTCTCATGAACCTTCAACTGCGAAGATGCTTAGGCAACCACCCTATCATCTTGCATCAACACCATGCCAAGCCTTATACGCGACACATCACAATACACACTATAAGACCTCGAGTATATAGGCAACACCGAAATTGGGGTAGTGGTCAATGCAGTCTTGAGCTTCTGAAAGCTCACCTCACACTCATCGGACTATCTGAAAGGAGCTCCCGTCTTGGTAAATCTAGTCAAAGGTGAAGGAATGGATGAGAAATTCCCTACGAAACAATAATAATATCCAACCAAACCAAGGAAACTCCAAATCTCAGTATCTGAAGATGGTAGACCAACTCTGAACTCCCTCAATATTCTTTGGATCTACCTTGATCCTCTTATTATGCACCATATGACCCAAAAAAGCCACTGAATCAAGCCAGAATTAACACTTAGAGAATTCTGCATACAACTTCTTCCTCCTCAAGGTTTGGAGCACGATCCTTAGTTGCTACATGATCCTCTCCACTACGAGAATATACCAAGATGTCGTCACTAAACATGTTGAAGAACGAGATAAAATATGGCTAGATTACTATTCACCAAGTGCATAAATATTGTTAGGGCGTTGGTCAGCCCTAATAACATCACTATAACTCATAGTGACCATACCGAGTCTAAAAGCAATCTTCGAGATATTCGAATACCAAAAATTTAGTTGATGATACCTTGACCTCAAATCAATCTATGAGAGCATTATAGCAACCCGAAGCTCCTATCGGCTACGAGAATATACCAATATGTCGTCACTAAACACATTGAAGAATGAGATAAGATATGGCTTGATTACTGTTCATCAAGTGTACAAATATTGTTAAGGCATTGGTCAGCCCTAATAACATCACTACAACTCATAGTGACCATACTGAGTCCTAAAAGCAGTCTTCGAGATATTCGAATCCCAAAAATTCAGTTGATGATACCTTGACCTCAAATCAATCTTCGAGAACACTATAGCACCCTGAAGCTCATCAAACAAATTATCAATATGCGGTAATGGGTACTTATTCTTCAATATAACCATGTTCAAATGCCTATAATTAATACACATCCGCATAGAGCTATCCTTCTTCTTGACAAATAGAATCAGAGCACCCCAAGGTGAAACACTCAGCCAGGTGAAAACCTTATAAAGCAGTTCCAGAAGTTGTTTCTTAGCTCATTCAACTGTACTAGTGTCATACGATATGGGGGAATAGAAATAGGATAATTGTCCGGCACCATGTCAATACAAAAATAGATATCCCTGTAGGGCGCCATCCCCGATAGGTCTGCTGGGAACACATTTAAGACGTCTCATACTATCAGAATTGACTCAACGGTATGAGCATCAGCACTAACATCCTTCACAAAAGCTAGATATGTTTTACATCCCTTATCAACAATATGTTGTTCCGTAATAAAGGACACAACTCTGATAGGAATATAATCCAATATAACCCTTGACTCTAAGTGTGGCATACCTAGAATGGCCAATGTCACAGTCTTGGCGTGACAATCTAGAATAGTGTGACACATTGACAATCAATCCATGTGGCATGCTAAAGTCTACCATACTAATCAATAATAAATCAACTATGATGTCATAACCACCAATAACGACTAAACATGGTCGATAAATATGATCCACAATAATAGAATCTCCCACAAGCATGGATACATTCTTAATAACACTCAAAGAATCACGAGATATATCTAAATACGGTTCAAAGTAAGATTACAGTTATTAATCAGCGGAACCCAGTTCAAATAAGATTGAAGCATTCATATAACAAACCAGAACCATACCTATGATGACATCATCTAATGCAACCCTCTTCATCATAGAAAAAAACATATAAACAAGCCTAGCCTCCCTTTTTAGGGCGACCTCTACCCTCCTGAACTTTACCCCTAGATGGCGGTGAGCTGGAGAGGCACTTGAGCAGAAACTATGGCCTATGACCTATGTGGACCCTATGAACATTGTGGACCATTTGAAATCTTAAGAGCCTTCCCACTGTGTGGAAGTGCAACCCCTCCTGAGTCTTGGGCAGTCCCTTACCATATGTTTGGTATCACCATACTCAAAATAATCTCTCAGTGGACTTGGCTGTTGAAACTCACTCTGGCCTAGTCGGTTGGACTGACCGCTGACGTGACCCCATGTAGGAGGTGCACTGGATAGTGGCTAAGCAAAATAAGTTACCTGAGATCCCAAAGCACTACTAGTAGCTGGGAGTGCTGAATGAATTGGCCAGCTCACACAGCCTCTGCCATGGCGGGCTGCAATCGGTGCATGTACCCTCCAGAATCTCTAGGCCTCTTGGCCTCCCTGTCCACTTTCTTTTGGCCCCGAATACCGTCCATCCTCTAAGAAATCTTTACAACTTGCTGAAATGGAGTATCCGTCTCCAACTCTTGAGCCATGCTGAATTTAACAGCATAACTTAGCCCCTTAATGTTGATAGTCTCTCTTTGACTGTAGAAATAGACACAGATACATGTCGGGATAACTCACTAAATATAATATTATACTCTGATATCGACATAGTGTATTAACGCTGCTGCTCTAACTCTATGTTCCATGCATTCCGAAGGGTATAGGAAATAAACTCTCTCAAAAACATCTTCGAAAATTGAGCACATGTGAGTGGGGTAGCATCAGTACCCTCCTCGTAAGCCTGCCACCAACAATATGTTGCTCTTGACAAATAAAATATAGTAAAAGTAACTCCGCTCACCTCCACAATACCTATGGTGTGGAGAATACGGTGGCACTTCTCTAGCTGTGTCATTGAAAGTATGAGGATCATACTTCTTGAACCTCTCAACTCTCGTCTTCTCCTCCTTAGATTCCTCCGGCTTAATCTTAGGCTGAGCCGGTATAACAATCTTTGATGGTATGATACTCGGGACATGATCAATGTGGACCTGCTGCTATGGGGTACGGGTCGCGAGAGTCTGAGCTCCTCCCCCAGCCTGAGATGTGGTTGGTGTAAGGGGATCCCGCCTAATCTAGAGTACCGAACATGCTCAAAAGCTATGCTAGGTTCTCCTAAAGTCTAGGGGTAACAACTAGCGACTCGGGTGCCTCTTCCCCAACTAGAGGTACTCCCCAGTCCGTGCTCGGGCAGATGCTCTAGCTGCAGCACATGGCCTCGCCTCCGCCCAGGCCCCAGCCTTGCACGGTAGTAGCAGGGGGCGTGAATGTCTAATAATCATATTCAGCAGTGCATGTACTCACCATCTACAATTTCCACAATAAGGAATCAAGGAAGTGGAATCTTCTAACATTTTAGCAGCCTCTCAAAGATAAGTATAGACATTTCTGTACCGATCCGCAAGACTCTACTAAACATTCTTATGACTCGCACTACCTATGGACCTAGTGCTCTGATAACAACTTGTCACGATCCTAATTTCCCACCTTAGGATATCGTGAAGACACCTAGTCTCTAAGACTAGGTAAGCCTAACATTCATTGATAGCTTACAGAAATAACAAACTAAGATAATAGAATAAACTGATAAAGCTGATAATAGCTCCAAAAATGGAACATCAATAAAAAAAATCCCATAAATGGTAGAGCTGAGTCATAAGCTCTACAAAAATATACTAAAATGTATAATACAACATGTTTTATAATAGGATAAATATTGTGAGCACATGATTTTTGCACCAGGCAAATAGTTCCAAAATTAAAATAAATATGTTTTTGAGTGCAATTACTTGACTTGTTTGAAATTAGCTATACTTTGTGAATTTGAATAATTAGAAATTAGAAAAAAAATCAAAAATAGGCTAGGTAATTAATTTGTTAGTTTAATTAGTTAGATATTAAGAAAAATTAGCAAAAATAGTGTTAAGTAGTGGAAATTAGGAAAAATAGTAGAAAATTGCCAAAAAATACTAAATAATTAGAGTAAGTAGGAAATTAGGTTTTATAATTTTCCATAAAAGAAAAAAAAAGTACAAAAGAAAATCCATAAAAATAATTAAAATCAGAAAAATACAAAAATATATATAGGTATAATAAATTTGGGCCAAGTATAGCCCAAACCGTTTGGCCCAGTCCCTAGCCCAGAAGCCTGGTCCAGTTCATTGAGGGACATTGATCCTAGCCATTAATCCTGATAAATCCAACGGTTAAGATAAATAGAGGAATTAATTAGATAATTAAATTAACGGGTTTAATCTCAGCCGTTCGTGTAAGCTGATCTGATGGATGAAAGCTTGGGTCTCATTTTTGTGTCAAAGCGTCTTCGTTTTAGTAACGATCAGTGCTAGCCGTTGATCTCCATCCAACGAACGGCCCAGATCACCTCGTATGACCAGCCTATAAAAGGCTTTGGTCTGAAGATTTTGGCCATTCTTCGTATACCCTAAAGACTAGCCGCCCTCCCACTCCTCTCTTCTCTCCCTTTTGTCTTCTTCAACCACAGCGAAACCCTAGCCGGCCAATGGCGGCCGCCACCCTCCACGGTGGTCGCCGGCTATTCCTTACCCCCCTCCTCTCCTATTCCCTTCTTCTCCTTCTTCTTCACCTCATCAAGCACCAAAAACCCCTAAAACAAACCCCTTCTCCAGAACTCCGGTCACCGGAACTCACCACCGGTGACCACCAAACAACGAACCACACTACCAAACCAACGCCAAAAGAACCCCCTTCACTTGATCTACCCACACATACCATTGGTTCCCCTCGAATCTACCCAGATCGTCTCGAATATCCCAAAGAAGGTCGCCGGAAACCTAACTCCGGCGACCCCCAAACTCGAACCACCCAAAGACCTCGCCTTTTACTCTCCCAAACACCCCTCTGCAACTCAAACTTCAAAAAAGGTTTCACCTTTAGTCCTAAAAGAAAAACCAAAAGAGAAAACAAGGGAATAAAGGAAAGACCTCTAGGAGTCTGAAAAGAGAAAAAGAAAAGAAGAACAGAGGTTTAGGAATAGAAATAAGGGGATAGCTTGGGGGACAGACCCCGCTAAGCTAAGTACCCTCCTCCTTTTTTTATTTTTCTTAGCTTTTTGTTTGTTTGTTTGATTTTTGCATGCTTCTTATGCCTTCTCTGATTTTGTTTCCGTTTAACATTTTGTCCATGATTTGGTTCTGTTTAGTTATGTTCTCATGTTTCTGTGGTTTATCTTTTTCTTTGTCGCATTTTCTCTATTGTTATCTTTTCTGTATTTCTTAGTTGTTTCGCATGATTAGTTATAAGTTTCCTACCTGTTGTTTCTTCCTTTGCTTCATATCTCTTGTATGTGTCTCCGATAATTAAGTCATAAGGTTTCATAACATGTTTATTCTGGGTCTGTTAGTGATGGAGTTTTTGTGTTGCTGTGTTTTGACCTCATGTTTCTTTGCTTTAAGTTCAGGGAGTTCCTCTTTTCCCTATCATGTTAACTGTGGGTCTCTCATTCATCTAAAAAGGGGATTGACTGATTGATATTTGGTTCATCTCTCATCTCTTATTTCCTCTGTTTATATTAGGCCTCTTCATCTTGTTGGTTTTAAATATCTTCTCTGCATGCCTATATTTTGGACTCTCATTCTGTGTTAGTTTATCTTTGTTAACTCTCATTAGCTTGAATAATTCTTCTATTCTTCATCCTCATCATGATCTATCATATGCATACATAAGGTTAGGATTAGCTGCTAGCCCTATGCTTTCCATGTCCTATTTGCTTAGCATGATTCTAGGTTTAGTACTTGAAAGTGGACTCTGATTATCATTCTTATATTGTTCTGCCATGGTCCATTGCTCTCCTTATTAAAATAAGTTATGTTTCATTGTTTTGTGAGAATTTAGTGTCTAATGTATCTATGTCCATGAATGCTAAGTGTTTTAGAGTTTTTCAGTATGTCATCTAGCATGAAATAATTGTGACCAAGCCTGATTAATGTTAATTGACATGTTGCTACATGAATCTAAGTTATGTGAATTGATTAGTTGAGCCTCAACACTATCAAACCCCTTTTCTGAGTTTTAATTAATCAATGAACAATATTTGGGCTTTATGTGGTTATGTGTGCAATTGTATGTTGAAATGGTTAAGTTTGCAATAGTTCTGTGTTAGTAAACACTGTTAATACCTTCATGCTTAGGTGAATTGGTTATAGCTGTTAGTATTAGGTTCCATGAAAATGGCTAGTTTTTAAATAGGTTAAAACTGAAAATGAACAAAAAAAAATAGACTGTTAGACAATAATTGGCCTAAGAATGGTCAACCTTGCAAAGGGTTGACCTATTCTATAAGGCCCTAACACACAGCTCACTTTAAAAGTGGCTGGTTGTGCAAAGTGGTTATGTCTGCAAATGCAGACTTGCCCATGCTCTATATTGAGCCCTGAACATTAAAAGTGGCCAAACCTGCAAAGGCTTTGGGCCCAATTGTTCAGTAATTGGCTTTAATAGCCAAGCTAAGTCTCAACTTGAGACTGGTTAGTTTTTAAATAGTTTAATATCAATAATAAGGCAAGCCAGTCCTGCAATTAGCTTAAAATTGAAATAAATTGGTCTTAATTGACTGGAATTAGTTTAAATAGGCTAAAATTGAAATAGTTCATTAAAGTAGAAGTGGCCAGCCCTTAAATACCAATGCAAGGGCTGGCTATTAGTTAAATAGGTCCCCAAATGCTGAAATCTGACATAGGTAGACTTAGTAAATCAGCATTGGCCTTGAGGGCATAATTGGAAGTTAAATAGGTAAAATAGTAAATAGTTTAGAACCTAAGAGGTTAAGGGAGTCATTTGTACCCCTGATTTCTGCAATTTTGCAGAGATTTAAGGGTATAATGGTCTCCCCAAAAAGGGAAATCTGTAAAAATCTCAAACCCTTAGGGATACATTGGTAAAAACCCACTAAAAGGAATCTTTAGAACCTTACAACACATGCTGGAAGGGTTTTGATAACTGATTTGGGGGACTTAAGTGTACATTTCATAATTTTAGGAGGGGGGGAAGTGGGATTTAATCCCAAACTTTCTCCCCAAGTCATCAGCCCTTAGTTAGTTATAAATA
Source organism: Nicotiana noctiflora (assembly GCA_032618575.1). Classification (NCBI taxonomy): domain Eukaryota; kingdom Viridiplantae; phylum Streptophyta; class Magnoliopsida; order Solanales; family Solanaceae; genus Nicotiana; species Nicotiana noctiflora. Next base: position 139,923 of record JASVEL010003786.1, on the reverse strand, counting down.
TACCCCAAAAAGAGCTGAAAAGGGGGTTCCAATTTTTTAGCAAATCTGAAAATACACTTAAGCTGAAATTCATACAAAAGCTTGAGAGATAAAAATAGCAATAGAGCAATAGGATTTTCTGGAATTTTCGAGTTAGGACTTGCTGGTTTCTATTGATTTTGCTGGGTTCTTCTGCTCGAGTTGGACTGGGTTTTTCTGTTGCTTTGCTGATTCATACTTGCTGTTGCTGTGTTATTTGGCTCACTGCTATCCAAATCCTCTACTGTTGCATTGCTTGTTTGGATCAATTGTTGTGCTTATCTGCCTGACTCCCTAGACTCATTGGATTTTTCTTTGTGATCCAGGTACATCTCTTTTCGTTTGAAGCTGTAATGAGAGTTGATTGAATGAAAAATGAAGATTCAGTTCTTTATACGATGCTGTTTTGTAGTTTTTTGTAGTTTAATGTTGTTAGTTTAAGATTCATAGCTCATTTGTTGTATGATATAGTAGCTGAAAAACAAAAATACAAAAACATTGTAATAGCTAGTATAATAGTAGTATTGTAGTAGTAATAGCATATCACTTAGTTTAATTAGGTAAAAACATTAAAACATAAGTTAGCATTTCATAAGTTCTCGAATCGTTGGCTGTTCTTCACATTAGTCTCATAAGCCACGATCATGTAAATAACCATATGGTATGGATCTACACTTTAGCATAAGTAATTTTTAAAAGATGAAAGACATTAGTTCGAGTCAGGCGTAACTAAATTAACAACACTGAAATGAACTAAGTCATTGTAAACCCACTGTTTGGTCTTGTTTAAACCCTTAAATCTCTTAGATAGGGACTCATATAGTTATTGCTTACATAATTATGTTGTTTCTGTGAATCTAGGTTCTAACCTGATTGAGTTTTAAAAGGGGAAATAATTAGGTATTGAAGCAATTCAATTAGGATGAATGGGTGGTGATGAGAGGTATAGCTCACAATAAAACTGGCAATATAGTAAACGTTTGTGATTAATCATTTAGTTTCTCTTTGATACTGTAAATAATTAGTTGAATCACCTTAATTTAACTTAATCCCCTGGGTAAGTGGCTGCGTTCCAGAATACTTCATTAAAAAATAATTAGATATTAGTATAAATTCTTAGTTGTGAGCATATAGTAATAACGGATTGGTTGGGCTTTCATTGATTACTGTTTTATGTACCAATTCCCTTATCAATAATAAAAGTGATTTGATTTCGTTTTAAATTTTGAGTACTTGTTTCATTATGTATTCCGTGTTATATTTTTGTTATTACATTCTGGTTTGGGCCCTGTGCAACGTTGGGCCTGAACTGTTCTACGAAATCTGCCTAGTATACTGATTGAAGGCTTGAAGACCATCTGGGCCGTGGAGACCTGGGCTGGCCCTTTACAGATCTGTTTAAATAATCGAAGAATCCAGGCCCAATAAACAATAGAAATAACGGGCCTGGAGTGTTTTAATGCTAGAAATCGACTAAGGTAAAAACAACGTATAGCGAATATAGTTGAACAAATAGGATCGGACTTTAATAAATTAAATTGGGATAAGTCTCGCCCGAATAACAACGGGGCCCCCTTTAGTAATGATATAATACAATTAGACTCGGGAAGACTATTAGTTAATTCCATAGTCTTACCCAAAATAATTAAAAGCCGATAGACGTTACTTCAAGGCACGATTTTTAATATACTTTCCATTGAACGAGTGTGCACTTGGTGCGACTCAAATCTAAATCTCGGCAAAGCCGAAATATACCGAAAGTCATAGGCGTACTGGTTGCGGTATGACTCGAGGTCTGTTTCCGCGATGTCACAAATTCTTAAAAATAATATTTAAGTAAAAAGCACATTATGTTGTTAAAACCTATAATTAAGTCAAACAAGAATCGGGAACGACAGTGGAGCGACCGTGCTAAAACCACGGAATCCGGGAATGCCTAATACCTTCTCCCGGGTTAACAGAGTTCCTTATCCGGATCTTTGCTTCGCAGACATTTTTTAAGAGTCAAAATTCCTCGGATTCGGGATTAACCGGTGACTTGGGACACCATTATCATTTCCAAGTGGCGACTCTGATTAATCTCTAATAGAATCCCGAACCGATTGTCCTTTAATTGGAAAAACTCCTTCCCTTATGTTTGAGCATCGAGGTATACCCTACGAGCGTATTCATATGATTTAAAGTTTGTGGGGTACTAATAAAGGAGGTGTGACAGCTCTGGTGACTCTGCTGGGGATCCCAACCCCGAACTTCGGTTTCAGGGTTTAAGAACTCGAGCTCCTTAGAACTGCCGTTCGCGTTATTGTTTGACTTCATTATATGATTTGAACAACATGCTATGTGCTTTATCGCTTTGATATTATGTGAACTGTATATAAAATTGTGCCGAAAACCTTTCTCTCTTCACCCCCGGGGATGTGCTTACTGGTTGAGACTCCCCTTTCTGTTAAAGTCACCCTAAAGTAAGAAAACAGAGGCCGGATAAGTTACAAAGCCGATTGACTCCGCGGGTCACCGGTACGTAGCCCCCTCCTCGATTCGAGTTGTCCGCTCGGGTACACAGTCTAGCACTCTATGAAACCGTAAGATTTTGAACATATGTCTAGGACGATTATTTGCATCATATTTGACTTAGGGGACTCAACACAGGGGTTGGGTCCGTCTAGGACAGGTGACCCGGTATTGGAAAAGACCGAGCATGTTATGTGTTGCATTTTTATTGTCCTTGATCGTTATGCGGACCGGCGGAAATCCCGAGATAGAAAAATTGTTGAAAAAGAAAAAAGGAGAGAGGAAAATAAGATCTATAGGAAATAGGTATCCGAAAAAATTGAAAATTTGAAAAAAAAGAAAAGGGTGGAACAGTTTTTGTTGAAATAATTGGTCAAATAATCTGACCGAACTACGCAGGTTTGATTCTCGCCATTAGGTGGGATACGTAGGCAACCCTTAAACGGGTCCAACCACACTCTTAGAAAAAGACCAAAAAAGATTTTCCTTTCAAATAATCGAGGTGATCGCTATTTTTGGAAATGGCCGAATGTTCCGAAAGGACGCCCGAAGGCTGTTTTGGCAAAAATGGCCACTTCGAAAGTCATTTTTCTTTTCTTTCCTTCAAAAATTGAAAACTTGCATTAAAAAAGATTTTCCTTTTTTCTAAATAAAATCGCCTTAATAAATGTGCAGGACGAGCACGATGATGAATGAACATTTTTCCCTAAATAAAATCCCCTTGGAGCTAAAATTATGGTGGCAGGACATGGGATCAGATGGTCAAGACTGGGTCAAAGGTTACCTAAAAGGCCTTACGGGGTTATTAGACATGGTTCCCCGAGGTGATGTGATTAGAGCGTTGGTCACGTTTTGGGATCCGGCACACAACGTATTTCATTTCCCAGATTTTGAACTTACCCCTACTTTAGAGGAGATTGCCTTCTACATCGGGAAGACTGAGGTCCCGCTAAAAGGAAAATACCCGGTATCTCCGAGGACGGTAACAGTACATCGCTTCCTCGACTGTTTGAAAATTGCCCGGAATGTTCACAATGAAGATCTGGCCAACGGGTTTTGTTCCTTAAGCTTCATCTACAGTAGGTTTGGACACGTTGGGGGTTTCAACGACCTCACAAACAAGTTATGCTGCAAGTCCAACGGAGCGAAATGGGAGGATCACCGGAGGTTTGCATTTTTGGTGGCATTTCTCGGAGTTGTCGTATTCCCGAGGAAAGATGGACATATCAATATAAAAGTTGCCGGGGTAGCTACCACACTGATAGTACAAGATAACTGTACTCTGGCCCCAATGATTGTGGCGGACATCTACCGTGCACTGACTGCGTGCAAAGCGGGAGCCAACTTCTTCGAAGGGTGTAACTTGATCTTGCAAATCTGGCTAATTGAACATCTATGCCACCACCCTTCATTCTCAAGCTATGGTTCGGTTGAACGGACATGTTTGGAAGAGTTCAATACAAGGACAAAAGAAGTAAAGTTGCCGGAGGGAGTCCAAGGTTGGATTGTGTATCTTCGATCACTAACTGACGGTCAAATCGATTGGACGTATGACTGGTTACCTCTTGACGAGGTGATATACATGCCAACGGAGGGATCGCTATTTTTGATCATGGGTTTGAAGAGTATACAACCTTATACCCCATACAGGGCCCTGCGACAGTTGGGTCGGTGTCAAATTATTCCGAGAGATGGGGACCTCAGTGTGCAAGCTGTGGAGATTGGTCCGGACGGGCAATTCCCGGAAGCAAAAATCCGGCAAATCTGGAATGAGTGCCAAAATTTGAAGATTGATACTTGTGTGCCGAATAGAGCAAAAGGGGAGATATCACCTGGATACTCCACATGGTACCGACGAGGGGTTGAACACGAACGTCTTTCAAAGAGACCTCACTTGCAAGACCTGATAGAGCAATCCGAGGAAAATCAGAAATGGGTGGCCAAGGAAAAAGAATACAAGGCCAAAATCAGTCTGTTGGAGGATAAATTGAGAAATCTCCATTTCGAAAGCGGTTTACAAGCAACATCCGATGAAGTGGAGAAGAAACAGCTGAAGAAAGAAAATGATATGTTGAAGGCTCAAATGGCTCAAATGAAAATTGCATCCGAGACCCCAGTTGGCTCAGTTCGGGATGAAAAGTTAATTGAGATTCTCCGGCGAAAAGTAAATGACTATAGCTTCGATTTGGACATAGCTGAAAAAGAGTTAGTCAGGGCTCGGAAGCAAATGGACAAAGATGCTGAAGAAAGAGCCAAGTTGGTTGGGAAACTACAAGACAAGAACGATTTTGAGGTAGCTCAACTTAGAAAGAAAATAATTTCAGCCACGGTCAAGAGTAACAAGATTATCAAAGATCTTGAGGAAGAGAGAGAGCACTGCTACACGACTATGGCTAGATTAGAATTGGAGCTGCAGCAAGTGCAAAAAGACAACCAACATACCTTGGATGCTCGCACTGAACAAATAAGCCGGTTATTGCAAGAAAAGGGGGTCATCAGAGAAAAGATTGTTCGCATTGCCAATACATCACCCGGAAGACTCAAATCTGTGAAGATATGTCTCGAAGAACCTTTGTATCTGCAGTGAAGTTCTTCGTGCAACAAGTCATGGCTGACCTAGATAGGCTCCAAAGGGGATTAGCATATAGGCCCGCGGCAAGGCCGAACGATGCCTCGCGGGCACTAGGTGCATTAATGTACTCATAGGGCACGCATCACCTTTTTATATTTTTTATTTTAAAACATCACCTTGTAATCAATATTTTGAATTATCAATGGAAAAGCAAGTGTTGTTATCAATTCTTTTGTTTTATGTCATTTCTTTTAAAATTCGCTAGCCAAATAAATAGGAACGTAATTATGAAAATGACAAGGAAAAAGAGATGAAAAGAAAAAGCAAGAAAAGAAAAAAAAAGAGAGAGAAAGAAAAAAAAAGCAAGAAAAAGAGAAAAAGAAAAGAAAAAAGAAGAAAAAAGGAAAAAAAAAGAAGAAAGAAAAAGAAAGAAAAAAAAAAGAGAAAAAAAGAAGTGATTGGTCAAAATGAGCAGCGGCCGGGATGATGCATAACGACTCGAGGAAATGTGTTTGTTTTTAAAAGTCGTTGCATTTTGTTCATGCGCTAACAACTAACGGGTGTTGATGCTTGTGAGTCCAGATTCTCTAGGCAACTGGCATTCTGGCTACCCACCCATACACACCAGATACAAAAAGATGACGAAAGCTGTGTCCCAGGAAATTGAGGCAACTATCGTGGATCCTGCTCACGAAGAGGAGATTGTGGATGTGGCAGGAATGAAGGAGGAAATGTACAAACTGAGGCAGCAGATGGCCGAGATGTACCAGGCCCGGTCTAGAGGTCAACCCCTGCTAGCTTACCCTGCCAACCCCGCATATGTCCCTCCAGCCAATCCCAATCATGAACCACCGACAATGAATTCATCCTCCACATACCCCGATTACCCTCACTATTATGCCTCCACCTCCCAGGTACCACCACCTCCAGTCAAACAAGCACCACCTCACATACCCCAAGTTGCTCCCGTGTATGTGGCACCTCCACCCGCTGCTATGCACAAATCCTCCAGTGAACCGATGTTTCATATACATGATCCTCACTACTACCCTCCAGAGCCAACTTTCCGACAACATGAGTCTCATGCTCCGTTGATAGAAACAAGTGAAGAAAGAATTGCTAAGAGTGTCGGGCAGGAAGAGATGGCCAGAAAAGTGAAAAGTCTGGAGAATGCTTTCCGCACTATGCAAGGACTAGGAGGGCAGGTGAGTGTAGCCTACAAGGACCTGTGTCTATTCCCTGAGGTGCAGCTTCCCGTGGGATTCAAGTTGCCAAAATTCGATATGTATAGCGGACATGGGGATCCGGTAGCTCATCTCAGAGGATACTGTAGCAAGATGAGAGGTGCAGGAGGTAAAGATGAGTTATTGATGGCGTACTTCAGTCAGAGTTTGAGTAGTTCAGCGCTAGAGTGGTACACTCGACAAGACCATACAAGGTGGTTCGTCTGGGATGACCTTGCACAAGCCTTTGCAAATCACTTTCAGTACAACTTAGAGATCATACCTGACAGGCTATCCCTTACAAAAATGGAGAAGAAGCCAGGGGAAAGTTTTAGGGAATTCGGTTTCAGATGGAGGGAGCAGGCTGCAAGAGTAGATCCACCCATGAAAGAAGGGGAGATGGTGGATTGTTTTCTACAGGCTTTGGAGCCTACATACTACGGTCATTTAGTGTCGGCGATTGGGAAGAGTTTCAATGAAGTCGTGAAAATGGGAAGCTTTGTGGAGGAAGGTTTGAAAACAAATAAAATCATGAGTTTTTCGGCCATCAAGGCCACCAATCAAGCTATACAAACTGGAAACGGGGGAGTAATGGGAAAGAAGAAGAAGGAAGAGGTAGCAACTATAGAGAGCAGGCCATGGAACCGTAACCCGCATCATCACCCACCAAAACCCTACCACCAACACCCATCACACCCATCAACCCCGTATAATCCATCACCACCATCTTACCCGCCAAACCCATACAACACATCAAGCCCATATAACCCACCACCACCACCATACCCACCAACAGTCCCACATTACCACCACCCACAAGCCCAAGCCTACCCACCACCACCACCTCATGTGTGGAGAGCCCAAGCTCCACACAATGTTTACCACACCCAGAACACATTCCCAACCTCTAAACCTTACAGAAACCAAAATAGGCCCAGGCCTGACTCTGAGTGGAGAAACAAGGCAAGGAAAACATTCACCCCACTCGGGGAATCATATACCAGCCTTTATCATAGGTTGAAGGAGTTGGGGATGCTCAGCCCAGTTGCACCTAAAGTTCCAAACCCATCCCCGAAAAATCTTGATCCTTCTGTTAGGTGTGAATACTGTTCGGGAACATTGGGCCATGATACCGAAAAATATTGGCAGTTGAAGAATGCCATTCAGGATCTCATTGATGATAGGAGAATTGAAGTTCAGGCTCCAGAAGCCCCGAACATTACCCAGAATCCGCTGCCAAATCACCACGAGACACACATGATAGAATTGGTGCAAGGTGATAGCAGTCAAAAACCATCTCAGTCTGTGATGATGATAAAGTCAAGTGGCAAGGCAGAAAAGGAAGTCGTGAAAGAAAAAGCAATTGCTGAAAAACCAACAGGAAAGCCAATAGTGGTGGAAGGTCTGAAAGTGGTAGTGCTAGGCGCAAAGGCGATTGTGACTGTGAAAGGTGCAAGTACGGAGCCAGTAATTATAAAACCGGTAGTGCAGATGCCGGTGGTGAGCACAAAGACTGTACCTTGGAACTATAACAAGGTAGCAGTGGTTTATAAAGGAAATGAGGTTTCTGGGGAAATTAATGAAACCCATGGTCTCACCCGATCTGGAAGATGCTTTGCTCCAGAAGAATTGAGAAAGATGAAAGCAATAAAAGAGAGCCAATTGAAGAAACCAGTGTCAGAGGAGGAAGCGGAGGAATTCCTCAAGAAGATAAAGTCACAAGATTACTTATTAGTTGAGCAGTTGAGGAAGACCCCTGCCCGGATCTCTTTGCTATCTTTGCTAATACACTCAGAAGAACACAGGAAGGCTCTGATGAAGATTCTAAACGAGGCTCATGTTCCAGAAAAGATTTCAGTTTGCCACCTGGAAAAGATTACCAACAAGATTTTCGAGTCTAATAGGATCACGTTCTATGACAAGGAATTGCCTCTGGAGGGAACTGAGCACAATAAGGCGTTGTACCTTACGGTAAAGAGTGAAGAGTCGGTAGTGACTAGAGTGTTGATAGACAACGGATCAAGCACTAACATTTGCCCGTTGTCAACTTTGGGAAAGGTGAACATCAGTCCGGACAGAATCCGGAAGAACAGTATAAACGTGAGAGGATTTGACGGTGTGGGTAAAAACACATTGGGAGATATTATTCTGGAGGTGACCATCGGTCCTGTTGATTTTACTATGGAATTCCAGGTGCTCGACATTGTTGTGTCATATAACTTGTTGTTAGGCCGACCCTGGATTCACGCGGCCAAGGCAGTACCATTTTCTTTATACCAGATGGTCAAATTCGAGTGGGAACAGCAGGAGATTGTAATACATGGGGAAGAAAATGCTTGTAATGTGGTGACACCATTTGATGATACTGACGGGGATAGTGGTCTTTGGGTCTACCAAGTGACAGATGCTATTGTGGTAAACAGAATTGCTGAAGGGGAGAAGTTGCCAATCCCTATGATGGCACCAACTGCTGTGATGGTGGCTAAAGAGATGCTTAGAAATGGATTTGCACCAGGGAAGGGATTGGGCAAAGCATTGCAGCGAGTTATTCAACCGGTTCAGCTTCCAGAAAACAAAGGAACATTCGGCTTAGGGTTCAAACCCACCTTTGCCGACATCCAGAGAGCCTCAAAAGCCAAAAAGAACTGGACCTTGCCTAAACCCATACCCAAATTATCCGACACCTTCGTCAGGCCTGGTACAAAATATCGGACATCTGCTGCGACAAAGTGCATTGAGACCCAACCTGATGAAGAAATGCTGAGTTTTGAGAAGATGTTTTCGGACGTGAATATGGTTGAAGCAGGGGAAGGCACAAGCAAAATGGATGTGCAGTTTGTGGGACCTGGAATCATGTTGAACAATTGGGAAGCTACTCCTTTCCCTATCAGGAAGGAGTCTTGGTAGTTAGCTCCAAAATTTCATCATTGCTTTCCCAAAAGTTGTTATTTTTATAGTTTTCCCATCCCCCTCATGAAAAGAAAATCACCATGTATCCCGAACTTTGTTCGTTCTTTTTTATCAATGAAATGCAGTTTTCCTTTTCTTCACTTTTGCCTTATTTTTCTTTATTTTTCCTTTTGTACAGTTTTGCATGTGTTGATTCTGATGCCATGTCATGCGTGAAGGATTCTAGACCCAGTTTTGACAATCACGTTACCATACAAGAAATTGAGGAAGATAGTGAAATAGAATGTGAGGATAAGGAAGCCCTGGAGGAAATAAGCAAGGACATGAAACAATACGAGGAAAAACCCAAACTGAATCTGAGTGATACAGAATCTGTAAATTTGGGAAGTGAAGATGATGTCCGAGAAACAAAGATCAGTGTTCATTTGGAGGCACCCCTCAGGGGATGAATTGATAAGGTTGTTACATGAGTTTAAGGACATTTTTGCCTGGTCCTATGATGACATGCCCGGACTTAGCACCGATTTGGTGGTACACAAGTTGCCTATCTATTCTGAATGCCGGCCGGTAAAGCAGAAGTTGAGGAAATTTAAAACGGACATTAGTGTGAAAATAAAAGAAGAGGTGAATAAGCAGTTTGAAGCAAAGGTCATAAGAGTTACCAAATACCCCACCTGGTTGGCGAATATTGTGCCGGTCCCAAAGAAAGATGGAAAAACCAGAGTGTGTGTAGATTATAGAGACCTCAATAAAGCCAGTCCGAAGTATGACTTCTCATTGCCAAACATCCACATATTGATCGACAATTGCGCCAAGCATGAAATCGGTTCGTTTGTGGACTGTTATGCTGGTTATCACCTGATGCTGATGGACGAAGAAGATGCTGAGAAAACTGCCTTCATTACACCTTGGGGAACGTATTGTTACAGAGTAATGCCGATTGGATTGAAGAATGCCGGGGCAACTTACATGAGGGCGATGACCACAATGTTCCACGATATGATGCATCGAGAAATTGAAGTGTATGTGGACGATGTCATCATAAAGTCCAGGAAACAACCTGATCATGTGAGAGATTTGAGAAAGTTTTTCCAAAGACTCCGAAGGTACAATTTAAAGCTCAATCCCGCAAAGTGTGCCTTTGGAGTACCTTCAGGGAAACTACTGGGGTTTATAGTGAGTCGGCGAGGTATTGAACTGGATCCATCAAAGATCAAGGCTATTCAAAGTCTACCTCCGCCGAAGAACAAGAAGGAGGTCATGAGTTTACTAGGAAGGTTGAATTACATTAGTCGATTCATTGCTCAATTGACCTCAACGTGTGAGCCGATCTTCAAGTTGTTGAAGAAAGATGCAGCGGTAAAATGGACCGACGAGTGTCAGGAAGCCTTTGACAAGATTAAAGAATATTTGGCCAATCCTCTAGTATTAGTTCCTCCAGAACCAGGGCGACCTCTGATTTTGTATCTGACAGTGCTTGATAACTCCTTTGGTTGCGTATTGGGTCAACATGATGAGACATGCAAGAAAGAACAAGCCATATATTACCTCAGCAAGAAGTTTACATCCTATGAGGTGAAATACACTCAACTTGAAAGGACTTGTTGTGCGTTGATTTGGGTGGCCCAGAAGTTAAAGCATTATTTGTCAGCATATACCACGTACTTGATATCTCGACTGGATCCTCTGAAGTACATATTTCAGAAGCCTATGCCTACAGGAAGACTTGCTAAATGGCAGATTCTGCTCACAGAATTTGACATTATCGATGTGACTCGTACGGCAATGAAGGCACAAGCTATTGCAGACCACTTAGCTGAGAATCCGGTGGATGATGAGTATGAACCGTTGAAGACGTACTTTCCGGATGAGGAGGCAATGATTGTCGAGGAGATGGAGCAAAATGAGAGACCAGGATGGAAAATGTACTTTGACGGAGCTGTCAACAGCAATGGCGTTGGTATCGGAGCGGTACTCATTTCAAGTACGGGTCAACACTATCCCGTCACAGCTCAGCTCCGATTTTTCTGCACCAACAACATGGCCGAATATGAGGCGTGCATCTTGGGATTAAGGATGGCAATTGACATGGGTATTCAAGAGATTTTGGTCATGGGTGACTCGGATCTCTTGGTACACCAAATCCAAGGGGAATGGGAGACACGAGATTTGAAATTGATACCTTATCGGTATTGTTTGCACGAGCTGTCTCAAAGATTCCGGTCTATAGAGTTCAAGCACATCCCAAGAATGCACAATGAGATCGCAGATGCTTTGGCCACACTGTCCTCTATGTTGCATCATCCCGACAAGACATATATAGATCCGCTCCAGATCTAAGTCTGTGATCAAAATGCTTATTGCTTTGCGGTGGAAGAAGAGTCAGATGGAGAGCCGTGGTATCATGATATTAGGGAATACCTGAAAGCTGGCAAATACCCGGAGCAAGCCACCGGAGACCAGAAGAGAGCCATCGGGCGTCTAGCCAATGGATTTTTCCTCAGTGGAGGAGTGGTATACAAAAGAACACCAGATCTGGGCTTATTGCGTTGTGTGGATGCACAACAAGCAGATGAAATCATGATTGAAGTACATGCCGGAGTATGTGGACCCCACATGAGCGGATATGTTTTGGCAAAGAAGATTTTGAGAGCTGGGTATTACTGGCTCACCATGGAGCGTGACTGTATCAGGTATGTAAAGAAATGCCACCAATGCCAGGTACATGGGGATCTTATCCACTCCCCGCCTTATGAGTTGCATACAATGTCAGCACCTTCGCCCTTTGTTGCTTGGGGCATGGATGTTATCGGCCCAATAGATCCAGCCGCTTCTAATCGGCACAGGTTCATTCTGGTTGCAATTGATTATTTCACCAAGTGGGTCGAAGCGAAGACGTTCAAGGCAGTAACGAAGAAAGCGGTGGTGGATTTTGTGCATGAAAATATTATATGCCGATTTGGAATCCCAAAGGTGATTATCATGGACAATGGAGCCAATTTAAACAGTCACCTCATGGCGGAAGTTTGTGAAAGGTTTAAGATCACACACCGCAATTCCACACCTTACAGGCCAAAGGCAAATGGTGCAGTAGAGGCGGCGAATAAGAATATCAAAAAGATTCTCCGAAAGATGGTGGAGGGATCCAGGCAATGGCATGAAAAGTTACCCTTTGCTCTCATGGGTTACCGCACGACGGTGCGTACTTCTATCGAAACCACACCTTATATATTGGTGTACGGAACGGAGGCTGTTATACCCTCGGAAATAGAAATACCGTCATTACGGATCATAGCCGAAGCTGAGATAGATGACGATGAATGGGTAAAAGCCCGTTTGGATCAGTTGAGTTTGATTGATGAGAAGAGGTTGGCCGCAGTTTGCCATGGGCAATTATATCAACGAAGAATGGCCAAAGCATATAATAAGAAGGTACGACCTCGAAAATTTGAAGTCGGACAACTGGTATTGAGGCGTATCTTACCGCATTGGGCCGAGGCGAAGGGCAAGTTTGCGCCAAATTGGCAGGGACCGTTTGTGGTATCACGGGTGTTGTCCAATGGAGCATTATATTTAACAGATGTTGAAGGAAGGTGCGTAGAGACTGCTATCAATTCAGATGCGATCAAAAGATACTATGTATGATTCCTTTTCAATTATGTGTTTTGTATTTTGTTGTGATTTTGGAATTGAAATGACGAAGGCGTTTTATTCTCTATCCAAACATTTTATCCGTTGATAACCCCTTTTGAGCCTTAATGAATATATTCTTTCATATCCCTCTCTCGGAATCGCTTTAGCGCAATAAGATCAAAATTGCCAATTGAAAAAAAAAATGAAAAATGAAAAAAAAATGAAAAATGAAAAATGAAAAAAAATGATGAATGAAAGAAAAAGACAAAAGACAAAAATCGGGAAAAAGTCAAAAAGAAATCCATCTAACTAATGAAGTTGGGTGAACTACGTCTGACTTGATCCCGAAAGGGTACGTAGGCAGCCTCTCTGAGGTTCAGTCACAATAAAGGAAAAATCCAAAATTCCCCACATATTGAAACTGGGGCAGAAGTTATGTTTAATAATTCCAAGAGTTGTAAATGTCTTTGAACCCTCGTGAGATTTTGAGCCTTTATACCTTTCTTTCTTAACCCATCCAAAAGCCACGTTACAGTCCAAAGAAAGACCTTCTGATTAATTCTGAAATGATGACGAATGCAATAAAGGAGGAGCGAAGCATCGGATAATACCCGTGGTACAGAAAACAAAATACAAAAAGGAAAAATGGAAAAAATGAAAAAAAAATGAGAGAGTCTCATCGGTGAAAACCTTAACCGGCACTGTGAGGCGATTGTGAGTTTGAGAGAAATAAAATGAGAGAGTCTCATCAGTGAAAACTTTAACCGGCACTGTGAGACAATTGCGAGATTGAGAGAATAAATGAGAGAGTCTTATTGGTGAAAACCTTTCGAGGCACCGTAGGGCGATCGTGAGGACCATCAGAAAAGAGAAAAAGCAGCAAAAATAGTATCGGTTTGGGTTGGAAACAATTCGGAGACGGAATAATGATTGGAACGAACTGGGTCAGAGTTTAAATACATGGCATGGTCGGCGGAATCAGCCAGCAAATACCCAGATAAGTTCTATCATCTCTCCAAAACGCCCTTACCTTTCTTTCATTTTTCTGCATTTCATTGTTTACCTTTGAGAGCTAACTACCAGCTCCTGATAACAAAAGCTGAAACAACACTGGGTCAGAAAGAAGGAAGATTTGGGAAGGAGATAAAGAAGCTTGGCAAACACGGCCAAAGGAAAAGAAAACAAAACAAAAATGGAAAAATGAGAAAATACAAAAAGAGTCAGCAAGGGATAAGCAGTTGAAAGTCATGCAGTATGAGAAAAGCAAAAAGAAGAAAGCAATAAGAAGTGGGGACGGCAGATGCCAGTTGCCAGCAGTTTATATCTAATAAATTATGTTTCATGCAGGAACAAATTGTCACTAATCACTTTAAAGTGAATGTGACCAATGTGGAAAATTGAAAATACCAAAAAGAGAAGTTCGCCAATAAGTGGAGAAATTCACAGGCAAGAGATAATTGGTAAAAGAAAATACCAAAAAGAGGAAGGTAACATCTTTTAAAATCCACTCCCGAGTCCTCAGGCTACGGGAATATTTTTCTGCTTCGCATTGCACGTTTAATTTCTGTTAGGTGCCCACCTTCGAATACGGGAATACTTTTCTGAATAGAATGGCATTTTACTTTAAGTTTTAATTGATGTTGAAGTTTTAAATTGTTGTTGAAGTCGGGGTGCCCGCCCGAAGAATGGAATGGCAATTTAATTTCTGTTAGGTGCCCACCATCTAATACGGGAATACTTTTCTGCATTTTGCATTGCACGTTTAATTTACGTTAGGTGCCCACCTTCAAATACGGGAATACTTTTCTGCATTCGCATTGCACGTTTAATTTCTGTTAGGTGCCCACCTTCAAATACGAGAATACTTTTCTGCATTTGCATTGCACGTTTAAATTCTGTTAGGTGCCCACCTTAAAATACGGGAATACTTTTCTGCATTTGCATTGCACGTTTAAATTCTGCTAGGTGCCCACCTTCGAATACGGGAATACTTTTCTGCATCGCATTACACGTTTAAATTCTGTTATGTGCCCACCTTCAAATACGGGAATATTTTCTGCATCGCATTGCACGTTTAATTTCTGTTAGGTGCCCACCTTCTAATACGGGAATACTTTTCTGCATTTGCATTGCACGTTTAATTTCTGTTAGGTGCCCACCTTCTAATACGGGAATACTTTTCTGCATTCGCATTGCACGTTTAAATTCTGTTAGGTGCCCACCTTCTAATACGGGAATATTTTCTGCATCGCATTGCACGTTTAATTTCTGTTAGGTGCCCACCTTCTAATACGGGAATATTTTCTGCATCGCATTGCACGTTTAATTTCTGTTAGGTGCCCACCTTCTAATACGGGAATACTTTTCTGCATTTGCATCGCACGTTTAAATTCTGTTAGGTGCCCACCTTCAAATACGGGAATACTTTTCTGCATTTGCATTGCACGTTTAATTTCTGTTAGGTGCCCACCTTCAAATACGGGAATATTTTCTGCATCGCATTGCACGTTTAATTTCTGTTAGGTGCCCAGCTTCAAATACGGGAATATTTTCTGCATCGCATTGCACGTTTAATTTCTGTTAGGTGTCCACCTTCTAATACGGGAATACTTTTCTGCATTTGCATCGCACGTTTAAATTCTGTTAGGTGCCCACCTTCAAATACGGGAATACTTTTCTGCATCGCATTGCACGTTTAAATTCTGTTAGGTGCCCACCTTCAAATACGGGAATATTTTCTGCATCGCATTGCACGTTTAAATTCTGTTAGGTGCCCACCTTCGAATACGTGAATACTTTTCTGCATTTGCATTGCCCGTTTAATTTCTGTTAGGCGCCCACCTTCAAATACGGGAATATATTTCTGCATATCATGGTTTATATAGCTAAAAGCCCACACTGGGGCAGAAAAAGAAAGAAAAAAAAAATAGTTTGTTGTTTTGTTTTTAGCAGGTTCAGCTCGAGGACAAGAAGTACCATTGAAAATCAAAAAAAAAAGGGGGAAAACAAGAAGAGAAAATCAACAAAAAAGAGAGTCAACATCAAAGAAAATCAACAAAAAGAAAGAGATTCTGCATCACCGGAAAGGGAAGAAGAGCAAAAGCTAGAGTAGGAACAATTGTAATTGTAGGATCATAGCTTAGAATAGCTTCTTCATTTTTACATTTCTCCTCCCCGGTGTAATAAGGAGTAAGTCAGCAGGTCTCAACAGTGTCAATGCAACAGTGAGTCTGGTAGTTTTTAAACTGCCGGACCTTCCCAAACTACACTGACCTGATTCCTGTTTAGCCCAGGATATGTAGGCAACCTCTAAAGCAGGGTGCGGTCAAAAGGTTTTCAAAAATGCTTTCACGGAATGTGCCGATGTGCAAAAATCTTTCATTACTGCTCACTTGTCTTTGCACTGAAACTCTTCGTGTTCCCGAGCAAAGCGGGGCAGCTGTGAGCACATGATTTTTGCACCAGGCAAATAGTTCCAAAATTAAAATAAATATGTTTTTGAGTGCAATTACTTGCCTTGTTTGAAATTAGCTATACTTTGTGAATTTGAATAATTAGAAATTAGAAAAAAATCAAAAATAGGCTAGGTAATTAATTTGTTAGTTTAATTAGTTAGATTTTAAGAAAAATTAGCAAAAATAGTGTTAAGTAGTGGAAATTAGGAAAAATAGTAGAAAATTACCAAAAAATACTAAATAATTAGAGTAAGTAGGAAATTAGGTTTTATAATTTTCCATAAAAGAAAAAAAAAGTACAAAAGAAAATCCATAAAAATAATTAAAATCAGAAAAATACAAAAATATATATAGGTATAATAAATTTGGGCCAAGTTTAGCCAAACCGTTTGGCCCAGTCCCTAGCCCAGAAGCCTGGTCCAGTTCATTGAGGGACATTGATCCTAGCCATTAATCCTGATAAATCCAACGGTTAAGATAAATAGAGGAATTAATTAGATAATTAAATTAACGGGTTTAATCTCAGCCGTCCGTGTAAGCTGATCTGATGGATGAAAGCTTGGGTCTCATTTTTGTGTCAAAGAGTCGTCGTTTTAGTAACGATCAGTGCTAGCCGTTGATCTCCATCCAACGATCGGCCCAGATCACCTCGTATGACCAGCCTATAAAAGGCTTTGGTCTGAAGATTTTGGCCATTCTTCGTATACCCTAAAGACTAGCCGCCCTCCCACTCCTCTCTTCTCTCCCTTTTGTCTTCTTCAACCACAGCGAAACCCTAGCCGGCCAATGGCGGCCGCCACCCTCCAAGGTGGTCGCCGGCCATTCCTTACCCCCCTCCTCTCCTATTCCCTTCTTCTCATTCTTCTTCACCTCATCAAGCACCAAAAACCCCTAAAACAAACCCCTTCTCCAGAACTCCGGTCACCGGAACTCACCACCGGTGACCACCAAACAACGAACCACACTACCAAACCAACGCCAAAAGAACCCCCTTCACTTGATCTACCCACACATACCATTGGTTCCCCTCGAATCTACCCAGATCATCTCGAATATCCCAAAGAAGGTCGCCGGAAACCTAACTCCGGCGACCCCCAAACTCGAACCACCCAAAGACCTCGCCTTTTACTCTCCTAAACACCCCTCTGCAACTTAAACTTCAAAAAAGGTTTCACCTTTAGGCCTAAAAGAAAAACCAGAAGAGAAAACAAGGGAATAAAGGAAAGACCTCTAGGAGTCTGAAAAGAGACAAAGAAAAGAAGAACAGAGGTTTAGGAATAGAAATAAGGGGATAGCTTGGGGGACAGACCCCGCTAAGCTAAGTACCCTCCTCCTTTTTTTATTTTTCTTAGCTTTTTGTTTGTTTGTTTGATTTTTGCATGCTTCTTATACCTTCTCTGATTTTGTTTCCGTTTAACATTTTGTCCATGATTTGGTTCTGTTTAGTTATGTTTTCATGTTTCGGTGGTTTATCTTTTTCTTTGTCGCATTTTCTCTATTGTTATCTTTTCTGTATTTCTTAGTTGTTTCGCATGATTAGTTATAAGTTTCCTACCTGTTGTTTCTTCCATTGCTTCATATCTCTTGTCTGTGTCTCCGATAATTAAGTCATAAGGTTTCATAACATGTTTATTCTGGGTCTGTTAGTGATGGAGTTTTTGTGTTGCTGTGTTTTGACCTCATGTTTCTTTGCTTTAAGTTCAGGGAGTTCCTCTTTTCCCTATCATGTTAACTGTGGGTCTCTCATTCATCTAAAAAGGGGATTGACTGATTGATATTTGGTTCATCTCTCATCTCTTATTTCCTCTGTTTATATTAGGCCTCTTCATCTTGTTGGTTTTAAATATCTTCTCTGCATGCCTATATTTTGGACTCTCATTCTGTGTTAGTTTATGTTTGTTAACTCTCATTAGCTTGAATAATTCTTCTATTCTTCATCCTCATCTTGATCTATCATATGCATACATAAGGTTAGGATTAGCTGCTAGCCCTATGCTTTCCATGTCCTATTTGCTTAGCATGATTCTAGGTTTAGTACTTGAAAGTGGACTCTGATTATCATTCTTATATTGTTCTGCCATGGTCCATTGCTCTCCTTATTAAAATAAGTTATGTTTCATTGTTTTGTGAGAATTTAGTGTCTAATGTATCTATGTCCATGAATGCTAAGTGTTTTAGAGTTTTTCAGTATGTCATCTAGCATGAAATAATTGTGACCAAGCCTGATTAATGTTAATTGACATGTTGCTACATGAATCTAAGTTATGTGAATTGATTAGTTGAGCCTCAACACTATCAAACCCCTTTTCTGAGTTTTAATTAATCAATGAACAATATTTGGGCTTTATGTGATTATGTGTGCAATTGTATGTTGAAATGGTTAAGTTTGCAATAGTTCTGTGTTAGTAAACACTGTTAATACCTTCATGCTTAGGTGAATTGGTTATAGCTGTTAGTATTAGGTTCCATGAAAATGGCTAGTTTTTAAATAGGTTAAAACTGAAAATGAACAAAAAAAAATAGACTGTTAGACAATAATTGGCCTAAGAATGGTCAACCTTGCAAAGGGTTGACCTATTCTATAAGGCCCTAACACACAGCTCACTTTAAAAGTGGCTGGTTGTGCAAAGTGGTTATGTCTGCAAATGCAGACTTGCCTAGGCTCTATATTGAGCGTTGAACATTAAAAGTGGCCAAACCTACAAAGGCTTTGGGCCCAATTGTTCAGTAATTGGCTTTAATAGCCAAGCTAAGTCTCAACTTGAGACTGGTTAGTTTTTAAATAGTTTAATATCAATAATAAGGCAAGCCAGTCCTGCAATTAGCTTAAAATTGAAATAAATTGGTCTTAATTGACTGGAATTAGTTTAAATAGGCTAAAATTGAAATAGTTCATTAAAGTAGAAGTGGCCAGCCCTTAAATACCAATGCAAGGGCTGGCTATTAGTTAAATAGGTCCCCAAATGCTGAAATCTGACCTAGGTAGACTTAGTAAATCAGCATTGGCCTTGAGGGCATAATTGGAAGTTAAATAGGTAAAATAGTAAATAGTTTAGAACCTAAGAGGTTAAGGGAGTCATTTGTACCCCTGATTTCTGCAATTTTGCAGAGATTTAAGGGTATAATGATCTCCCCAAAAAGGGAAATCTGTAAAAATCTCAAACCCTTAGGGATACATTGGTAAAAACCCACTAAAAGGAATCTTTAGAACCTTCCAACACATGCTGGAAGGGTTTTGATAACTGATTTGGGGGACTTAAGTGTACATTTCATAATTTTAGGAGGGGGAGAAGTGGGATTTAATCCCAAACTTTCTCCCCAAGTCATCAGCCCTTAGTTAGCTATAAATATACCCCAAAAAGAGCTGAAAAGGGGGTTCCAATTTTTTAGCAAATCTGAAAATACACTTAAGCTGAAATTCATACAAAAGCTTGAGAGATAAAAATAGCAATAGAGCAATAGGATTTTCTGGAATTTTTGAGTTAGGACTTGCTGGTTTCTATTGATTTTGCTGGGTTCTTCTGCTCGAGTTGGACTGGGTTTTTCTGTTGCTTTGCTGATTCATACTTGTTGTTGCTATGTTATTTGGCTCACTGCTATCCAAATCCTCTACTGTTGCATTGCTTGTTTGGATCAATTGCTGTGCTTATCTGCCTGACTCCCTAGACTCATTGGATTTTTCTTTGTGATCCAGGTACATCTCTTTTCGTTTGAAGCTGTAATGGGAGTTGATTGAATGAAAAATGAAGATTCAGTTCTTTATACGATGTTGTTTTGTAGTTTTTTGTAGTTTAATGTTGTTAGTTTAAGATTCATAGCTCATTTGTTGTATGATATAGTAGATGAAAAACAAAAATACAAAAACATTGTAATAGTTAGTATAATAGTAGTATTGTAGTAGTAATAGCATATCACTTAGTTTAATTAGGTAAAAACATTAAAACATAAGTTAGCATTTCATAAGTTCTCGAATCGTTGGCTGTTCTTCACATTAGTCTCATAAGCCACGATCATGTAAATAACCATATGGTATGGATCTACACTTTAGCATAAGTAATTTTTAAAAGATGAAAGACATTAGTTCGAGTCAGGCGTAACTAAATTAACAACACTGAAATGAACTAAGTCATTGTAAACCCACTGTTTGGTCTTGTTTAAACCCTTAAATCTCTTAGATAGGGACTCATATAGTTATTGCTTACATAATTATGTTGTTTCTGTGAATCTAGGTTCTAACCTGATTGAGTTTTAAAAGGGGAAATAATTAGGTATTGAAGCAATTCAATTAGGATGAATGGGTGGTGATGAGAGGTATAACTCACAATAAAACTGGCAATATAGTAAACGTTTGTGATTAATCGTTTAGTTTCTCTTTGATACTGTAAATAATTAGTTGAATCACCTTAATTTAACTTAATCCCCTGGGTAAGTGGCTGCGTTCCAGAATACTTCATTAACAAATAATTAGATATTAGTATAAATTCTTAGTTGTGAGCATATAGTAATAACGGATTGGTTGGGCTTTCATTGATTACTGTTTTATGTACCAATTCCCTTATCAATAATAAAAGTGATTTGATTTCGTTTTAAATTTTGAGTACTTGTTTCATTATGTATTCCGTGTTATATTTTTGTTATTACATTCTGGTTTGGGCCCTGTGCAACGTTGGGCCTGAACTGTTCTACGAAATCTGCCTAGTATACTGATTGAAGGCTTGAAGACCATCTGGGCCGTGGAGACCTGGGCTGGCCCTTTACAGATCTGTTTAAATAATCGAAGAATCCAGGCCCAATAAACAATAGAAATAACGGGCCTGGAGTGTTTTAATGCTAGAAATCGACTAAGGTAAAAACAACGTATAGCGAATATAGTTGAACAAATAGGATCGGACTTTAATAAATTAAATTGGGATGAGCCTCGCCCGAATAACAACGGGGCCCCCTTTAGTAATGATATAATACAATTAGACTCGGGAAGACTATTAGTTAATTCCATAGTCTTACCCAAAATAATTAAAAGCCGATAGACGTTACTTCAAGGCACGATTTTTAATATACTTTCCATTGAACGAGTGTGCACTTGGTGCGACTCAAATCCAAATCTCGGCAAAGCCGAAATATACCGAAAGTCATAGGCGTACTGGTTGCGGTATGACTCGAGGTGTGTTTCCGCGATGTCACAAATTCTTAAAAATAATATTTAAGTAAAAAGCACATTATGTTGTTAAAACCTATAATTAAGTCAAACAAGAATCGGGAACGACAGTGGAGCGACCGTGCTAAAACCACGGAATCCGGGAATGCCTAATACCTTCTCCCGGGTTAACAGAGTTCCTTATCCGGATCTTTGCTTCGCAGACATTTTTTAAGAGTCAAAATTCCTCGGATTCGGGATTAACCGGTGACTTGGGACACCATTATCATTTCCAAGTGGCGACTCTGATTAATCTCTAATAGAATCCCGAACCGATTGTCCTTTAATTGGAAAAACTCCTTCCCTTACGTTATTTTATCCGTTTTGGGTATTTGAGCGTCGGGGTATACCCTACGAGCGTATTCATATGATTTAAAGTTTGTGGGGTAGTAATAAAGGAGGTGTGACAAATATTAATAAAAGGAATGATAGAAGGTGACTTCGAGGCTTGTGGCATCGAGTAGGTATACTTTGATGTCTCTCGACAATAACTAATAAATGACTGTTGTCCCACATGTGTAGATGTACCTAAATCTGCATAAAAATATGAAAAAGCGTAGTATGAGTACATCACAATAGTATCCAATAAGTATCAAGCCTAACACAGGTAGAGTAGTGACGATATTAGGTCAAGACACCTACTAGGACAAGAAAACTGAATAGAGTATAGTATAATCTAATAATGAAGAGAGAGGAAAGGAATGACATTTAAATAGTGCAATATTGTAAACCAACAACGAAAATTTAAGGTAGTAAAGGCAACAAGAAGTGAACACATGAATAGAACAACAACAATCAAATACGGACAAATACAAGTAAGACAAAAGAAGAATCAACAAGCACCACACTTGCCCATATGCCACAACACTTGCAAAAAAATTAACAATATCAATTCTATCACAACATGAAGCTCATGGCTCAACCACAATGTCTGCAAGAATCTCAATAACAACAAAATTAATGATAAATGATCAACAAGGAAAGATATCTCAACAATCAACAACTAAAACCTCAATGTGCTTATATCTTTCACAACTCCATCATCAGTAACCCCAATAAAAAGATATTCCCATGAATGACAACTTAAAGTAAGTACAACAAATAACAATAACAAACCAGTGTAGTCCCACAAGTGGGGTTTGAGGAACTTACAAGTAAGGGTAATTTACAATAAAAGAAGTAACACGATAATAAAAGAGGTAACAACTTCAACTAAAGCATATAAGAGCAAATATAATAATAAAAGATAGAACATATGCTAACAAGGTCAATTAGAGCATGTGAGAGTGAATTTAACAATGAAGGATATAACACGTTATGCCGATTAATTAAATTAAATGCATGGAAGAATTCTAAAAGTCTAAACCGGTCAAAATAGAACATATAAGCCTGCATAGCGACTCGTTACCTCGTGTACCCGTCTTTCACATAATACAAATAATAACACAAAAAATACAAATCCTAAGGGGAAATTGCCCCACTTAAAATTCGACAAGATACTTACTTCAAATCGACCAAATCAACCCTCAAAAATAGCTTTTCCCCTAAAATTCACCTTCATATAGCTCAAATCTAACCAAAAATAAATTAATATCATTAAACAATGCAAGTCTAAAAAAAATCAGTCTGAAGACTCACCCATTGAAAACCCGGATCTAAGGGTAGATTCTGACTACCCATAATCCCTTGAGTTTATATATGTGATTTGTTTTCAAATGCGATTCCAAATCGACTATCAAAATCCAAAATTTCATCTTTTAAAACCCTGCCAAAAATCCCATAATTCCTCTTTGATTCTCATAAATTTGATGTTAAATCTAAGATATAATCATGAAATATAGTAAAAAATAATTTGAATCACTTATCCAATGTTTGTAGATGAAATCCCCTCTCTAAATCGCCTCCTACCAAGTCAAGGGTTCTAAAATGAGAAAACATGAGATGAAATCCATATTTCCTAACCTTTTGTTCAGTTGTAGATATTGCAAAATGTGATACTGTTGCGCAGAATTCCTTGCAAATTGCAGCACTAACAATGTATGTGGGAAGTCACAAATGCGACATGGGCTTCGCAATTGCGAAGCCTGCTTCCCCCACAATTGCGACTAATGTGTCGCAAATGTGAACCTACCCAGCCCAGGTACTACTTCGCAATTGCGATCCAAGAATCGCAAATGCGACACCTAAGACCCCCCCCCCCCCCCTAGGATCGCCATTGCGATATTGGTGTTTGCAATAGCGACATGAGAGACACCATCACACCAACAACCTGTTTCAATTCAAAATCATTCTGAAACACATCTGAAACTCACTCGAGCCCTCAGGGCTCCTAACCAAACATCAACACAATTCTAAAAATATCATATGAACTCGCTCCGTTATTAAAAAATAAAAATAACATCTAGAAATACGAATTGGATATCAAAATGCATGAATTTCAAGGAAAAGTTCAAGATCCTTTAGAATTGCAACTAAGCGTTCAAACCCCATCAATCCAACTCCAAATAATACCAAATTTTACAAACAAGTTTCTAATAGTAAAACATATCTATTCTAACTCCGAAAACTATATTCCAAACTCGATAGCGAAAAAGTCAACCTACGGTCAAACTTGGGAAAACTTCTAAACCTCAAATTGTCAACTTTTGTCGAAATAAGTCAAATCAACCTAGGGACCTCTCAATTCAATTTCAGGAATACACCCAAGTCCAAATCATGTTACGAACCTATCAGAGCTATCAAAACATTGAACTATGATCGTTGTCACGAAAGTCAAACTTTGGTCAATACTTCTAACTCACGCTTCTAAACCAAGAATCAAAGGGTTCAAATCAACCCAAAAATGTTTGTGGAACAAAACTAAATAACTCATCAACTCCTAAAACCATAAATACACATGTGTAAAGCATCAAAATCGGAATCAGGGCTCATATATACAAAATGACGGGTCTAGTTGTTATAGTATTGTTTGGTGGCTGATCTGGAGCGTAAAATCTCCATCTTAATAGCAATTACAAATGCCGTTTTGAGGCACCAGTAGGCAAACCAACAACTTCTTTATATTCTTAATCAAAATCTCAAACAATTAGTTTATGTAAGCCTAAAAGCTAATATCAAAACCGTGGTAGAAACACACATATGCCGACGCTACCATAAGCACATGTTTTTATATTTATGTATATATACTTAATTTTTGGAATCGAAACACTTTAAGATAAAATTATCATCTTTTACCCAAGAACTTTTGTGCCAAAGATGGGATAATAGAAAAGAAACCTACATATGATTTGGAGGCCATAACCCCTATTTATAGATGCACACAGTTTACATAATTCTAATTTTGCTCATTAGTATTAAATTAGAAATTACATCTCGAGATCTACACATAAGATCCCATACTTTGGAGGTATCTTATTGACTCATTTAACTTTAAACCTTAGCATATCACTTTTAACTTGGTCAATCTTTTAACGATAGCAACCAACATACAATTATTTTTAATAAAAAATATTTCCTCCATTTCAATTTATGTGAACCCATTTGAATGAGCACAAAATATAAGAAAAAAAAAGAAATCTTTTGAATTTGTGGTGTAAAATGAGGCATATATATTTTGTGTGATTAAAAATCATTGCATAAAGGTAAATTATTTTCAAATAAGGAAAGTGTCATTCTTTTTGGCACGGACCAAAAAGGAAATATGTTTACGTAAATTAAAAAGGATGAAGTATATGTGAAAGTCCATAAACCCTTACATATATGGCAAGTAATTATTCTTTATTTTGAAACAAATACAGATAGCAAACTCTCCTCATTTGGATGCTAAGTTGTGTGACATATGCGTTGGCACCTCAGCTGCTCCAACTTTTTTTCCTCCATATTACTTTGAGAATGATGATGGTAAAGGAAATAAGTATGAGTTCAATCTTATTGATGGTGCTGTTGTTGCTGTCAATCCGGTACATTCCCTGATATAAATCATCTTAATTTCTGAATCTTCTTTTGTTAGATTATTAAAAGAATTTATTTAGGGATCCCTTTAATTAGTGTGGATTATCTCACTTGATTTATTCAACATGAATGCTCATTAACTCTACTTTAATAATCATAATGTATCTTTGATTATCATATAAATCAGTGTGTGTCATCTTACTGTTTGTTGCTTCTATTATTTATTTATTTATTTATTTATTGCTTTAACTCAAATAGACTCCCACTTAATCTCTTAAACTAAAAATAGTCGGAGGATGTATAATATATGTATGATTCAAGTATAATATATGTATAACTATGTATAATCAATACATAATTTACGTATATCAGCTAAAAAAAGTAAACATTGAATCTGACCCCTTATTTCTGTAATAATCCCATTTTATTTTTCCTTTAGACGGGGTTTATCCAGTCTCTCTACTTTTAAGGTCGGGTTAAGATCTGCATGCACATTACCCTCCACAACCCCGATTGTGGGGATTCTACTGGATTTATTGTTTTTGTTCTTGTTCCTAATATATAAAAATTTATTCTCCTTCTATTCATTTTTACTTGTCCATTATACTAAAAATACATTTTCACTTTTACTAGTTCATTTTAGCAAATCAAGATAAAGACAATCTTTTCATGTTTTACCTTTATCATTAAATATTCGTTTCCCAAATCAATTTCCAACACTTTTCGAAATGCTATTATATTTATGGATAAAAATGTAAAATATATATTTTATTTATTTATTTTTTCTTAAGGGAAGTGCAAAGTCAAAAGTGGACAATTAAAATGACGAGTGAGCGTATGTATAACTTGGATGTAACATAATTTTGTAATAGTAGCGCTCACTTTTGTAACAATGCAAATTAATACATAAAATATTTCCTTTGTCACAAAAAAATAAATAGTAATTTAATAGATTTTTAATACATATACAATGGTTGACAGGCCTTAATTGCCCTAAGCACAGTAGCCAACAGTGTGGGAACAAATCCATCATTTGCTTCTATAAAGCCATTGGACTTCAAACAAATTCTGCTGCTCTCATTAGGGACTGGAACTACTGCTGATTTTGCTGGGACATACACAGCACAGGAGGCAGCTAATTGGGGTCTTGTTTCCTGGCTATTTAATAATAATTCCTGTCCTCTTGGTGAAATGCAATCTGAAGCAAGTGCTATCATCAATGCTTATTACATCGCCACCATCTATCGAGCTCTTGGTGCTGAAACAAATTATCTCAGGATTGAGGTAAGGCAATCTCGCCCAAACACGCCTTAACACTCCTAATTATATGATTATTTCAAGTTGATTAATTTAAGTGTAATGGAACGTTGCAGGTATATGATTATGATGATTATTAGGATTTTGCCATAAATCTTGATATATCACCAGAATTTTTCAGTATTCTGTTGGGATCGAAATAATATGGTGTATGCGAAAACTAACAATACAAAGTTTTGTGGATATAAGTCAGACGATAAAAGAAAAATAAATTAAACTAAGCATAATATTTTATATGGTTTGGTCAATTATTCTACGTATGATAACATTAATATAAAAGATGAAAAACTATCGAGAGAAAAATCTTCCCCTAAACAAAACTATTTGATCACTACATTATGGATATTTTTTTTTTGTATTTTTGTGAGAAGTAGAGATCATTTATAGATGTGCAAAACTTGTCTTCCAAAAAAGGATAATACATATTAAGAAGATTTAATTATTTTTGGAATCTTTTTCCATAATTCTTCAAAAGAGAGATTCCTTTTTTCATTCATACGGCGATCATTTTATTGTTGTTCCTAGGTTCCCTGAACATAAAGAGTAATTAATTATTCATTATGGGTAATACCAGGAAAATGCATTAATAGGCACAACTATCCAATCAGATGATGCTTCAGAAGATAATATGAAGTTACTGGTACAAGTTGGTGAAAACTTGTTAAAGAAACAAGCTTCCAATGGGAATTCTGAAACCAATGAGGAAGCTCTAAAGAGGTAAAACACATATAATTTAACCATCATATTTTTTTTTTTATTCTGTTTAGAGTCTGTTTTTTTGCAGCAATTATATATCTTTAATTGCTAATCATTTAGTTTTCATTGTACGTAGGTTTGCAAAATTGCTCTCAGAAAGAAAGAAACTCCGAGCAAACACAATAACTCTAATGTCTTGATTCTTACAATGCTAAAGAATAAGCGCTTGTAATGTTGAGGGATACATTTCAATAGAAATATCCCTCTACGTAATATGCTAAGCCAAAATAACATAAAATGAAAGGAAAAATAGTAATTTTAGGGTGTGTTTGGTATGAAGGAAAAAACATTTTCTGGAAAATGTTTTCCAATTTTCCCATGTTTGGTTGGCTTAAATGTTTTGGAAAATATTTTCCTTATCAATTCATTTTCCTCCAATTGGAGGAAAATGTTTTCCTTATCAAAAGAAGGGAAAACATTTTCCAAAGCTCCTTCTCAACCATTCTCACCCTCACCAACCCACCCCATCCCCATCTCCAAAAAACAGTTTTTTTTAGAAAAATTTCAATTTTTCCGTTACCATCCACCCTACTACCCCTCCACCCCACCCCGCAAAAAAAATTTCTTTTACCTTAATTTTTTTTCTATAATTTTAAATTTCTGTTTTCTTATTTTTCTGCACCACCCACCCCCACCCCTACCCCTCCCCCCCCCGCCCCAGCACCCCCCCCAAAATTTTAAAATATATTTTTCAGTTTTTAATTTTATTATTTATCATTTAAAGTCTCAATATTTTACAAGTTCCGAAATTATGAGTTCGGAAGTTTACGGGTTTAGAAATTATAAATTTACCGATTCGAAAATGCGCGATTTTTGCGTTAAAAAGTAAAGCATCACATTAGTTCATTTAGATTGTGTCAATTTTTAGAGACTTCGGGAAGGGAATGGGTGGGGGAGGTGGGAGGGGGAGGGGTAGGAGAGTTGCAAAAAAAATATTTTTCTAAAAAAACTATTTTTTACTCTCTAACCAAACATAGAAAATATTTTCCGGAAAATGTTTTCCACTTACCGACCAAACAAGAGAAAATAAGTGATAAAATCACTCATTTTCCATGAAAACATTTTCTAGGAAAACATTTTCCATGGAAAACATTTTCCTTCGTACCAAACACACCCTTAGTCCCTGAATTTTGATGTTATTCCTGTTTCAGTCCGTATGTTATTTCACAACTTATTAACCTTCAATTATATCAATTGTCCAATTTTAATCCCCTTGATTGCTGTAGAATAATAGCGTTAGATATATAATCACCATTCTAGTTTTTGGCCTCGGGTATATTGGTTTATTAACTTCTTAAATTGCCATCTTTTGTAAAGGCCTCACACACACACACACATATATAGTGTCCAGGTTTCGACCCATCAGCTTCATGTTTTTTTTGTAAAGGCCGGGGTAATTTAGTTATTTCATATAATTTCCGATCAATGTTATATACGTGGCTTGATTGTCTACAAAAACTCTACGTGTAATGGTTATGTGACTCTAGCTATATTTTATAAATGCTACTCCATTCGTTCCAGTTTATATAAACTTATGTCCTTTTTTGTCCATTTCAAAAAGAATGAACCCTTTCTAAATTTGGAAACAATTTAGCTTAAACTTACAATTCTACCCTTAATGAGAAGTTTTGATAAGCACACAAATACTCTATGCCACTTTTTGATTTGTTTATGACCAAAAATTTCAAAAGTCTTCATTTTTCATTAAACTTTGTGCCCAATCAAGTAGGTTCTAATAAATTTGAACGGAGAGAGTAACATATTAGGTTTTTCATTACTGTTTTTCGAGACATTTCTATTACTCCCTCCGTTTCAATTTATGTGAACCCATTTGACTGGGCACGGAGTTTAAGAAAAGAGAGAAGACTTTTGATATGTAAAATAAGGCACCTTTATTTTGTGTGGCTATAAATCATTGCATAAAGGTAAATTGTTTCCAAATAAGGACAGAGGTCATTCTTTTTTGCACGGACTAAAAAGGAAATAGGTTCACATAAATTGAAACGGATGGAGTATTATATATAGAAGAGAGAAGGGGAGGTTGACCAATTGTATAATAGTCATTTTAAATATATTAGTGCATTACTTGTTGTATACTAGGCTCAAAAGTTTGGTTGTGGGCTCTTAATAACAGAAAAACCCAAAACTAATATGCCCATAAGCTATTAAATTCTTTAGGTGGACCCCACTTTCCATTCAACCTTCATTATCTTCATTAAATGCATTACTTATTGTTACTATTTTTTTTAATAAGTACTTATAACTAGAATTTTTTTTTATGTAATTTTATAATTTAAATGCTCACTAAGATCACATATATTTATGTATGACAATTCTATTATCTTCTCAAGAAATATTATATTATTTATTAACTATTTCAAGTACAGAAAATTTTATTAAAAAAGAATTAGTGATAATATATGTAGATTTACATTCAAATATTATTATATCATTATTAATTGATTCTCATTAAATTGCAATTTTTATTGGAATACTTCATAATATTCGGAAAAAAAATTTAAGAATATAGTTTCAAGTCCCCTTTTTTATTATAGAAATAAAAAAAAATCAAATTGTACAATAAGTACTCCCTCCCTAAAATATGAGTTGGGAATATTTAAAGTAAAAATTAAGGCAATTAATTTGTGAAATTTTTTTTCTCTTAAGGATAGCTATATATTAGGAAGTACGAGAAGTATCGTCATATAGGATTATACTTCTCCCTCTATGATCGAAGTTATTTCTATTGTATAGAAGAGAGAAGGGGAGGTTGACCAAGGGTATAATAGTCATTTTAAATAAATTAGTGCATTATTTGTTGTATACTAGGCTCAAAAGTTTGGTTGTGACCTCTTAATAACAGAAAAACCCAAAACCAATGTGTCCATAAGCTATTAAATTCTTTAGATAGAACCCACTTTCCATTCAACCTTCACTATCTTCATTAAATGCATTACTTATTGTTACTATTTATTTTTAATAAGTACTTTTAACTAGAAAATTTATTTTTTTTTTGATAATTTTATAATTTAAATGTTCACTAAGATCACATATATTTATGTATGACAATTCTATTATCTTCTCAAGAAATATTATGTTATTTATTAACTATTCCAGGTTGTCACGACCCTAGTTCACCAATTGTGAACATGTCGTGATGGCACCCAGTTCCCACGACTAGGTAAGCCTAACACGTTGCGGAATATACAAGTTATAAATACTTAAATAAGAAACAGCGGAAAAATAGCATAAAAGATATGTAATCCGTACCGCTTGGCACATACATCCATCACACAATGAATAAAACACTACCAAGATCCGGAACCCTACGGTAACACAGACTAAAAGAGAAAATACAACTGTGGCTCTATGTGTAAAGAGTATCTAACAACGAAATGAAGAAAAATGTCAACTAGTACTACTAGAATAGAAGGAAAGCCTCCGGATCTGCGGACGTAGCAGATCATACCTCGAGGTCTCCGGAAAAGCTGCGGAAATCACCTAGCACGAGCCTGCTCTGATGTACCTGGATCTGCACAACAAAAGTGTGCAGAAGAGTAGCATGAGTACACCACGGCGGTACTCAGTAAGTGCCAAGCCTAACCTCGATGGAGTAGTGACGAGGTAGGTCAGGGCCCTACTGAGAAAACAATAATATAATGATGACAAAAAAATAAACAGTTTAAATGATAATAATTTCCGAAATAACAACATTATGATGATTACTGCAACTGTCTACAATTAAGCTAACAACAAATAACCAACTCAAATAAACAAATCCAGGATCCGTGGGAATTGAACCCACAGTCCCATTCTCAGTACCTCTGGGTCTCCGGGAATCGAACCCGCAATAATATCTCAATAACTCAGGATCTCCGGGAATCGAACCCGCAGTCCCTACCAATAAGTCGGGATCTCGGGAATCGAACCCGTAGTCCTCATTTCAATAATCTCAGGATCTCGGGAATCGAACCCGTAGTCTACATTTCAATAATCTCAGGATCTCGGGAATCGAACCCATAGACCATATTTCAATAAATCTCAGGATCTCGGGAATCGAACCCGTAGTCCACATTTTAATAATCTCGGGATCTCGGGAATCGAACCCGTAGTCCACATTTCAATAATCTCAGGATCTCGGGAATCGAACCCGTAGACCATATTTCAATAAGCTCAGGATCTCGGGAATCGAACCCGTAGTCCATAACCACAACAAGTAAAGGAATACACAGAGAGAAGTATAATATGCTTAATGATAACTTCGCCGATGAACAGCGCCAACGATTACCAAGAAAACTCAAGTAAGTCAATTAAGCAACTAGACAGTTAGATTCTATCTAATCATGCTTTTCTAACTACTACCGGGTAGGAATATCGAATTTAACAACTAAAAACAGGAATATCACTCATTGAATATTTTGAGTAAAGTATGTGTTCAACAACCAGCGCATGTACACGCCCGTCACCTCGCGTACAAGGCATTTAAAGTATCACAATAATATCCTAGGGGTGAAAGTCCCCCACACGAGGTTAGACAAGCCACTTACCTCAATTCCGGTACAAAACCGCTACGAAATAACTCTCTTGCCGCGAATGTCGGCCTCCACAGGTGTAATATCTGATAAAAATCAATGGAATCACATCAAAATAGGCCAATTGGGCATTACCCAATCAAAACAATCGAATTACACCCAAACCACAAAGTTGCCAAAACCCAACTTTCGGTACGCTTCTCGAAAAATTACGAAAGTTACATTTTCAAATTCCTTATCTCAACACGAGTCTAACAATACCAAGAACACCCAAATCGGATCACAAATGGCCCATCAAATCCTTGATTCTATCCAAGAGGGTTTTCTACCATTTTTAACAAAAATTCTCAAATTAAAGACTAAAACTTGCAATAGATTCGAGCTATACAACCAAAATTGAGTTAAGAGTACTTACCCTTTTGATTTCTCCAAAAATCTCCCGAACAATCGCCTTACCCGAGCTCCAAGTCATCAAAAATGGCAAATGGGACGAAGTTTGAACTTTATTCTGCTGCCCAGGTATTTGTTCTTCGCGTTCGCGGTCCTTCTCTCGCGTTCGCGAAGAACAAACTCCCAAAAATACATTTTCCAACTTTGCTCGGACAGCCTCTATTGCAATGGTCATAACTTTTTACACGTAACTCCAAATGATTGTTATAATATGTTTCTGAAAACTAGATTCAAAGAGCTACAACTTTTGTTTTTGAATCACCTCAAACTTCCTTGTAGATAAAAAGATATTAGCTTCCGAAGTAGGACCTGTGCGACAGAAAATCCTTCTTCGCGAACGCGAGGGACTCTTCGCGAACGCGAAGAACAAAGTCCCTGATGGAAATTCCTTCTTCGCGAACGCGATACCTCCATCGCGAACGCGAAGAACAAAGTCTTAGAGGCCAAATTCTTCTTTGCGAACGCGATGGGACCCTCGCGAACGCGAAGAACAATACCAGATACCAGAACAGCAGTCCAAAAACTTTCAAAAATGACCCGTTAGGCATCCGAAATCGTCCCGAGGCCCCCGGACCCCAACGAAAACCACCAACATACTCCAAAACATGATACGAACTTGTTCCAATCATAAAAACACCATCCTAAACATCAAAATCACCAATTACACACGGATTCAAGCCTAAGTTTCTTCAAAACTTTCGAAACTAACATTCAATCAAAAACCCGACCAAACTACGTCCGAATGACCTGAAAATTTGCGAACATTTCCAAAATCAGATAACGAAGCTACAGAAATTATCGGAATTCCATTCCGACCCCGGATCAAAATCTCACCTAACGTTCGGATTCGCCAAAATTTGAAACTTCGGCATTTCAAGCCTAATTGAGCTACGGACCTCCAAAATACATTCCGAACACGCTCCCAACCCCGAAATCACCTAACGGAGCTAATGGAACCATCGAATTTCCGTTCCGAGGTCGTCTTAACATTGTTCCGGCTACGGGCCATTTTCTAACTTTAAAGCTCTCATTTAGGGACTAAGTGTCCCAAAATACTCCAAATTTCAGAACCGACTCTCCCGGCAAACCACAATAGCAGAAATGAACTTAGGGGAACAGTTAAATTGGGGATTGGGGCATAATTTTCTAAAATGACCGGTCGGGTCGTTACATCTTCCCACCCTTAAAAGATTCGTTCGTCCTCGAACGAGCATAGAAAACATACCCGGAGTAGTGAAAAGATGAGGGTACTGGCTGCGCATATCCTGCTCGGTCTCCCAAGTCGCCTCCTCGACCGGCTGGCCCCGCCACTGAACCTTTACCGAAGCGATGTTCTTTGACCTTAGCTTTCTGACTTGCCTGTCTAGAATGGCTACTGGCTCCTCAACATAAGACAGATCCTTGTCTAGCTGAACAGAAGTGAAATCTAACACATGCGATGGGTCACCATGGTATCTCCGGAGCATGGAGACATGAAATACGGGGTGAACTCCTGCTAGACTGGGAGGTAAGGCCAACTCATAAGCAACCTCCCCAACACGCCTCAAAATCTCAAAAGGGCCAATAAACCTAGGACTCAGCTTTCCTTTCTTCCCAAACCTCATAACGCCCTTCATAGGCGAGACTCGAAGTAGAACCCGCTCGCCAACCATAAAAGCCACATCGCGAACCTTCTTGTCCGCATAACTCTTCTGTCTAGACTGGGCTGCACGAAGTTTGTCCTGAATCACCTTGACCTTGTCCATAGCATCCTGAACCATATCAGTACCTAGCAACCTGGCCTCGCCCGGCTCAAACTAACCCACGGGAGACCTGCACCTCCTACCATATAGGACCTCATACGGTGCCATCTCAATACTAGACTGGTAGCTGTTGTTATAAGCAAACTCCGCCAGCGGCAAGAAGTGATCCCATGAACCTCCAAACTCAATCACGCACGCACGAAGCATATCCTCCAAAATCTGAATAGTGCGTTCGGACTGCCCATCAGTCTGGGGGTGAAAGGCTGTGCTCAGCTCTACCCGAGTACCTAACTCCTGCTGTACGGCTCTCCAGAACCGTGAAGTGAACCGAGTGCCTCTATCCGAAATGATGGAAACTGGAATACCATGCAGCCGAACTATCTCCCTGATATAGATCTCCGCCAGTCGTTCCGATGAATAAGCAGTGCTCACCGGTATAAAATGGGCGGACTTGGTCAGCCGATCCACAATAACCCAAATGGAATCAAACTTCCTAACAGTCCGTGGAAGCCCATATACAAAGTCCATGGTGATGCGCTCCCATTTCCACTCTGGAATCTCAATCTGCTGCATCAATCCACCCGGACGCTGATGTTCATACTTCACCTGCTGGCAGTTGAGGCATCTAGAAACATAATCAACTATATCCCTCTTCATCCGCCTCCACCAGTAATGCTGTTTCAAGTCCTGATACATCTTCGCGGCACCCGGATGGATGGAATACCGCGAACTATGGGCCTCTGCTAGAATCGGCTCTCGAAGATCATCTACATTGGGCACACAGATACGCCCCTGCATCCTCATAACTCCATCATCCCCGATGGTAACATCTCGAGCATCACCACGCCGAACTTTATCCTGAAGGACAAGCAAATGAGGGTCGTCGAACTGACGCTCCCTGATGCGGTCAAATAGAGAAGACCGAGAAACCACACAAGCTAGAACCCGGCTGGGCTCCGAAAGATCCAATCTAACAAACTGCCTGGCTAGAGCCCGAACATCCATCGCCATAGGCCTCTCCGAAGCTGGTAGATATGCTAAACTCCCCAAACTCTCTGCCCGACGACTAAAGGCATCAGCAACCACATTAGCCTTGCCCGGATGATAGAGAATAGTAATATCATAGTCCTTCGGTAGTTCCAACCATCTCCTCTGACGCATATTCAGGTCCTTCTGCTTAAGCAAGTGCTGCAAGCTCCGGTGATCGGTGTAGATCTCACAAGGAACCCCATATAAATAATGACGCCAAATTTTCAAGGCATGAACAATGGCAGCTAGCTCCAAATCATGAACAGGGTAATTCTTCTCATGCACCTTCAGCTGTCTCGACGCGTAGGCAATCACCCTACCGTCCTGCATCAATACCGCACCGAGTCCAACTCGTGAGGCATCACAATATACAGTATAGGACCCCGAACCCGTAGGCAACATCAATATAGGGGCCGAAGTCAAAGCTGTCTTGAGCTTCTGAAAGCTCGCCTCACACTCGTCTGTCCACCGAAAAGGGGCACCCTTTTGGGTCAATCTAGTCATAGGTGCTGCAATCGAAGAGAACCCCTCTACGAAACGACGGTAATAGCCCGCCAAACCAAGGAAACCGCGAATCTCAGTAGCGGAGGAGGGTCTGGGCCAACTCTGCACGGCCTCCACCTTCCTCGGATCTACTCGAATACTATCACTCGACACCACGTGGCCCAAAAATGCTACTGAACTCAACCAGAATTCATATTTAGAGAACTTGCCATAAAGCTGCTTCTCCCTCAGTATCTGAAGCACTATCCTCAAATGCTGCTCGTGCTCTTCCCGGCTCCGAGAATATACTAGAATATCATCAATGAAGACAATCACGAACGAGTCCAGATAAGGCCTGAACACACTGTGCATCAAATGCATAAATGCTGCTGGGGCATTAGTCGACCCAAAAGACATCACGAGGAACTCATAGTGACCATACCGGGTCCTGAAGGCAGTCTTCGGGATATCTGGCTCCCGAATCTTCAGCTGGTGATACCCAGAGTGCAAATCAATCTTAGAAAACACATGTGCGCCCTGTAGCTGGTCAAATAAATCATCAATACGGGGCAAAGGATACCGGTTCTTCACCGTAACCTTGTTCAGCTGACGATAGTCAATACACATACGCATAGAACCGTCCTTTTTCTTCACAAACAATACGGGAGCACCCCAAGGCGAAACACTGGGTCGAATAAAACCCTTGCCCAATAACTCCTGTAACTGATCCTTCAACTCCTTCAACTTAGGAGGAGCCATACAGTACGGTGGAATAGAAATGGGCTGAGTGCCCGCAACAAGTCAATAGAAAAATCAATATCTCTGTCGGGCAACATGCCCGGGAGATCAGCTGGAAATACATCAGCGAAATCACGTAACACTAGAACAGAATCAATAGAAGGAGTGTCAATACTGACATCCCGCACATAGGCTAGATAAGCAGCACACCCCTTCTCAACCATACGCTGAGCTCTGAGAAAAGAAATAACACGGCTAGGGGTGTGATCTAGAGTACCACTCCACTCAATACGTGGAATGCCCGGCATAGCCAGCGTCACGGTCTTGGCGTGACAATCAAGAATAGCATAATGGGGCGACAACCAGTCCATGCCCAGAATAATATCAAAATCGACCATCCCAAGCAGCAATAGATCCGCTCTGGTCTCAAAATCACAAATGGTAATCAAACACGACCGATATACACGGTCCACATCCAAAGAATCACCCACCGGAGTGGAAACATAAATGGGGGCACTCAAAGAATCCCGAGGCACACCCGGATGAGAAGCAAAGTAAGAAGACACATATGAAAAAGTGGAACCAGGGTCGAATAGAACCGATGCCTCCCCGTGACTAACCATAATAATACCTGTGATAACAGAGTCGGATGCAACAGCCGCGGCGCGATCAGGAATAGCATAGAATCCGGCATGTCCCCCCTCTCGAGCGGCCTCTGGAACCCCGACCCCCGCCCCCGGATGGATGGGCAGGTGGAGTGGCGGCCGGGGCTGGAATGATAGCCCGCCGGCCCCGAGAACCACGCGGATGCGTGTGATGACCGATGAGGGGCTCCTCTCCCGCGCTCGGGGCACTCCCTAACCAGGTGGCGAGTATCCCCGCACTCAAAACAAGCTCGGGAGGACGCGGTGGCCGTGATCGACCGGCCTCACCCCCACTAGTCCGACCCGTGGAAGGACCCCGCGCAGGAGGTGCACCGGAACCGGGGGAGCATAATAAGGCTCCCGAGGTGCTGGGAAGACCCGGAGTACTACCGGCTGCGGCAATGCCGAGTGAACCGGTCGACCGGAATAACCCCTACCAAAACGACCGGCCGATGAAGTGCGGGCACCGGAGAAATGGCTCGACTCACGAAACCTCTTGGCCTCTCTCTCTCTCCGCTCTCTAGGGAGCATACTCTCGATCCTCTTGGCAATGCTAACCGCTTGCTGATAAGATATATCTGTCTCAAGCTCTCTGGCCATGCCGGATCGGATAGGCGGAACAAGGCCCTCAATAAATCTCCGCACTCGCTCCCGAACCGTGGCTACCAAAGCCGGTGCATGCTTGGCTAGGCGGGTGAAACTGATAGCATACTCCGATACTGACATGGAGCCCCGTCGCAACCGCTCAAACTCCGAGCGCCAAGAATCCCTAAGGCTCTGTGGAACAAACTCCGTCAAAAACAGATTTGAAAACTGCGTCCAGGTCAACGAAGCGGACTCCTCCGGACTATCCAACTCATACGTGCGCCACCAATCATAAACGGCCCCACGAAACTGAAAAGCAATGAAGGAAACCCCGCTAGTCTCCACAATCCCCATAGTACGAAGAATACGATGACACTCCTCCAGAAAACCCAATGCATCATCTCGAAGCCAAACCACTAAACACTAGAGGGTCATATTTCTCGAACCTCCCCAATCTACGCCGCTCGTCCTCGGAGGCAGCCGGTCCACCTCCGGGTTGTGCTCGGGGCGGCAGGAGGCATAACCAAAACATCCGGAACCTGTCCCACCGGCACACGCTGCTCCGGTGTAATGGCTGCGGGAGTCCGGGCCCCTCCCCCGCCCTGAGATGTAGCTGCAACAAGAGGAAGCAGTCCTGCCCGGGCTAAAGTGGTATACATACTCATGAACCGAGCCGGGGTCTCCGTAGTCGCCGGAGTAGTAGCAGCTCGTAGTCGATGTACCGGTGCCCGCGCTCCAACTCGGTCTACCCGTGGCACCTCGGCGGCGGCGCGCGAGGGTGCCGTGGCTGCTCCTCGGGCGCGTCCTCGTCCTCTACCTCGGCCCCGGCCTCGAACGGCGGCAACGGGGCGCGGGTACCCGATCATCGCGAGTAGCTCGTGTCCTCACCATCCGTGAGAGAATAGAAAGCAATAGTTTAGATTTTGATGCCAAAAATGTCGCACGACAAGGAATCCAAAAGAAATGAAGAGTTTCCTAAACAGTTACATAGCCCCTCGTAGATAAATATAGACGTCTCCGTATCGATCAGCGAGACTCTAAGTAACCGGTCTGTGTCCCGTGACTCCTATGAACCTAGAGCTCTGATACCAACTTGTCACGACCCTAGTTCACCAATTGTGAACATGTCGTGATGGCACCCAATCCCCACGACTAGGTAAGCCTAACACGTTGCGGAATATACAAGTTATAAATACTTAAATAAGAAACAGCGGAAAAATAGCATAAAAGATATGTAATCCGTGCCGCTTGGCACATACATCCATCACACAATGAATAAAATACTACCAAGATCCGGAACCCCACGGTAACACAGACTAAAAGAGAAAATACAACTGTGGCTCTATGTGTAAAGAGTATCTAACAAAAAATGAAGAAAAATGTCAACTAGTACTACTAGAATAGAAGGAAAGCCTCCGGATCTGCGGACGTAGCAGATCATACCTCGAGGTCTCCAGAAAAGCTGCGGAAATCACCTAGCACGAGCCTGCTCTGATGTACCTGGATCTGCACAACAAAAGTGTGCAGAAGAGTAGCATGAGTACACCACGGCGGTACTCGGTAAGTGCCAAGCCTAACCTCGATGGAGTAGTGACGAGGTAGGTCAGGGCCCTACTGAGAAAACAATAATATAATGATGATAACAAAATAAACAGTTTAAATGATAATAATTTCCGAAATAACAACATTATGATGATTACTGCAACTGGTCTACAATTAAGCTAACAACAAATAACCAACTCAAATAAACAAATCCGGGATCTGTGGGAATTGAACCCACAGTCCCATTCTCAGTACCTCTGGGTCTCCGGGAATCGAACCCGCAGCCCATGTCTCAATAATATCTCAATAACTCAGGATCTCCGGGAATCGAACCCGCAGTCCCTACCAATAAGTCAGGATCTCGGGAATCGAACTCGTAGTCCTCATTTCAATAATCTCAGGATCTCGGGAATCGAACCCGTAGTCCACATTTCAATAATCTCGGGATCTCGGGAATCGAACCCGTAGTCCATATTTCAATAATCTCGGGATCTCGGGAATCGAACCCGTAGTCCACATTTCAATAATCTCAGGATCTCGGGAATCGAACCCGTAGTCCATATTTCAATAAGCTCGGGATCTCGGGAATCGAACCCGTAGTCCATATTTTAATAAGCTCAAGATCTCGGGAATCGAACCCGTAGTCCATAACCACAGCAAGTAAAGGAATACACAGAGAGAAGTATAATATGCTTAATGATAACTTCGCCGATGAACAGCGCCAACGATTACCAAGAAAACTCAAGTAAGTCAATTAAGCAACTAGACAGTTAGATTCTATCTAATCATGCTTTTCTAACTACTACCGGGTAGGAATATCGAATTTAATAACTAAGAACAGGAATATCACTCATTGAACATTTTGAGTAAAGTATGTGTTCAACAACCAGCGCATGTACACGCCCGTCACCTCGCGTACAAGGCATTTAAAGTATCACAATAATATCCTAGGGGTGAAAGTCCCCCACACGAGGTTAGACAAGCCACTTACCTCAATTCCGGTACAAAACCGCTAAGAAATAACTCTCTTGCCGCGAATGTCGGCCTCCACAGGTGTAATATCCGATAAAAATCAATGGAATCACATCAAAACAGACCAATTGGGCATTACCCAATCAAAACAATCGAATTACACCCAAACCACAAAGTTGCCAAAACCCGACTTTCGGTACGCTTCTCGAAAAATTACGAAAGTTACATTTTCGAATTCCTTATCTCAACACGAGTCTAACCATACCAAGAACACCCAAATCGGATCACAAATGGCCCATCAAATCCTTGATTCTATCCAAGAGGGTTTTCTACCATTTTTAACAAAAATTCTCAAATTAAAGACTAAAACTTGCAATAGATTCGAGCTATACAACCAAAATTGAGTTAAGAGTACTTACCCTTTTGATTTCTCCAAAAATCTCCCGAAAAATCGTCTTACCCGAGCTCCAAATCGTCAAAAATGGCAAATGGGACGAAGTTTGAACTTTATTCTGCTGCCCAGGTATTTGTTCTTCGCGTTCGCGGTCCTTCTCTCGCGTTCGCGAAGAACAAACTCCCAAAAATACATTTTCCAACTTTGCTCGGACAGCCTCTATTGCAATGGTTATAACTTTTTACACATAACTCCAAATGACTATTATAATATGTTTCGGCAAACTAGATTCAAAGGGCTACAACTTGCATTTTTGAATCACCTCAAAATTCCTTGTAGATGAAAAGATATGAGCTTCCGAAGTAGGACCTGTGCGATAGAAAATCCTTCTTCGCGAACGCGAAGAACAAAGTCCCTGATGGAAAATCCTTCTTCGCGAACGCGAAGAACAAAGTCTTAGAGGCCAAATTCTTCTTCGCGAACGCGATGGGACCCTCGCGAATGCGAAGAACAATACCAGATACCAGAACAGCAGTCCAAAAACTTCCAAAAATGACCGGTTAGGCATCCGAAATTGTCCCGAGGCCCCCGGGACCCCAACGAAAACCACCAACATACTCCAAAACATGATACGAACTTGTTCCAATCATAAAAACACCATCCTAAACATCAAAATCACCAATTACACACGGATTCAAGCCTAAGTTTCTTCAAAACTTTCGAAATTAACATTCAATCAAAAACCCGACCAAACGACGTCCGAATGACCTGAAAATTTGCGGACATATCCAAAATCACATAACGAAGCTACAGAAATTGTCGGAATTCCATTCCGACCCCCGGATCAAAATCTCACCTAACGTTCGGATTCGCCAAAATTTGAAACTTCGGCATTTCAAGCCTAATTGAGCTACGGAC
Organism: Nicotiana noctiflora; assembly: GCA_032618575.1. NCBI lineage: Eukaryota > Viridiplantae > Streptophyta > Magnoliopsida > Solanales > Solanaceae > Nicotiana > Nicotiana noctiflora. The sequence goes on along the minus strand of JASVEL010003786.1, from coordinate 98,354 downwards.
CTCCAAAATACATTCCGAACATGCTCCCAACCCCGAAATCACCTAACGGAGCTAATGGAACCATCGAATTTCCGTTCCGATGTCGTCTTAACATTGTTCCGGCTACGGGCCATTTTCTAACTTTAAAGCTCTCATTTCGGGACTAAGTGTCCCAAAATACTCCAAATTTCAGAACCGACTCTCCCGGCAAACCACAATAGCAGAAATGAACTTAGGGGAACAGTTAAATTGGGGATTGGGGCATAATTTTCTAAAATGACCGGTCGGATCGTTACACAGGTAAAGAAAATTTTATTAGAAAAGAATTAGTGATAATATATGTAGATTTACATTCAAATGTTATTACTCTCTGTTTCAATTTATGTGAACCTATTTCCTTTTTAGTCCGTGCCAAAAAGAATGACCACTTTCCTTATTTAGAAATAATTTACCTTTATGCAATGATTTATAGCCACACAAAATAAAGGTGCCTCATTTTACACCACAAGATCAAAAGTCTTCTCTCTTTTCTTAAACTCCGTGCCCAGTCAAATGGGTTCACATAAATTGAAACGGAGGGAGTATATCATTATCAATTGATATCATTTTATGCAAAGTTCTCATTAAATTGCAATTTCTGTTGGAATACTTCATAATATTCAGAAAAAAAAAATTTAAGAATAAAATATAGTTTCAAGTCCCCTTTTTTATTATAGAAATAAAAAATTTGTTCAAATTGTATAATAAGTACTCCCTCCCTAAAATATGAGTTGGGAATATTTAAAGTTAAAATTAAGACAATTAATTTGTGAAAATTTTTTTCTCTTAAAAATCGTTATATATCTTTCCGTTTCGTCGAGCCCCGAGCTTGTGGTCCTCCTTTGAGTATGGGTTTAGGAAGTATGAGAAGTATCATCATACAAGATTATACTTCTCCATCTATGATCGAAGTTATTTCTATTATATAGAAGGGCGAAGCGGAGGTTGACCAAGGGTATAATAGTCATTTTAAATATATTAGTGCATTATTTGTTGTATACTAGGCTCAAAAGTTTGGTTGTGGTTCTTAATAACAGAAAACCCCAAAACTAATGTGTCCACAAGCTATTAAATTCTTTAGGTGGACCACACTTTCTATTCAACCTTCACTATCTTCATTAAATGCATTACTTATTGTTACTATTTTTTTAATAAGTACTTTTAACTAGAATTGTTTTTTTGTTGATAATTTTATAATTTAAATGTTCACTAAGATCACATATATTTATGTATGACAATTCTATTATCTTCTCAAGAAATATTATGTTATTTATTAACTATTCCAGGTAAAGAAAACTTTATTAAAAAAGAATTAGTGATAATATATGTAGATTTACAATTCAAATGTTATTATATCATTATCAATTGATATCATTTTATACAAAGTTCTCATTAAATTACAATTTCTATTGGAATACTTCATAATTTCGGGGAAAAAAATTAAGAATAAAATATAGTTTCAAGTCCCCTTTTTTATTATAGAAATAAAAAATTTTCAAATGGTATAATAAGTACTCCCTCCCTAAAATATGAGTTGGGAATATTTAAAGTAAAAATTAAGACAATTAATTTGTGAAAATTTTTTTCTCTTAAAAATCGTTATATATTAGGAAGTATGAGAAGTATCGTCATACAGGATTATACTTCTCCCTCTATGATCGAAGTTAGTTTAGTACATACTCTATTTCATAAGAATTCAACATTATATAAATTTCAAAATACATAAATATACAATTGATTATTTTTAAAATAGTCTCAACACATACTACTATAGTGATAAAAATTGCATTATACCCTAAATAGCATCTCAATCGTATAAAATAAAACTAGAAAAACTGTAATATCTCAATTTATGGTCAATTTAATAAGTCTTTAGAGTGATCGAGATATTAATTTATTTATAATATTTCCTCATTCAACTAGAACAAAACACAAATTTTCCTGTTAAAATTCTTAATAATTAAAAATTACTATTATTATTTTAGAAAACCAAAAAAAAACCTTTTCATCAACTATTTGGGAATAATATTAATATTTTTTATTATTTAAATTTTGATTAGTACAAAAGGAAAAAAATAATACATTAACACACTGAAAATACTAAAAGAATAAAATTATATATCATTCAATTTAAAAAATGAGAAAAATACATGATAACTTATTTTTCAACTGACTTTTTAATTAGTATTTAATAATAATTTAATTTAAGGATTAGTGATGCAATTTTTTTTAATATAAAAAAGATCCTATGTAGAAATAATTTAAATTTTACTTGAATTATTATATAATCACTGTATAATGAAGAATTAAACTCGACAAGTGTTTCAAAGTGATTGGTGTAGTAATACGATTTCAAAAAAATTAAAATGCACATAATTCAATAGATAAATAACAATACATGTAACCATGGTTCTATACGTTATTACACAAAAGCCTATTCTCTTTCTTCTTTTCTTAAAGGCATAGTAAGTGTGTAATTAACAATAGACCAAAAAATATTAAAAGAATGAAAACAAGAAGAACGCAAAAAAAAAAAAAAAAAAAAAAAGCAAACGTGAGCTCGTTTTTGTCATATTTATTGTTACTTAGGCTCCGGACTCTAAATAACTACGGTATAATAACTCTCCACTTGATTGATATCGAGCTCATCCTTCTATGATCTTTTAATATTCCTGACATAAGTCCAGATTCGATTGATCTACTTAGTTAGTGTATTTTTCAGTAAAACAGTTTAGTCATGCCTCTATGTAGGATAGGCACAGACATTTTACTAGCTCTAGTTGATGATTCTGAATTGCTGATAGACACAAATACTAAAAGTACTCCCTCTCGTTCAAAATAAGTAATTTTTTGAAATTTTTTTGTGGTTCAAAATAAGTGATATTTGCATATTTCAAGAATGAATTAATATTTTTTTCATACATTGTCCTTGGAGTAAATAGTGTTGGAATATGTATTAGGGGTATTTATTTGAGAGAATAAAGATTAATATGGTCAATTTCATTGCTAATTAATACTAAAAAGTAAATTTCTTAATCTGTATGAAAATATCCAAAAAGCAGTTATTTTGGATCGGAGCAAGTATAAACTATAAAGATAAGTATATCATCAATACGCTAATTAAAAACAACGTAGCATTTATATAAGTACTAGGAATCTGTTATGAAATAATAAAAGAAGAAGAACAATATTGCAGAGAAAGAGAGAGAGGGAATTCTTATTGAATTTTGGGATGATTTACAATGGGGTAAGACCCCTCTATTTATAGGAGAAATATGACTTAGTCACAAAGTAAAACTCTCCACAAGATAGACATTCACTCTAAATAGAATTCGATTCATAACACTCCCCCTTGAATGTCTATTCAATGATAATGTGCCTCGTTAAAACCTTAACTAAAAGAAAACCCAATGGGAAAAAAATTCTAGAAAAGGAAAAAGAGTACACATATCTAATAATACGCCTTTTGGTTGCCTCGTGAAAAACCTTGCAAAGAAAACCTAATAGGACAAAACCTTGTAAGGGAAAAAGAGTGCAACGCGCATTAACTCCCCATGATGATAGCGTCAATTCACATCCTTGAGCCTTCACATCCCAATCTTGTGCACTAGCTTCTGAATCTCTCATGAGATATTATGGAGTGTTATGTCATGTGATCTTCTAGATCACTTGCCTCCTTTATTATGATCATTTTGATCATTTGCTCACCTTCTTTATCAGGAAGTTTATTTGAAGACGATTGTCTATACGCTTGCTAACCATAGACTTTGTCCTTCTAGGACTTACTATAATATGAGCGTTTGCAGTGAGAACATAGTTACTTTCTTTGGATCAGCAAATGTGTCTGGCATGCTTTGCAATAAATTGCACATGAATTATCCTTTTATGAACTTCAAGTTCATATTATTTTATTTGAGGATCTAGATGTATAAATGATAATTCATTCCATGTAACTTTTTCTCAATTGTTGTATCTTGTTTACCCCTCATATTAGAATAAACTAACTTGTTTCCTCAACTTTGAAGATCCATCTTTGTGCGTTATGGTGTTAATCAAAATATACATCACACATCAATAATAATAAGATGGAATTATTTGGTTCCTGACCCTGAACCACTTGTGAGTGAAAAAAATAATATATTTTCGTATATAATGTATATCAAACTGATATATATAAATTTGTTCTCATAAGTAATAATTTAGCTATTAAGTGGAGGCACTCAATAAATTATTTTGCTAAACTAGCTGTGATGTAGACCAACTTATCAAGATAAACTATCTTGAATAGGAAATCTGAAAATTATGCACGAAATTAAATTAATGAGCAAGTTACCTCGCACATACCGGCTATGTTGTGGGATAATAATAATTGCAAATGTAACCATCTCATAGATACATATTATGTGGTATACATGGCAGGTGAATGGACCCACATTCACCTTTGATATTTCCAGCATTCATGGGATTCAATCCCAATTTTAATTGGTCTACTAATTAATGAGAACATGCAATGTAAGAGAATTCGTAAAGAACTTTCTAGTTCTTTAATATTTACCCATGTGAATTATCTTTCATGTTTGCACATCATACTTAAATTGATATGGCTAAACCAATTATGCCAACTGAATAAATTATCAATATTGATAAATTTCAGATTTACACTATGATGTGTGCAATTATGAATAAACTCCAAGTTTATTATGATATGTGTTATAAAATATCCACTTCATTGTGGTATTTTTTTGTTTATGTAGTACAAATTGGAGATAAAGCGGGTAGCTTTTTACATACATATTACCCCGCTACAAGTTGTAGTAATAGAAGATATTAAATCTTTCCTTTATTTATAGTCTCAATATAATCAACTACTTTCGCATATACTTGTGAAATTGAATAAGTTTCTTTGAGACTTACTACAACACAATACCTTATTGGCAACCAATTGTGTTTCTCCAAAATAGTAATAATTGGCTCTTCGAGAGCTCTCAATTAATTTTGCACTATCACAGATTCATCATCATCCATGTGGTGAATATCTCTTTTAAAGAGAAAGTTATACCATTATGGCCATGGTCAAAATAATATGCAAGATCTGTTTCTTGCATTATCGTTGACTTTTAATAATCACAATGCCAAAATATTTTGGCGTACAATAGGTACGTGACCAATGACCATTCATGCCATAATAATGATATTATTTTCTTATATCATCTCAAACCACCTTTTAGAGGTGAGTGTGGTATATTCACTACCACTAACACATTTATATTCTTCCAAAAACGAATATATATTCATAAATCAGATGTTTTCTCATTCACATCATGAATGGACCATAGTCATCTATATGTGTTTTATAAAATTTCATGTCAAATCGATGGTAATATTTTCACAAAGTGTGGGATTATTCTGAGAATCCTTATTGTTCTCATTACCACAAAAGATGACGATTATAATTTCGTCTATTGCCACGTCCACATCCATTGATATCTTCACGGTAGTGATTTTATCTTCTTTCAGACTTATCACATACTGCTATCGCATTCTCTAAAGGGAATGAGAATGGAGCAAATTCAATGGGACGGATTTTCAGTTCTTTGCCCACAATCATACATGAATTTAATCATGGCAAGACATAGAAATATTTTACCACTTCATGTGGGTGTAATTTCTTAAAAACTCCATTAGAGTTATAATCAAACTTTGTTGTCTTTGGCTGTATATAAAATCAAATTATAGAATTTCAAGAATTTGAAGGAGAAAAGTAAAATACTTACCTTAAATCTAGAATTTTAATCATGAAGGAAGTACATGAAACAATTGACAATCATTAGGCTCAATCCCAAAATTTCTACTCAATTAGTTAGAGTCTCGTGCTGAGAACGTGTTATGAAATAATAAAAGAAGAAGAACAATATTGCAGAGAAAGAGAAAGAGGGAATTCTTATTGAATTTTGGGATGATTTACAATGGGGTAAGACCCCTCTATTTATAGGAGAAATATGACTTTGTCACAAAGTAAAACTCTTCACAAGATAGACATTCACTCTAAATAAAATTCGATTCATAACAGAATCGTATTAGTTCCAAAACCAATTTTCATATTAGTAGTAGATATCAAGAAAGTGGTACTAATTACCTAAAAAAAAGAGTAAGTGGTACTTGGAGACAATTTTTAATCAAAAAGATAGCCATCGATCGGAATTTTGGCAATAATTTGATAGATATGTCTCACCTAATTTACATAATTGATCATTCTTCATGTTTGTCATGGTAGTAAAAGCCAAAAGACATTAAACTAAACGCTAACCTCGTGGATATATTGGAACACACTAATCCACTGTTTACATGGTTATATAAACCCTTCTTCTTTGACGCTTTGAGCACCAAGAAAATCTTATTACTTAGAACTATTAATTGTTATTTGCAATTTTTGTAGTCCAATAAAGATACTGTAATTATCTGAAATGGCAATTACTGGATCTTTTTTAGTTTTATTTCTTTTGGTACTGACAAGTACTGGATCAACATCCTCTGTGGTGGGAGAAATGGTGACTATTCTTAGCATTGATGGAGGTGGCATTAAAGGCATAATTCCTGCTACTGTTCTTTCTTTTCTAGAAAGCCAACTCCAGGTATACTGTAAATATATGATTTCTATTGTTTCTTACTGTTGTTCTTTGCCGTTTTTCTTTTGATTACTTATGCTTATACTTTCCTGATGAATGAATGATTGTTTTTGAATCAGGAACTAGACAACAATGAAGATGCAAGACTTGCGGATTACTTTGATGTAATCGCAGGGACAAGTACAGGTGGCCTATTGACCACTATGATAAGTGCTCCAAATGAAAAGGGTCGTCCATTATCTGCTGCCAAAGATATTGTATCCTTTTACTTCGAGCATGGACCTAAGATTTTTCCACCTGGGTATATATACTCCCTCCGATTTATGTGAACTCATTTGACTGGTGAGAAGACTTTTGATCTTGTGATACAAAATGATGCACATTTATTTTGTGTGGCTATAAATCATTGCATAAAGGTTTCCAAATACGAAAAGAGATCATTCTTTTTGGCACGGACTAAAAAGGAAATAGATTCACATAAATTGAAATGGAGGAAGTAGTTTTTATATATTTTCATTTCTATTCCAAGGATTTGTTTGGTACGAAGGAAAATATTTTCTCCAAAATCGGAGAACAAATGTTTCCCTACCAAAAAGAAAAAATAATTCAAAGCTCGTTTTGACCTTCCCCGCCTTTTAGTGTAATTAAACATATTTGGTTTCATTTGCAGGGCTGGGCTTCCCATTTTGCGCCCCAAATATGATAGAAAATATCTCCACAAAGTTCTGCAAGAGAAGTTGGGAGAGACTCGTTTGCATCAGACTTTAACAAATGTTGTAATTCCAACTTTTGACATGAAGAAATTTCAGCCAATAATATTCACCAAATCGGAGGTAAGTCTTTTATAAATTATATCATCCGGAAATGTAATTGCAAATATATGTCTAGTAATTATTCTTCATTATGAAAAAGTACAGATAGCAAACTCACCTCATTTGGACGCAAAGATGTCTGATGGGTGAAAGCAAAAAGATGGAGGAGGGAGGAACGGTCAGGTTGGTTAAAAGTAAAAGGATTCTCGTTTCTTTAAATGTATTTCTTTATTTTTTTTTTTGTTAGTTCAAATTACACGTGCCACTTTTTAATTGGTTCATTTGACAGGTTCTTAGCAAGGGTAAGTCACGCATATAGTATGATGCACTTAAGTATTTACTTGATACACTTAATAATTATTTTGTAGTTAAATGGTAAATAATTCAGTTGAGAAGTTTTTCTGGTCGTTGAGGACAACTTAAAGAGTCCTTTATGTATTTCACCTTAAATAAATAAAAAATATCATCCTTCTAAGCCAAAAAACATAAAAACAAAGGGAAAATAGTAATGTTTGTCCTTAAATTATTATGTTATTCTTGTTTTAGTCCCTATGTTATTTGACTAAACACATTAACCTTCAATAATATCAATTGTGCAATTTTAATAGCCTTGTTTATTGTAGAATAATGGCGTTAGATATATAATCCACATTCTACTTTTAGGCCTCAGGTATATTGGTTTTATTTACATCTTTTTGTTACTGTTAATAAAGCAAGCCACTTAGGTACCCTACCTACAATAACAATATATTCAGTATTATCTGACAATGTGGTATTTGGGGAGGGTAGTGTGTACGCAAACCTTACCCCTACCTTGTGAGGATAGAGAGGTTGTTTCAAATAGACCCTCGGCTCAGGAAAGCATAAGCACCACAGTAGTGAAAATGTAGCCAAGAAGAGACAATGCCAAAAAGCCATATAAATGCAGAATAAGACAACAAGATAGTAAGGTGATCAACTATAAAAGAAAATAACGGTTAGTCATAAAAATTTACTACCAACAGAAAGCGAGACTACGCCCCAATACTACTGTTATGAACACTATATACTACCTACTCTACTACACTAATCCTCGACCTTCATACCTTCCTATAAAGGTCCTCGGTCAGCTGAAGCTGCACCATGTCTTGCCTAATCAGCTCTCGTCACCTTTTCTTTGACCTACCACTACCTCTCCGCAGGCCCTGAAATGTCAGTCTCTCACATCTCCCCACCAGGGCATCTGTGCTCCTCCTGCACACATAACAAACCCCTAAGTTGCACTTCCCGCATCTTGTTCTCAATAGGGGTCACAACTACCTTTTCGCGAATAACCTCATTTTTTATCCTATCTAATTTGGTGTGCCCGCACATCCATCTCAACATCCATATCTCGGCTACCTTCATCTTCTGAACATGAGTTATGTTGACTGGCCAACACTCAGCTCAATACAACATTATTGGTCTGACCACCACTCTGTATAACTTACCCTTAAATTTCAGTATGTGACAACCCAAAGGGGTCATCACCTTTTTTAATTAATTTTGTACTTCTGAGGCCTTGAAAACCTCATTTAGAGTTTTCTCGATTAGCGTGCACTGTCCAGGTGCGTAGTCGAAAAGCTTAAATGTTAAATTATGTGAAAAATGCTAAATTTTGATGTTAAAATGAATAAATTTGACTTTGGTTAATACTTTGCCTAAATGGACTCGGACCCGTGATTTGACAGTCCTGGAGGGTCCGTAGGAACATATAGGACTCGGGAGTATGTCCGAAATCGAATTCCGAGGTCCTGAGCCAGAGAATGAATTTTAAAAGAAATTATTTTTCTGAAATTTTTGAGGAAAACTTAAATGATATTTGATTAGAATGTGTCGATATCGGGCCCGTATTTTAGTTTCGGGGTCCGGTATAGGTATTATATTTGTTTTAAGTCATTCCTGTGAAATTTGGTTGAAATCGGACTTCGTTTGACGTGATTCAAACCTAAATTGGAAAATCTGAGGTTTTTTTATGTTTGAAAGAATTTTTGGATTTTGAGGTTTAATTTGATGTTTATGATGTTATTTTGGCGATTTGATCGTGAATAAGTCTGTAGGATATTTTTGAGGTTGTGTGCATATTTGGTTTGGAGCTCCGAGGGCTCGGGTGAGTTTTGGGTAGGACACGGGTGCATATTAAACTTTGAAACATTACTGGTATATCTAACATACAGGTTCGCAAATGCGATATTGCAAATGCGAATGACCATTCACAATTGGGAAGTTAGCATAGGCCTGCTCTTTCCTCGCAAATGTGTGACGACCCAAAGGGTCATCACTCATTTTATTAATCATTTCGAGCTTCTGAGGCCTTGAAAACCTCATTTATAGTTGCCTCAATTTACGTGCACGATCCGAGCATGTAGCCGGAAAGATTTTGTGATAGAAAATATGAATTCTATGAGAAAATTGGATAAAAATGATATTAATATTGATATGGTTGACTTCGGTCAACATTTTTGGTAAACGGACCCGGACCCGAGATTGGATGGTCCCGAAAGGTCCGTAGGAAAATATGGGACTTGGACATGCGTCCGGAGTCGAATTCTGAGGCCTAGAGCCCAAGTTATGAATTTTTCTATGAAATTGTTTTTGATGTAATTGTTAAAGGAAATGAATTAATTGACCTTGGTATCGGGCTCGTATTTTGGTTGCGACGCCCGGTACAAGTCTTAAATATTATATATGTGATTTCTGTAAAGTTTGGTGACATTCGGATGTCGTTTGACATGTTTTGGACCTTGAGTTCCAAGTTTGAAAGTTTTGAAAACCAAAAGTATGAAAATCATGAATTTGAGGCTTGATTTGATGAAAACAATGTGATATTGGCGATGTGATCGCACGAACAAGTTCATAATGTGTTTTTGATGTTGTGTACATGTTTGGTTTGGAGCCCGGGGGCTCGGGTAAAGATTTGATAGGTCGTAGGATCAATTTCTGAATTTATGCACTGCTGGTTTTTTACCCAGCTGTTGGCTTCGCATTTGCGAAGAATTTCTCGCAAATGCGAAGAAGGCAGTTCAAGGCTGGGTTTGCAAATGCGAACCCATTATCGCAAATACGATGCCTGCCAGAACCAGCCAAGTTCGCAAATGCGAACAAAGTGTCGCAAATGCGACACTGGCACACCTGGACCAGAGTTTGCAATTGCGAACTTAACCTCGCAAATGCGAGGCCTTCAGTAATTGCCTGTCTTCGCAATTGCGAAGAATGTGTCGCAATTGCAACAAAGCCCAGAAGCCAGCTGGTTCGCAAATGCGAACCTTATTTCGCAAATGCGAAATCCCCAGCAACTGCCTGGACTTCGCAAATGCGAACAAATGTTCGCAAATGCGAACTTCCCAGCCTTAGCTTATTTTTCAAACTCCAGAAATTGGTCGGGGTTCGCAATTGCGAACCCATGTTCGCAAATGCGAACACAGGAGACCTGTAAAACACAATTTTCAGTTCATTTCTTCACATTTCACAACCTAAAAACACCCAATTGCGACTCTTCACGGATTCCTTCTTCTTCAAAACAATTGTAAGTCACTTTTTACTTAATTCTTTCAATTCCTAACATCATTAAACATGTTTTCAATAGAAATCAAAGGTTTTTATGGTAGAATTTCTTGTTTTTGATAGAATATAGGTTTTTTCATAAATTGGGAAATTGGACCTCGAATTGAGGTCCAATTTTGAAACAAATCATATACATGAACTCGTGGGGGGATGGGTAACCGGATTTTGGTCCGAACCCCGAGTTCCGACCATGTGGGCCCGGGGTCGAAATTCACTATTCCGGGCAGAATGTTGTAAAAGTTGTAATTGGCCTTATGAATTAGTTTGTTAAGTAGTATTGATGATATTAAATCAATTGTGTATAGATACGATTGGATTTGAGCCAAATTTGAAAGAAAAAGACATTGCCACGGATTGAATTGTTCATAAACATTCGAGGTAAGTGTTTGTTCTATCCTAGCTTGAGGGAATAGGATTATGTGCTATGTGTTATGTGATCGAGTGCGGTGTATGGGCTGTGGTGGCGAGCATCCATACACTGGTGTCTAGTATGACCGTGAGTCGTTGTTAATTGCTTATTGTGAGACATATTTGCAGATAAATTGTTAAACCTTTGCCAGGTTGTAGAATTGTTATTGTTCTCCCTTGTTGGGACTTGTTGTGAAGATGCTTATTGATTGTCCTTGTTGGGACGGTTTATGAATTACTGTTTCATTCTTTGCCCTTAACTGTGATTGTTATTTGGGTGAGGAAGAGTGATTATGCACGAAGGTTAATGTCGTGCCATGTTTTATTGATTATGCACGAAGGATCATGCCGTGCCTTGTTATTGAACCATGTACGAAGGATCATGCCGTACTATGAATGTGAGGATGAGAGTAAAAGCACGAAGGGTGATGTCGTGTACTTTATTTGCTTATTTGGTGAGGATGAGAGTAAAAACACGAAGGGTGATGTCGTGCACTTTATTTGCTTATTTGGTGAGGATGAGAGTAAAAGCACGAAGGGTGATGCCGTGCAACTACTTGCTATTCCTTGACTTGATATTACTTGTGTTTCCATTATACTTGGTTTTCCTTGTGAACTTATTAACTGTTGTTAATTGTCGAGTTCTTTTGAGATATTCCTTATTGTGTTATTACTTGGTTAATTCTTGTTATTTTGTGGTATACATATATATTGAACTGCACAGGTTTATGTGGGTGTCTGGTCCTAGGCTTGTCACTACTTCGCCGGGATAGGCCAGGCACTTACCAGCACATGGGGTTGGTTGTGCTGATACTACACTTCTGTGCGTTTTTGCACAGGTCAGGGTTACGATCAGGAGGAGCAGCAGTAAATCTTTTGCGTGGGAGTTGATCATATTTGAGACCGAGGTAGCTTGCAGACGTTCGCAGGCCCGGCGTCTCTCTCTTTACTTATGTTACTAGTTGTAGTCTCTTTGTTCCGAGACAAACAGAATTATGTTATATTTCTTTCAGACTTTTATGCGTAGTATTCAATAGTAGTTCGTGAGTTGGTGACTCCACGTCTTGGGTAGAGGATTTCAGTATGGTTTTACTTTGAAACTGCTTAATAATATTTCGATAAAGTCTTCCGCTTTTATTTAATTAAAGTTACGGTTTGTCGATAAAATTAATTATGGAATTGCGTTAAAAATAGGATAGTATGAATACAGTGGCTTGCCTAGCTACCACGAGTAGGCGCCATCACGATCCCGATGTTGGGAAAAAATCTGGGTCGTGACAAGTTGGTATCAGAGCCCTAGGTTACATAGGTCTCACCACTCACGAACAAGCTTAGTAGAGTTTGGGAGGTAGGTACGGAGATGTCTGTACTTGTCCTCTAGAGTCTATTGAGTTAGGAAAGAGTCTCTCATTTGTTCTTTGTTGTCGTGCGACTTGTTCCTCAATTACTGATTGAATTTCTATTCTGTCCTCTCGCAGATGGTGAGGACACGCGCTTCTTCGTCCGCTGACCAGCAGCCCGAGCCCCAGGCAGCTCCCGTGAGGGGTCGAGGCCGTATCAGAGGCCGTGGTAGGGGTAGAGCTCAGCCCCAGGCAGCTACTCCAAAGGTGGAGCCTCATATTGAGATTGACGGGGAGGTTCCATTCCCAACAGCTCCAGTGGGCCCAGCTCAGGTCCCAGGAGAGGCTTTATTTACCTCGGATCTTCGGGATGCTTTGGTCAGAATAGCGGGATTTATGGACAGCATTGCCAGAGCGGGCTTATTATCAGTTGCACCAGCCGCTTCTCGGGCTGGAGGAGGGGCCCAGACTCTTATTGCTCATACTCCGGAGCCAGTAGCTCCTCAACCTCAGGCACCAGTGGTACAGCCAGCTGTGGCCACTCAGTCAGGTACCACAGCTCATGTCGGTGATGGAGCGGCCATGACTTCTGATTCTTTATGGAGACTTGATCGGTTCTCCAAGCTATTTACTACTACCTTCAGCGGTGCCACATCAGAGGATCCTCAGGACTTCTTATTCAGTTGCCATGAGATTCTCAAGACTATGGGGATCGTGGAGACAAATGGAGTTGACTTCTGTACATTCAGGCTTGCAGGATCCGCCAAGACTTGGTGGAGAGATTATTGCTTGACTCGACCAGCAGGGTCCCCAGCTTTATCATGGGATCAGTTTGCAGAGCTATTTCTGGAGAAGTTTCTCCCTGCTACTCAGCGGGATGCACTTCGGAGGCAGTTTGAGCGCCTCCATCAGGGCACTATGACGGTCACTCAGTATGAGACGAGATTTGTTGATTTGGCTCGTCATGCAGTGGTGATACTCCCCACAGAGCGGGAGAGGGTCCGCAGGTTTATAGATGGGCTTAATCAGCCAATTAGACTCCAGATGGCTATGGGCGTGGGGAGTGACATATCATTTCAGGAGGCAGCTAATGCAGCACGCAAAGTTGAGATGGCTCTTGCTCGGGGAGGCGGTTATTCTTCGGACAAGAGGCCTCGTCATTCAGGCAGGTTTAGTGGTTCTTCTTCTGGTGGTAGAGAATCTTTTGACAGAGTCCAGTCTTCCGGGCCTTTCCATTCCGCCCTTCGGGCTTCACAGGGTGGACCAGGTGATCGTGGGTTTCGTGGGCAGTATTCAGATCAGTCTCCTATTAATGCTCAGCCTCTTCAGAGTGTTCGTGGTGGCCATTCAGGTCGTCAGGGCCAGCAGCCCTATCAGTCTAAGAGTTGCTACGGTTGTGGTGACCTAGGTCATTTTGTCAGGTTCTGCCCTCGAGCAACGGGCAACTCTCAGCAGCGCGGGTCCTCGTCTGATAATTCAGGCCCCAGCTGACCCTCAGCCTGCCCAGCCAGCCAGAGGCGAGGGTAGAGATTATAGAGGTGGAGGTCGAGACCGTAGAGGTGGAGACCGTCCGGCCAGAGGTAGAGGTCAGCCAGTTGATGGTCGTCCTAGAGACGCAGCTCAGAGGGGAAGTGCAGATCCCCGATTCTATGCTTTTCCAGCCAGGACAGAGGCAGAGTCTTGTGTGTGGCAGAGGTGCTTCTGTCACGACCCGGATTTCCCACCATCAGGGTCATGATGGCGCCTACTAAATAGAAGCTAGGCAAGCCAAATATTAATTACTTCTCCAATAATTACCAATTTCTTATTATTAAAAACATATATATTACAGCGGAATAATCAAAATTAGCGGAAGACTTAGTCAAATATGATAAAGAAAACCCAAACATGATACACTACCCAAGACTGGTGTCACAATACTCACGAACTTCTAAGAATAATACACATAATTGTCTGAAAGAAAATACAAGCTATTTATCTCGATTACATGAGATAACAGAATGAAAAAACATAGATAGAAGAGACAACGGGTCCTGCGGACGCCTGCAAGGCTACCTCGTAGTCTTAGTAGTCGAAAAATCCACAAGTCGTTACTGCCGCTGCTGCTGTCCGTAACCTGTATCTGCGCAAAAAGAGCGCAGAGTGTAGTATCAGCACAACCGACCCCATGTGCTGGTAAGTGCCTGGCCTATCCCAACGAACTAGTGACAAGGCTAAGGCCAGTCACCCACCTAAACCTGTATAGTTGCAATATAGATATATATATATATATATACACAATACATTTATAAGGAAATACTCTGCTCTGAAATAACAGTCAATAACTCACGATATCCAGAATAATCTAATCAACAGAATAAATCTTACTTTCATGTCTCAATTCCTCTCTCATTTCATGTCTCGTGGTAGGCGTACCACCCGCTCCCAACTATCACTGTAATTATATCTTGTGGTAGGCGTACCACCCGCTCCCAATTATCATAGTAATCATATCTTATGGTAGGCGTACCACCCGCTCCCAAATATATCAATAGGCTACCGGCAACTATGGCCAATGCCAAGATTTAAGTCACTTTGTGGTCGGCGTACCACACGATCCCAAATATATCAATAGGCTACCGACAACTATGGCCAATGCCAAGATTTAAGTCACTTTGTGGTCGGCGTACCACACGATCCCAAATATATCAATATATATATTACCGGCAATTAACCAATAATCTCTATATCAACAATATTTATAATTACCGGTTTTAAACCAATAATTGATAATAATTTCAATAATTTATCTTCATTACCGGCATAACACCAATAACTCTTAATCAACAATTTATTCATAACCGAATTCCTATTCCTACAAACTAGGATAGAACAAACACTTACCTCGAAAGTTTACGAACGATTCAATCCGTAGCAATGCCTTTTCCTTTCGAATTTGACTCCAATCCAATCGTATCTATACACAATTGATTCAATATCATCAATTCTACTTAACAAACTAGTTCATATTGCTAAATATGATTTTTACAACATTCTGCCCGGAATAGTAAAAATCGACCCCGGGCCCACATAACCGAAACTCAAGTTTCGAACCAAAATAAGTTCACCCAATCCTCCATGAGTTCAAATATACAATTTGTTCTTAAGTTCGACTCCAAAACGAGGTCTAGATCGCAAATTCTTTGAAAGCCCTAACTATACCCATTTCTCTAATTTTTCAACCAATTTACACATGTTTAGGCCTAAGAATTTGATTGATGTTGATGAAAAATGAAGAAGACGAGTTAAGCAATACTTACCCAATGAACTTTGATGAAGAACTGCGCCAACGATCGCCTAAGAGCTGTGGAGAAGAAAGGATTTTGTGAAAATGGGATAAAATCCCGTAGGTGTTCTGTTTTGGGTATTAATTCACTGGGCGAAAATTTACTCTATGCAATCGCAGGGCCTGTGATGCGATCGCATAGAAGAAAAATGGGGACAACAAAATTACTCTATGCGATCGCGGAGGTCCTATGCGATCGCATAGAAGGAAAATGGATGAACTGAAATTACTCTATGCGATCGCATAGAAGGAAATTCTGGGCCTCAGTCTTACTTTATGCGATCGCGAAGGATAGTATGCGATCGCATAGGAGGAAAAGTGGAAGTTATGCGATCGCATGGGCTCTATTGCGATCGCACGGAAGGATTTTTGGGACCTCTGATCTTTGCTCTATGCGATCGCAGCTACACCTATGCGATCGCATAGAAGAAAATCTCTGTGCAAAAATTGCAGAGTTTCTGCTGCAATTTTCAAGTTCAAAACCATCCCGTTACCTATCCGAAACTCACCCGAGCCCTCGGGGATTCAAACCAAGTATGTACACCGACTCAAAAACATCATACGAACTTGCTCGCGCGATCAAATCACCAAAATAACATCAAAATCAAGGAATTGAGCCTTAAATCTCAAGAATTCTTTCAAAAGTTCATAACTTCCAAACTTTCCAATTTAAGGCCGAAACACGTCAAACGACGTCCGTTTTCAACCAAACTTTACAGGAAGCGCTTAACCAATATATATGACCTGTACCGGGCGTCGGAACCAAAATACGAGCCCGATACCGGTACTTTTTAATAAAAATTCAGTTTCATTTTCCTTAAACATTTTCAGAAAACAATTTAACAGAAAAATTCTTTTACCGGGGTTCTAGACCTCGGATTTCAATTCCGGGCATATGCCCAAGTTCCATATTTTTCTACGGATTTTCTGAGACCGTCAAATCACGGATCCGGGTCCGTTTACCAAAAATGTTGACCAAAGTCAACTATATCAATATTAATATCAAATTTCTTCAACGTTTTCACATATTTCACATATTTCAACATAAATATTTTCCAGCTTTGTGCCCGGACTGTGCACTCAAATCGATGCAACTATAAATGAGGTTTTCAAGACCTCAAAAGCTCGGAATGATTAATAAAACAAGTGATGACCCTTTGGGTCGTCACAGCTTCAGTATTATTTGACCCTGGATCTACATATTCCTATGTGTCTTCCTACTTTGCACCGTATTTGGCCGTGCCCAGCTATGCTCTGGATATTTCAATTTTTGTGTCTACACCGGTGGGTGACTCCATTGTAGTCGACCGGGTGCATCGTTCGTGCGTAGTTATATTTGGGGGTCTTGAGACCCGTGTTGATCCGTTGCTTTTGGATATGGTGGATTTTGATGTCATATTGGGGATGGACTGGTTGTCCCCATACCATGCTATTCTTGATTGCCATGCTAAGACGGTGACCTTAGCCTTGCCGGAATCACCCCGACTAGAGTGGAAAGGTACCTCAAGCCACTCCGTTCGCACTGTCATTTCCTATGTTAAGGCTCGACGTATGGTCGAGAAGGGGTGTCTAGCTTATTTGGCTTATGTTCGTGATTCCAGCGCAGAAGTTCCTTCCATTGAGTCGGTCCCTATTGCACGGGAGTTTCCTAAGGTTTTTCCTTCAGACCTGCCGGGCATGCCACCCGACAGGGATATTGATTTCTGTATTGATCTGGCACCGGGCACTCAGCCCATCTCTATTCCACCCTATCGTATGGCCCCACCGTAGCTAAAAGAGTTGAAAGATCAGTTGGAGGACCCTCTTGAGAAAGGCTTTATCAGGCCCAGTGTTTCCCCCTGGGGAGCACCCGTATTATTTGTAAAGAAGAAAGATGGCTCGATGCGGATGTGTATTGATTACCGGCAATTAAACAAAGTGACAATAAAGAATAAGTATCCACCGCCGAGGATTGATGATTTGTTTGACCAGCTCCAGGGAGCGTGGGTATTCTCTAAGATAGACTTGAGGTCAGGCTACCATCAGCTGAAGATCAGGGCGGCTGACATTCCTAAGACAGCCTTTCGCTCTAGATATGGGCATTATGAGTTCTTGGTCATGTCCTTCGGGTTGACCAATGCCCCAGCAGCATTCGTGGAGTTGATGAATCGGGTATTCAGGCCTTACTTAGATCTGTTCGTGATAGTCTTTATAGATGACATCCTGGTGTACTCCCGCAGCCAGGAAGAGCATGAGCAGCACCTTAGAGTGGTTCTTCAAACTCTGAAAGATAACCGGCTATATGCCAAATTTTCTAAATGTGAGTTCTGGCTGAGTTCGGTAGCATTTCTGGGTCACATTGTATCGGTGGAAGGTATTCGGGTAGACCCAAAGAAGATTGAGGCAGTCCAGAATTGGCCTCGACCAGCTTCAGTGACTGAGATCCGGAGTTTCTTGGGATTAGCAGGTTACTATCGTCGTTTTGTAGAGGGGTTTTCTTCTATTGTAGCCCCGATGACCAGGTTGACCCAGAAGGGTGTTCAGTTTCGGTGGTTAGAGGAGTGTGAGGCGAACTTTCAGAAGCTCAAGACAGCCTTGACCACCACACCAGTGTTGGTACTACCTACAGGTACAGGGCCTTATACAGTTTATTGTGACGCATCTCGTACAGGGCTTGGAGCGGTATTGATGCAGGATGGTAAGGTTATCGCTTATGCTTCGAGGCAGTTAAAGATACATGAGAAGAATTATCCAGTTCATGATCTTGAGTTGGCAGCGGTGGTTCATGCCTTAAAGATCCGGAGGCATTATCTATATGGTGTGACATGTGAGGTGTACACTGATCACAAAAGCCTACAGTACTTGTTCAAGCAAAAGGAGTTGAATCTACGACAGCGGAGATGGTTAGAGTTGCTAAAAGACTATGATGTTACGATATTATATCACCCAGGTAAGGCCAATGTGGTGGCCGATGCATTGAGTAGAAAGTATGCCGGCATGGGTAGTCTTGCATACATTCCGGTCAGTCAGAGACCATTAGCTCTAGATGTCCAGGCCTTAGCCAACCGGTTCGTGAGATTAGACATTTCTGAGCCTAGCAGGGTGTTAGCCCGCACGGTCGCTCGTTCTTCTTTATTAGAGCGTATCCGTGAGAGGCAATTTGATGATCCTCATTTGCGTGAGTTGAGAGATACGGTACAGCGGGGAGGTGCCACACAGGTAAATCTAGATGATGATGGGGTATTGAAATTGCAGGGGTCGAGTTTGTGTGCCCAATGTCGAAGGGATTCGAGAGTTAATCTTAGCGGAGGCCCACGGTTCGCGGTATTCTATTCACCCATGCGCCGCGAAGATGTACCAGGACTTACGTTAGCACTATTGGTGGCGCAGAATGAAGAAAGATATCGTTGCGTATGTCGCTCGGTGTCTAAATTGTCAGCAGGTGAAATATGAGCACCAGAGACCTGGTGGTGTATTCCAGAGGATTGAAATTCCCGAGTGGAAATGGAAACGGATCACTATGGACTTCGTTACTGGACTTCCTTTGACTCAGAGGAAATTCGATGCTATTTGGGTCATTGTTGATAGGCTGACTAAGTCAGCACACTTTATTCCAGTATCTGTCTCCTACTCGTCGGAGAGGTTGGCGGAGGTTTACATTAGGGAGATTGTTCGTCTCCATGGAGTGCCAGTATCTATTATCTCTGATCGGGGTACGCAGTTTACCTCGCGGTTCTGGAGAGCGGTCCAGCAGGAGTTAGGCACCCGGGTTCAGTTGAGTACAGCATTTCATCCTCAGACGGATGGCCAGTCCGAGAGGACTATTCAGATTCTAGAGGACATGCTTCGAGCCTGCGTTATTGATTTCGGAGGCTCGTGGGACCAGTTTCTGCCATTAGCAGAGTTCGCCTACAATAACAGTTACCAGTCTAGCATCCAGATGGCTCCGTATGAGGCGTTGTATGGTAGGCGATGTCGATCACCAGTTGGATGGTTTGAACCGGGAGAGGCTCGGTTGTTGGGTACAGACTTAGTTCAGGAGGCCTTGGATAAGGTCAAGACTATTCAGGAGAGATTGCGTTCAGCTCAGTCCAGGCAGAAGACTTATGTGGATCGTACGGTTCGAGATGTAGATTTCATGGTTGGTGAACGAGTATTGCTCCGAGTGTCGCCTATGAAGGGCGTGATGAGGTTCGGGAAGAAGGGAAAGCTCAGCCCTAGGTATATTGGTCCATTTGAAATTCTGGACAGAGTGGGAGGGGTGGCTTACATATTAGCTTTGCCGCCTAGCTTATCAGTCGTGCATCCAATTTTTCATGTATCTATGCTTCGGAGATACCACGGCGATCCCACACATGTGTTAGACTTTAGTACTGTCCAATTGGACAATGATCTATCTTACGAGGAGGCACCGGTGGCCATTCTAGACCGACAGGTTCGACAGTTAAGGTCGAAGAGTTATCTTTCTGTGTGTGTTCAGTGGAGAGGTCAGCCGCCTGAGGCATCGACCTGGGAGTCCGAGTCTGATATGCGGAGCCGCTACCCACATTTGTTTCCTGACTCAGGTACGTCTTTCTTTTGTCCGTTCGAGGACGAACGGTTGTTTTAGAGGTGGAGATTGTGATGACCCAAAGGGTCATTGTCACGACCCCAAACCCTGGTCGTGATGGCGCCCAACACAATGCTAGGCAAGCCCGACCAACTTATCCCTTAAACAAGCCAATTATTACATAAATTAAACATAAACAGTAGTTAATCATAACAGGTGATAACCGAAACGTAAAACATACAAAATACGGTCCCAAACATATCGTGGTGTCACGAGACTGAGCCTCTACAGAATAGCATCCTAATACAATCAAGTCTAGGCAAATAGGAAATCAACAAGATGATAAAGAAGGAGAAAACAAGCTCGGCGGACGCTGGCAACTACCTCGTAATCTCCGCAAAAGTAGACAAGGATCAGCAGCTACAATGTCTCAACTGCTCTCGGGCACCTGTGGATCTGCACAGAAAGTGCAGGGGAGTGGGGTGAGTATATTTCAACTCAGTGAATAACAATAATAAATAATAACTGAAGGTAAGAAATCTTGTGCTATCACTTAGCAGTTCTAAGGCAACCCTCACAGGTACATCATCACTATAGAAATGCTCAAATCTCCAATCCACGTTTATTTTCTACAAGATTCTACACTGATCCAACCCTCACTCGTACCCCTACGGTGTACGGCCATCTCAACATATAAAGACACATACCTATGTCTATAATGTATAAGTATTTAAGTAGATAATAGGATATGATTAAGTATAATGCTGCGGCATGCAGCCCGCTCCAATACATATACCGCTGCGGCGCGCAGCCCGCTCCATTTAACGTCGACGGCGCTCACTAGGGGTGTATACAGACTTCGGAGGGGCTCCCTAGGCCCAAGCACTATAATACTGCGGCGTGCAGCACGATCCACACAAATATTACTGCGGCGTGCAGTCCGATCCATTATATATATGTATATATCTCTATACTGCTGCGGCGTGCAGCCCGATCCCATCATATACACTAGTGCTCACTGAGAATGTGTGCAGACTCAGACTCCGAAGGGGCTCCTACAGCCCAAGCGCAATAATACTGCGGCGTGCAGTCCGTCCCACTTGTATATTACATGTATATTACTGCGGCGTGCAGTCCGATCCAATATACATACTGCTGCGGCGTGCAGCCCGGTCCAATTTAGGTATATATATATATAATACCTCATAATGGGTCCTCGACGCTATCCCAGTCAATATATGCTTGGCCTCTCAGGCCCAATATAATATATCACAGTGGGTCCTAGACCCTATCTCAGTCAATATAGACTTGGCCTTTCAGGCCCACTCAGCTAGAACAGGGGATTCCACCCTAGATAATCTCTCTCAATGTACACATCTAGTACGGGCTCATATTATGCTATACAGCTAGAGCTACGGCTGAGTGTATGTTTCCAACACGATATAAGGGTCACCTAGCTCTATAGGTTCCCTAATGCTCCACAGATCAGCACAAGGCCCCAAACATGGCTTTTAGCCCTATTGTATAGTTATAATCTCATTGACAGTCATACAACACAGTATTCTATTAGCCGGGAAGGACCAAGTCCGAACCCTTAATCATAATGTCACTACGCCCATCAGAGAACGCGTGTCTCATCTCAATATAGCACTATGAAGTGCTAATACGGGGTTTCAAACCCTCAGTACATTGTTTACTACTACCACTCACCTCGAACCGGTAGAAGCTTCAATCCGCCTTGCGCTTGCCTCGCAAATCAATCTCCTTGGGTGCCAAATCTGCTCAAAATCATAGAGAATGCATCAATATATGCTAATTTCACGAAATTCATCCAAAATAACCCAAATTATATCAAAACCCACAAGTTGTCAAAACCCGACTTTTGGTGCGCTTCTCTAAAAATTATAAAAGTTACATATTCGGAACCCTCGTCTCAATACGAGTCTATGCATATCATATTTACCAAAATCGGACTCCATTTGCCCACTCAAATCAGTGTTTTTCTTTAATTTAGGCCTAGGGCTCAAACCCACCTTTAATCTTCCATTTACAGAAATTTAACCAAGGATTTCACGTTAAAATGATGTTATTAAGCCACAAAACTTACCTCCAACGAAACCCCGATGATTCCCCAGCAATCTCCCGTCAATTTCTTCTCTTGGAACTCAAAAATGGGGGTTTTGGGTATTAAACCCGCGACTGGTCTGTTCTGAACTTAAACTCTCTGCCAGACCTATTTGCTCTACGCGATCGCGACTCTACTCACGCGATCGTGATGCTCAACATTTCGCCCTCACGCGATCGCGATTCTCCTTACGCGATCGCGATGTACAACCATCCGGCCTCACGCGATCGCGTCCCTATTCCTGCGATCGCGTAGCACATTTTTCCCTGGACCCCATTTCTCTTCTACGCGATCGCGTAGATGCTCATGCGATCGCGATGACCACCCGGATAACACTACGCGATCGCGTCCGTGCTCCTGCGATCGCGTTGCTTCTGTTCTTGACCTTACGCGATCGCGTCCCTATCTCTGCGATCGCGAAGGGTAAAATTCTGCTGCACTAATTGCAG
This sequence comes from Nicotiana noctiflora, assembly GCA_032618575.1. Classification (NCBI taxonomy): domain Eukaryota; kingdom Viridiplantae; phylum Streptophyta; class Magnoliopsida; order Solanales; family Solanaceae; genus Nicotiana; species Nicotiana noctiflora. Next base: position 75,141 of record JASVEL010003786.1, on the reverse strand, counting down.
CAGAAACAGCAGTGCATTTGGCACAAAATGGTCCGTTTGGACCCCCGAATTCATCCCGAGGCCCCCGGGACCCCAACGAAAACCACCAACATACCCCAAAACACGATACGAACTTGTTCCAATCATAAAAACACCATCCTGAACATCAAAATCACCAATTACACACGGATTCAAGCCTAAATTTCTTAAAACTTTCCGAATTACACATTCGATCAAAAACCCAACCAAACGACGCCCGAATGACCTGAAATTTTGCAGGCACATCCAAAATCACCTAACGAAGCTACTGCAACTGTCGGAATTCCATTCCGACCCCGGATCAAAATCTCACCTACCGTTCGGATTTCGCCAAAATTCAACCTTAGCCAATTCAAGCCTATTTCTACACCGGGCCTCCAATTTCAATTCCGATCGCTCCCCTAAGTCACAAATTACCTTCCGGAACTAACCGAATCATCAGAATCCGATTCCGAGCCCTATAGCTAAATAGTCAACTCCGGGTTGACTTTCCTTATTCAAGTTTCCTTCACAAAGGCTATATGCCTCATTTCCAATCCCAATCACTCCTAACTCACCCGATAGACTCTAACACTGATATAAAATTATAAAACATGTATTTACAACATAACGGGGTGGTAATTCCCGTGACGACGGGCCGGGTCGTCACATTCTCCCCAACTTTAACAAACGCTCGTCCTCGAGCGGGTCAAGAAACATACCTGAATTCTCAAATAGCTGAGGGTATCTGCTCCGCATCTCTTGCTCGACCTCCCAAGTAGCCTCCTCCACGGGTCAACCTCTCCACTGAACCTTAACTGATGCAATCTCCTTCGACCTCAACTTCCTTACTTGGCGACCCAAAATAGCAATAGGCTCCACATTATAGGATAGATCACCATCAAGCTCAATGGTACTGAAGTCTAATACATGGGACGGATCTCCGATGTACTTCCGGAGCATAGACACATGGAATACTGGATGAACGCTGGATAAGCTGGGTGGCAAGGCTAACTCATATGCCACCTCTCCAACTCTCCTGAGTATCTCAAAAGGACCAATGTACCTGGGACTCAACTTCCCTTTCCTCCCGAACCTCATGACACCCTTCATGGGTGAAACCTTCAGCAATACTCTATCACCAACCATGAAAGACAACTCTCGAACCCTACGGTCCGCATAACTCTTCTGGCGAGACTGTGCTATGCGAAGCCTCTCCTGGATCAACTTTGCTCTATCCAGAGCATCCTGAACTAACTCAGTCCCTATCAATCTATCCTCACCAGGCTCAAACCATCCCACGGGAGATCTACACCGTCTGCCATACAATGCCTCGTATGGGGCAATCTGAATACTCGACTGGTAGCTGTTGTTGTAGGCAAACTCAGCAAGTGGCAAAAACTCATCCCATGAACCACCAAAGTCGATCACACATGCCCGCAACATATCCTCCAGGATCTGAATAGTGCGCTCAGACTGTCCGTCTGTTTGGGGGTGAAATGCGGTGCTCAACTCAACCCGCGTACCCATCTCTCGCTCAAATGCTCTCCAAAACTGAGAAGTGAACTGAGTGCCTCTGTCAGATATAATAGACACTGGGACCCCATGCAACCTGACAATCTCCCGAATAAAGATCGATGCCAACCGCTCCGATGAGTAAGTAGTACTAACCGGGATGAAATGTGCGGACTTAGTCAGCCGATCAACAATCACCCATACAGAATCAAACTTCCTCGCTGTCCGAGGAAGCCCAATAACAAAATCCATGGTGATCCTCTCCCATTTCCACTCGGGAATAACCATACGCTGAAGAACACCGCCCGGTCTCGATGCTCATACTTGACCTGCTGGCAATTGAGGCACTTAGCTACATGCCTAACAATATCCATCTTCATTCTCCTCCACCGGTAATGTTGTCTCAAGTCTTGGTACATCTTTGCGGCACCTGGGTGAATAGAGTACCGCGAACTGTGTGCCTCCTCAAGTATCAACTCCCGCAAACCATCAACATTGGGCACGCATATACGGCCCTGCATCCTCAGAACACCATCACTGTCGATAGTCACATCTCTAACATCATTATGCTGCACTCTGTCCTTAAGGACAAGCAAATGTGGGTCATCATACTGTCGCTCCCTAATGCGATCATATAAGGAAGATCGAGAAACAACACAAGCCAACACCCGACTCGGCTCCGAAATATCTAATCTCACTAGCCGATTGGCTAGAGCCTCAACATCATAAGCAAATGGCCTCTCCCCAACTGGGATGAAAGCTAAGCTGCCCATGCTAACCGTCTTCCGACTCAAGGCATCGGCCACCACATTGGCCTTCCCGGATGATACAAAATAGTGATATCATAGTCCTTAAGCAACTCCAACCACCTCCGCTGTCTCAAATTAAGGTCCTTCTGTCTGAATAAGTGCTGAAGGCTGCGATGATCCGTGAACACCTCACGGGAGACACCATACAGGTAATGCCTCCAAATCTTCAAAGCATGAACTATGGCTGCTAGCTCCAAATCATGAACAGGGTAGTTCTTCTCGTGGGGCTTCAATCGACGAGAAGCATAAGCAATGACCCTACCCTCCTGCATCAACACACAACCAATGCCCACTCCTGAGGCATCACAATAGACAGTATAAGAATCTGAAGCTGTCGGTAGAATCAAGACTGGTGTTGTGGTCAGTGCTGTCTTGAGCTTCTGAAAGCTCTCCTCGCACTCCTCGGACCATAAGAAAGGAACACCCTTCTGAGTCAATCTAGTCAAGGGTGAAGCAATAGAAGAGAACCCCTGAACGAATCGGCGATAATACCCCGCCAATCCCAAAAAGCTACGGATCTCAGTAACTGAGGTCGGTCTGGGCCAACTCTGCACTGCCTCGACCTTCCTCAGATCTACCCGAATACCATCACGGGACACCACGTGCCCTAAGAATGCCACGGACTCAAGCCAGAACTCACATTTGGAGAACTTGGCATACAACTTCTCCTCTCTCAATCTCTACAATACAATGCTCAAATGCTGAGCATGCTAATCCTGACTACGGGAGTAGACTAGAATGTCATCAATGAACACAATCGCAAATGAATCCAAATAAGGCCTGAACACACTGTTCATCAGATGCATAAATGCTGTTGGGGCGTTGGTCAGCCCAAATGACATCACAAGGAACTCATAATGACCATATCGGGTCCGGAATGCAGTCTTCATAATGTCAGACTCTCTAATCTTCAGCTGATGGTAGGCTGAACGAAGATCAATCTTCGAGAACACCCTAGCTCCCTGGAGCTGATCAAATAAATCATCAATACGACGCAAAGGATACTTATTCTTCACTGTAACTTTGTTCAGTTTCCTGTAGTCAATACACATACTCATGGATCCATCTTTCTTCTTAACAAACAAGACCGGTGCACCCCACGGCGACACACTCGGCCGAATGAACCCCTTATCTAGGAGTTCCTAGAGCTGCTCCTTCAATTGCTTCAACTCAGCTGGTGCCATACGATACGGAGGAATAGAAATAGGCTGAGTGCCTGGCACCAAATCGATACCAAAATCAATATCCCTGTCCGGCGGCATGCCCGGCAGGTCTGAGGGAAACACATCAGGAAAGTCTCGCACAATGGGAACAAAATCAATACTGGGAGTCTGGGCCTCGACCTCCCGCACAAATGCTAAATAAGAGAGACATCCTTTCCCAACCATTCGTTGGGCCTCGAGGAAAGATATTACCCTGCTAGGTACATACTCAGTCGTGCCTCGCCACTCGATCCTCTGAATGCCCGGCATAGCCAAAGTGACTGTCTTAGCATGACAGTCCAGAATAGCATGACATGGAGATAACCAGTCCATGCCCAATATAACATCAAAATCAATCATGCTGAGAAGCAACAGGTCTACTCGGGTCTCCAGACCTTCAATAGTGACCAAACAGGACGGGTATACGTGGTCCACAACGATAGTATCCCCTACCGGGGTAGATACATGCACTGGCAACTCAAGACTCCTTCGGGTCGTGCCCAAATGAGGAGCAAAATATGTAGACACATAAGAATAAGTAGAACCGGGATCAAACAATACCGAGGCATCTCCGTGGCAGATTGAAATAATACCTGTAATGACAGCATCAGAAGTAACAGCCTCAGATCGGCCCTGAAAAGCATAGCATCTAGCCTGTCCGCCTGATCGGCCTCCCCCTCGAGAGCGACCCCTAGCTGTCTGACCCTCACCCCTAGCTGGCGGGGCGGGTGCTGAAGTAGAAGGACCAGATGACGAGGGCTGCCCCCTCTGCTGATAAGATCTGGAAACAAGACGGGGACACCGGTGGTGCCCAAACTCTCCGCACTCGTAGCAACTCCCCGGTGCTGGGTACTGAGACTGATAAGGACCTCTGGCGCCGGAGTGGCCAGCTGATGAACTAGGCCGAGATGAACCCTGAGCGGATGGGGCCTGTGAAGAACTCTGAGCTGGCATGGCACTGAGGGATGGTTGGCTCTGGTGCGAACCCTGATAACCCTGTCTAGGAGACCATCTGCGACGATCTGAGCGACCCGACTGCGAAGACCTGAAAGAGCGACCTCGGCTCTACTGACTCTGGCCTCTGGTCTGAGTGCCATTGGAACTAGCTGCTCCTCGAGGCCTCTTGGCCTCCCTCTCATCCCGCTCCCTGCGACGATCTGTCTCAATGTCGCGAGCAATATCCACGGCATCCTCAAATGTACGACTCAAAACCCTCTCCCGAGTCATCAGAATACGAATGGGATAAATGAGGCCGTCCACGAAGCGCCCAATCCTCTCTCTGTCGGAATGAACCAACCACGGTGCATATCCGGACAACTCTGTAAACCTGATCTCATACTCTGACACTGACATGTCCCCCTGACGGAGACCCTCAAACTGCCTACGCATCTCCTCTCTCCGAGATCGAGGCACCCATTTCTCCAAGAACATAGTGGAGAACTCCGGCCATGATAGTGGTGCTGCTCCGGCTGGCCTGGGGCGCTCATAAGCCTCCCACCAAGCAAAGGCTGGTCCCTGAAACTGAAAGGTGGTGAAAGATACCCCACTGGACTCCAATATCCCTGCCGTACGAAGCATCCGACGGCACTTATCCAGAAAACCTTGGGCGTCCTCGCCCGGAGCACCAGTGAACACTGGAGGAGATAACCTGGTGAACCTCTCGAGACGACGCTGCTCATCGTCTGTCATAGCCGGGACCCTGTCCCCCTGAATCTGATCTGCTGGCTGAACCGGAACCACAGGCTGAACTGGAGGAGCCTCTGGTGTCTGTCAGCCCTGCACTGCTGGCTCTGGAGTGCGTACTGTGGGGGTCTGATGACCACCCCCGATCCCCGATGCAGCTGCTGCAGTAGTAACTGAAACCGCCTGTGCTAGGCCAGTGCAGACTGCTAGTATCTGAGCTAGGGTCTCCTGTAGACCCGGAATAACAATGGGCACAGCTGGTGCCTGATCTGGTGCTGCTGGCACCTCTGCAACTGGGGGCTGTGGGTCAGCTGGCACTGCCTCAGCTGCCCTAACTCCGCCACGACCACGGCCACGTCCTCGGCCTCTAGCAGGTGGTAGTGGTGGTCGTCCTCCACGTCCGGATGATCGAGTTCTCGCCATCTGCGAGAGAATAGAATGTCAAAGTTCAGTTCAAGTCAAAAGTAATCGCACGACAAGAATTCCAAGAATTGAAACTTTTCCTAAAAAGGTTTGCAGCCTCCCGGGGATAAGTACAGGCGTCCCCGCACCGATCCACGAGACTCTACCAACCGGCTCATGACTCGCGAGACCTGTTAACCTAGGCTTTGATACCAACTTGTCACGACCCCAAACCCTGGTCGTGATGGCGCCCAACACAATGCTAGGCAAGCCCGACCAACTTATCCCTTAAACCAGCCAATTATTACATAAATTAAACATAAACAGTAGTTAATCATAACAGGTGATAACCGAAATGTAAAACATACAAAATACGGTCCCAAACATATCGTGGTGTCACGAGACCGAGCCTCTACAGAATAGCATCCTAATACAACCAAGTCTAGGCAAATAGGAAATCAACAAGATGATAAAGAAGGAGAAAACAAGCTCTGGCGGACGCTGGCAGCTACCTCGTAGTCTCCGCAAAGTAGACAAGGATCAGCAGCTACAATGCCTCAACTGCTCTCGGGCACCTGTGGATCTGCACAGAAAGTGCAGGGGAGTGGGGTGAGTATATTTCAACTCAGTGAGTAACAATAATAAATAATAACCGAAGGTAAGAAATCCTGTGCTATCACTTAGCAGTTCTAAGGCAACCCTCACAGGTACGTCATCACTATAGAAATACTCAAATCTCCAATCCACGTTTATCTCTACAAGATTCTACACCGATCCAACCCTCACTCGTACCCCTACGGTGTACGGCCATCTCAACATATAAAGACACATACCTATGTCTATAATGTATAAGTATTTAAGTAGATAATAGGATATGATTAAGTATAATGCTGCGGCGTGCAACCCGCTCCAATACATATACTGCTGCGGCGCGCAGCCCGCTCCATTTAACGTCGACGGCGCTCACTGGGATGTATACAGACTTCGGAGGGGCTCCCTAGGCTCAAGCACTATAATACTGCGGCGTGCAGTCCGATCCATTATATATATGTATATATCTCTATACTGCTGCGGCGTGCAGCCCGATCCCATCATATACACCAGTGCTCACTGAGAATGTGTGCAGACTCGGACTCCGAAGGGGCTCCTACAGCCCAAGCGCAATAATACTGCGGCGTGCAGTCCGTTCCACATGTATATTACATGTATATTACATGCATATTACTGCGGCGTGCAGTCCGATCCAATATACATACTGCTGCGGCGTGCAGCCCGGTCCAATTTAGGTATATATATATATAATACCTCATAATGGGTCCTCGACCCTATCCCAGTCAATATATGCTTGGCCTCTCAGGCCCAATATAATATATCACAGTGGGTCCTAGACCCTATCTCAGTCAATATATGCTTGGCCTTTCAGGCCCACTCAGCTAGAACAGGGGATTCCACCCTAGATAATCTCTCTCAATGTACACCTCTAGTACGGGCTCATATTATGCTATACAGCTAGAGCTACGGCTGAGTGTATGTTTCCAACATGATATAAGGGTCACTTAGCTCTATAGGTTCCCTAATGCTCCACAGATCGGCACAAGGCCCCAAACATGGCTATTAGCCCAATTGTACAGTTATAGTATCAGTAACAGTCTTACAACACAGTATTCTATTAGCCGGGAAGGACTAAGTCCGAACCCCCAATCATAATGTCACCACACTCGTCTCAAGACGTGTGTCTCATCTCAACATAGCACTGTGAAGTGCTAGTACGGGGTTTCAAACCCTCAGTACATTGTTTACTACTACCACTCACCTCGAACCGGTAGAAGCTTCAATCCGCCTTGCGCTTGCCTCGCAAATCAATCTCCTTGGGTGCCAAATCTGCTCAAAATCATAGAGAATGCATCAATATATGCTAATTTCACGAAATTCATCCAAAATAACCCAAATTATATCAAAACCCACAAGTTGTCAAAACCCGACTTTTGGTGCGCTTCTCTAAAAATTATAAAAGTTACATAATCGGAACCCTCGTCTCAATACGAGTCTATGCATATCAAATTTACCAAAATCGGACTCCATTTGCCCACTCAAATCAGTGTTTTTCTTTAATTTAGGCCTAGGGCTCAAACCCACCTTTAATCTTCCATTTACAGAAATTTAACCAAGGATTTCACGTTAAAATGATGTAATTAAGCCACAAAACTTACCTCCAACGAAACCCCGATGATTCCCCAGCAATCTCCCGTCAATTTCTTCTCTTGGAACTCAAAAATGGGGGTTTTGGGTATTAATCCCGCGACTGGTCTGTTCTGAACTTAAACTCTCTGCCAGACCTATTTGCTCTACGCGATCGCGACTCTACTCACGCGATCGCGATGCTCAAACATTTCGCCCTCACGCGATCGCGACTCTCCTCACGCGATCGCGATGTACAAACATCCGGCTTCACGCGATCGCGTCCCTCTTCGCGATGCATAAACACTCAACCTCACGCGATCGCATCACTACTCCTGCGATCGCGAAGAGCAATCTCCCAGCCTCATCTCGATACACTACGCGATCGCAGTCTCAACCTTGCGATCGCAGAGCTTCCCAGCTTAACCCTACGCGATCGCAGACATAGCTTCGCGATCGCGAAGCACAAAAATTCCCTGCATTAATTGCAGCAGAAACAGCAGTGCATTTGGCACAAAATGGTCCGTTTGGACCCCGAATTCATCCCGAGGCCCCCGGGACCCCAACGAAAACCACCAACATACCCCAAAACACGATACGAACTTGTTCCAATCATAAAAACACCATCCTAAACATCAAAATCACCAATTACACACGGATTCAAGCCTAAATTTCTTAAAACTTTCCGAATTACACATTCGATCAAAAACCCGACCAAACGACGCCCGAATGACCTGAAATTTTGCAGGCACACCCAAAATCACCTAACGAAGCTACTGCAACTGTCGGAATTCCATTCCGACCCCCGGATCAAAATCTCACCTACCGTTCGGATTTCGCCAAAATTCAACCTTAGCCAATTCAAGCCTATTTCTACACCGGGCCTCCAAATTCAATTCCGATCGCTCCCCTAAGTCACAAATCACCTTCCGGAACTAACCGAATCATCAGAATCCGATTCCGAGCCCTCTAGCTAAATAGTCAACTCCGGGTTGACTTTCCTTATTCAAGTTTCCTTCACAAAGGCTATATGCCTCATTTCCAATCCCAATCACTCCTAACTCACCCGATAGACTCTAACACTGATATAAAATTATAAAACATGTATTTACAACATAACGGGGTGGTAATTCCCATGACGACGGGCCGGGTCGTCACAGTCATCACGCATTTTATTAATCATTTCGAGCTTCTGAGGCCTTGAAAACCTCATTTATAGTTGCCTCGATTTACATGCACGATCCGAGCATGTAGCCGGAAAGATTTTGTGATAGAAAATATGAATTCTATGAGAAAAGTGGATAAAAATGATATTAATATTGATATGGTTGACTTCGGTCAACATTTTTGGTAAACGGACCCGGACTCGAGATTGGATGGTCCCGAAAGGTCCGTAGGAAAATATGGGACTTGGACATGCGTCCGGAGTCGAATTCCGAGGCCTAGAGCCCAAGTTATGAATTTTTCTATGAAATTGTTTTTGATGTAATTGTTAAAGGAAATGAATTAATTGACCTTGGTATCGGGCTCGTATTTTGGTTCCGACGTCCGGTACAAGTCTTAAATATTATATATGTGATTTCTGTAACGTTTGGTGACATTCGGATGTCGTTTGAGATGTTTTGGACCTTGAGTTCCAAGTTTGAAAGTTTTGAAAACCAAAAGTATGAAAATCATGAATTTGAGGCTTGATTTGATGAAAACGATGTGATATTGGCGATGTGATCGCACGAACAAGTTCATAATGTGTTTTTGATGTTGTGTACATGTTTGGTTTGGAGCCCGGGGGCTCGGGTAAAGATTTGATAGGCCGTAGGATCAATTTCTGAATTTATGCACTGCTGGTTTTCCACCCAGCTGTTGGCTTCGCATTTGCGAAGAATTTCTCGCAAATGCGAAAAAGGCAGTTCAAGGCCGGGTTCGCAAATGCGAACCCATTATCGCAAATGCGATGCCTGCCAGAACCAGCCAAGTTCGGAAATGCGAACAAAGTGTCGCAAAATGCGACACTGGCACACCTGGACCAGAGTTTGCAATTGCGAACTTAACCTCGCAAATGCGAGGCCTTCAGTAATTGCCTGTCTTCGCAATTGCGAAGAATGTGTCCCAATTGCGACAAAGCCCAGAAGTCAGCTGGTTCGCAAATGCGAACCTTATTTCGCAAATGCGAAATCCCCAGCAACTGCCTAGACTTCGCAATTGCGAACAAATGTTCGCAAATGCGAACTTCCCAGCCTTAGCTTATTTTTCAAACTCCAGAAATTGGTTGCGAACCCATGTTCGCAAATGCGAACACAGAGACCTGTAAAACACGATTTTCAGTTCATTTCTTCACATTTCACAACCCAAAAACACCCAATTGCGACTCTTCACGGATTCCTTCTTCTTCAAAACAATTGTAAGTCACTTTTTACTTAATTCTTTCAATTCCTAACATCATTAAACTTGTTTTCAATAGAAATCAAAGGTTTTTATGGTAGAATTTCTTGTTTTTGATAGAATATAGGGTTTTTCATAAATTGGGAAATTGGACCTCGAATTGAGGTCCGATTTTGAAACAAATCATATACATGAACTCGTGGGGGGATGGGTAACCGGATTTTGGTCCGAACCCCGAGTTCCGACCATGTGGGCCCGGGGTCGAAATTCACTATTCCGGGGTAGAATGTTGTAAAAGTAGTAATTGGCCTTATGAATTAGTTTGTTGAGTAGTATTGATGATATTAAATCAATTGTGTATAGATACGATTGGATTGGACCCAAATTTGAAAGAAAAAGACATTGCCACGGATTGAATTGTTCATAAACATTCGAGGTAAGTGTTTGTTCTATCCTAGCTTGAGGGAATAGGATTATGTGCTATGTGTTATGTGATCGAGTGCGGTGTATGGGCTGTGGTGGCGAGCATCCATACACTGGTGTCTAGTATGACCGTGAGTCGTTGTTAATGCTTATTGTGAGACATATTTGCAGATAAATTGTTGAACCTTTGCCAGGTTGTAGAATTGTTATTGTTCTCCCTTGTTGGGACTTGTTGTGAAGATGATTATTGATTGCCCTTGTTGGGACGGTTTATGAATTACTGTTTCATTCTTTGCCCTTAACTGTGATTGTTATTTGGGTGAGGAAGAGTGATTATGCACGAAGGTTAATGCCGTGCCATGTTTTATTGATTATACACGAAGGATCATGCCGTGCCTTGTTATTGAACCATGTACGAAGGATCATGCCGTACTATGAATGTGAGGATGAGAGTAAAAGCACGAAGGGTGATGCCGTGTACTTTATTTGTTTATTTGGTGAGGATGAGAGTAAAAGCACGAAGGGTGATGCCGTGCACTTTATTTGCTTATTTGGTGAGGATGAGAGTAAAAGCACGAAGGGTGATGCCGTGCAACTACTTGCTATTCCTTGACTTGATATTACTTGTGTTTCCATTATACTTGGTTTTCCTTGTGAACTTATTAACTGTTGTTAATTGTTGAGTTCTTTTGAGATATTCCTTATTGTGTTATTACTTGGTTAATTCTTGTTATTTTGTGGTATACATATATATTGAACTGCACAGGTTTATGTGGGTGTCTGGTCCTAGGCTTGTCACTACTTCGCCGGGATAGGCCAGGCACTTACCAGCACATGGGGTCGGTTGTGCTGATACTACACTTCCGTGCGTTTTTGCACAGGTCCAGGTTACGATCAGGAGCAGCAGCAGTAAATCTTTTGCGTGGGAGTTGATCATATTTGAGACTGAGGTAGCTTGCAGACGTTCGCAGGCCCGGCGTCTCTCTCTTTACTTATGTTACTAGCTGTAGTCTCTTTGTTCCGAGACAAACAGAATTATGTTATATTTCTTTCAGACTTTTATGTGTAGTATTCAATAGTAGTTCGTGAGTTGGTGACTCCACGTCTTGGGTAGAGGATTTCAGTATGGTTTTACTTTGAAACTGCTTAATACTATTTCGATAAAGTCTTCCGCATTTATTTAATTAAAGTTACGGTTTGTCGATAAAATTAATTATGGAATTGCGTTAAAAACAGGATAGTATGAATATAGTGGCTTGCCTAGCTACCACGAGTAGGCGCCATCACGATCCCGATGTTGGGGAAAAATTCGGGTCGTGACAAAATGCGAGACAATTCTTCACAAATGCGAACACCCTCCTATTGGGCAGACTTCGCGGATGCGATCAACAGGTCGCAAATGCGACTCTCGCAAATGCGATACTGATGTCACAAATGTGAAGGTCCGTAGTTTTCGAAGGGTTCGCAAATGCAAAATGTTTTTTGGCAATTCCCATATCTGAGGGTTGGGGTTCGCAATTCCCATATCTGAGACCTGCAATTTTTACACTTAACCAATTTTGAACTTTATTTTTCATATTTTGTCAAACCCAAACACACTTAGGGGATTTTTCAAATATTTCTTCTTCTCCAAATCAATTGTAAGTCATTTATAACTAACTTCTTTCAATTTTTAACATCTTTTAACATGATTGTAACTTCAAATCAATGATTTTCATGGTGGAAATGAGATATTTTGGGTAGAATCTAGGTTTTTCAAAAATTATGGATTTGGACCTCAATTTGAGGTCCGATTTCAAAACAAATTATATATTTTAGTTCATAGGGTGATGGGTAAACGATTTTTGGTTCGAACCTCATGTTTTGACCATGTGGGCTCGAGGGTGACTTTTGACTCTTTTGGTAAAACTTTGAAAAACTCATTTCCATGCATTAGGGTGATTCATTTGGTGATTATTAATGTAATTAAGTAATTTGTGATTAGATACGAGCGAATTATAGGTGGAATCATGGGGTAAAGCTATAATTGGGGCTTGAGTTGTATTCAAGACATTGAGGTAAGTGTTTGGTTTAACCGTAGTTTGAGGGACTAGGAGTTGAGCCTTATTCGCTAATTGCTTCTTGTTGTGTACGATATATAGGCATGGTGACGAGTATCTATAAGTTGGTGTCGAGCATGACCGTGAGTCTTAAATTGATAGTTGTTGTGTTCTTAAGTGAACCTTCGGATGCTTTAGATTGATGACTCTTGTTATTGAGTAGAGATTTAGCTATTCTTGTGGACTTCATTCCTGCTTGAGTACTGGTATTAATCGAGTTGAGTAAGAGTTGAGCTAGGATTTAGTTATAGCTGATTCGCCCTTGCCGGAATGGTTATTTTGACATTGTTCTTCTCTTGCTGGGAAATTTTTATTATGTTGCTTTTGTTTTCCTTACCGGAATTTTATTGTGACATTGTTATTGATTGAAATGGGAGTGGGTGGTACGCCTACCACAAGATATTGATGAAATGGGAGCGGGTGGTACGCCTACCACGAGATTTGATGAAATGGAAGCGGGTGGTATGCCTACCACGAGATTTAATAAAATGGGAGCGAGTGGTACGCCTATCACGAGATTTGATGAAATGGGAGCGGGTGGTATGCCTTGTAGAGATGTGATTTTGATCCTCCCCAATATTTTTCATATTTTAGCACGTAAATATTTAAATTAGGCCTAATTGCGTTATTTTAATTAATTTTAATTTTATTTCGTTACAAAATGAAAATTACAAAAACAATTCTCCTTTTTTTTAGTCGCTTTCAGTTTATATCTTTGATAAATTTAAATAAAAAATATAAAAAAAGTCCCTTATTTTATCTTTATATAATCTTAAAAATACAAATAATCATAATTTACATTCTAATTGTGTTTTGATTTTAAAAGAAAGAAAAAAGGTTCCAAAATATATATTTTTTAAAAGGGTCTACTCTATCCTTTTCAAGTTAAGGATTTTAATAAACAAATTTTAAGTTTAGTTGACATTTTATTGATCTTTCGATATTAATCAAGTAGTAGTAGTATTTTATTTGAGTAACAAAAAATAAAGAGAAAAAAAACGAGAGAATGAAACAAAGCAAGAAAACAAAGAAAAATGAAAAAAGAGTAATAAAGAAAGGAACAAGAACGTATAGAAAGAGGAGCAAATCCACTTTTTCAAAATCCTACTCAGCTTTGGACTAATGTTTTAATTCATAGTCATTTACGAAATTATAAGATTACTAGTCATTTTGTCCGTACTTCGTGCGGTTATAAAAATAAATTAAATTGCAATTCATATTGTAAATTTGTCCGGGATAGAGTAGATTAATTTTTTATGTGTATATATTTTTTATAAATTTGTTTTTTTAAATTCGCTCCAAAATATTCCATATCAATAATTTTAAAGATAACTTTGTTATCCTAATTATTGTCCGATACAACAACAACAACAACAACAACCTAGTATATTCCCACAAGGTGGGGTCTGGGGAAATTTTAAAGATAATTATTGTCTGATAGTCGATTATAAATTTTAGTAATTCCTGAAGCCAACATTTAGACTTGAAAATATATCAATAGAAACTCATCAACCACTAAGTTTTCTTTTGACTATAAAAGAGAAACAACTAATATTACTTTTATTAAGTCCTTAAATAGAAAAATGTCATTCATCATGTCAAGGACGATTGACTTATATGCTTATATAGGTGTTAGTGAATATCAATTATTGCATTGTTCCTTTTTTCTTTTCACTAAAATATTATTAATTGATGTACTCTTTAATTTTTTGTAATTAATTCTGACTTTTTTTATAGTTAAGTATAATATTAGAGCTATTCAATTCAACTTATAGAAATAAAATACAATACCATTCGATTAAGTGATTCATCACAAATTGCATAGTTATTTTCATTGAAAGAATTTTTTTTTCGTTTTAATGCTAGAGGTGCCTTGAAAGAGGAAGAAAAAAGAAACATAAATGATCTCTTTTAAGAGAAATGTTATACTGCCTTGTGGTCCATTATATTTATTTTTAATCATCTACTGATTTATAACAATTTTTCGTACATCCTTATCCTATTTAATTTACACATAGTAACATCTTTTTAAGTTTTCTAAAATTACAATAAAAAATGAATCATCTTCTAACATTTCTATATCAATAATTTTAAAGATAACTTTGTTATCCTAAAAAGATAATTATTGTCTGATAGTCGATCATAAGTTTTAGTAATTCCTGAAGCCAACATTTAGACTTGAAAATTATCAATAGAAACTCATCAACCACTAAGTATTCTTTTGACTATAAAAGAGAAACAACTAATATTACTTTTATTAAACCCTAAAATAGAAAAATGTCAATCATCATGTCAAGGATGATTGACTTATATGCTTATATAGGTGTTAGTGAATATCAATTATTGCATTGTTCCTTTTTTCTTTTCACAAAATATTATTTATTGATGTACTCTTTAATTTTTTGTAATTAATTCTGATTTTTTTATAGTTAAGTATAAGATTAGAGCTATTCAATTCAACTGATAGAAATGAAATACAATACCATTTGATTAAGTGATTCATCACAAATTGCATAGTTATTTTCATTGAAAGAATTTTTTTTCGTTTTAATGCTAGAGGTGCATTGAAAGAGGAAGAAAAAAGAAACATAAATTATCTTTTTTAAGAGAAATGTTATACTACCTTGTGGTCCGTTATATATATTTTTAATCATCTACTGATTTATAGCAATTTTCCGTACATCCTTATCCTATTTAATTTACACATAGTAACATCTTTTTAAGTTTTCTAAAATTGCAATAAAAATGAATCATCTTCTAACATTGTCTTATTCTCTCACATGAACTTTTTCTATATTCATTTATTTGTTTCTATGATAGAATATTCACCTTATTCTTTTGCAAAAAAATGTCAAAGTAAAAGCTACCAAATATTAAACAACCATTAAAATCAATGGTAAGATAATTGTGCCTTTAAATACAGAGGCAGATCTAAATTTTTAAGTTTATGGGTTCTTACATAAATTTTAAGTTAATATACAATAATAATTGGATTAACGGACTGCGTTCCAAGCTAAATACCCACCTTAACTTAAAATGCTTCAGAGTTATAACTTATATGGAAGTATATTTTTTAACTTCTAAATAAACTAAAGTTATGAACTACGTATGAATTAAGCCAAATATATGTTGTTTATAAAAATTCCTTTTGGCTTGATTAAAAACTCAAGTTACTATCATTTTCCTTCTGTTTATAACACCTTATGCAGTTGGAATGTAATTTCATGTATTACACCACTATTTAAAATATTTAGTTGAACAAATTCGGCATTAACAATAATTACACACAAGATAAATTAAGGAATAAAAACTATCACAACTAAAGTAGTGGAGTTTGTGAAAATCATAAAATAAAAAAAATAAAAAAATAATGGCTTGATAGATAATCATGAACTTAACCTATTCTTAAAAGATAGTTCTATCAGGTTACAAATAGACTTTAAAGAAGAGATGGAAACAAACGTGTAAATCCTACTACTAAGATACAATCGACTATGTAGAAGACATTGATGACCTTGGAAGCTCCAACTACGCTGAACCTCGATCTCTTTATCCGTCTCAAAGGGTAAACATGATTCTTGTTCCCTCGATGCCAAGCTTACCTAGTTCTTTTGTATGTGTAAAGGATATGAGCTTCTATCATTTTTCCATAAGGAATACAAATGTTGGCTTCTTCCGATAATTAGCCAACTGAATTATGCTAAAGAAAAGAAGAAAAAATGCAATTTATAACACAATAAACAAATAGGGGTTACATATTCCAAAAGTCACAACCCAAGATGAAATTTATAACAAATTAAATAATTGGGAGTTATGAACTTGAAAAGACACAATGAATGAACATGGGTGAGTTATGAATATAATTATTTTAAATTAAGATAAATAGTTAAATTGAAAGGAAATAGTCAAAAAATGAGAAAAAAGATAAATGAGATTCCTACTATATAAGAGATGCCACCTCATCTTGTCAAGTCCATCCTTTATATATTTATATAGATTATCTCTTCTCAATCTAGAATTTGGAAAATTATTCTTAAAGGTTGGTCCTATTGTCAACTTGGTTTCCAATGGATTTTAACAAATGGTGATCATGTCCATTTTTGGACTGAACCTTGGATTAATCATCGCACTATTTTGCAAAATTCCATTCATGGTCCTTTTCTTGAAGGTGAACTAAATAAGCATATTTCTGACTATTTTTACAACCATAAATGACATTTGCAAGACTTACCTTTTGTACTTCCCCCTTTATTGGAAGCATCTATTACTAGTAATTACATGCCTAAAATACCAACAAATTATGATCATCTTATTTGGGCTATTACTCCTTCTGGTTTATTATCTGTCAAATCTATTTACCATGAACTCTCTACTTATTCCTCTATTAGTAATTCCAAACCCCTAAGTTTCAAATGGATTTGGCAACTTCATACACTTCCAAAAATTTCTTTCTTTAGTTGGTTAATTTGTCATGGTTGAATTCCTATTGCTGCCTATTTACATAAATTAAATATTTTGAATACTGATCTATGTGCACATTGTGGGTTACAAAGTGAAACTATTACTCACATTTTTTTGAATGTAGTAATGCTATTTCACTTTGGCAGGCCCTTAATATTAACATAATTCAAAAATTTGGCCCTATTAATGTGAATTCTCTGCCATGGTGGCATACTTTCTTTACGAAAACAAAATTAGGTCACTATAAAGGAATTCCTTTTGAACATATTCTTCCTTTTGCTATATGGCATCTCTGGACGATTAGGAATAAAAATTTGTTTGATAATTCTAATACTGTTTCAAATGCTCTTTTAGTGTATAACCAAGCAGCTGAATGTTTTTATCTTACACACTCTAAGAACATTAGAACTACTCCAATGCTTATCTATATCAAATGGCATCCACCCACAGGAAATTTTCTAAAACTTAACATTGATGGCTCTACTAAGATGAATCCACCTGCTTGTGGAATTGGGGGTGTCTTTAGGGACTCTACCAGTAGTTGGGTCGTATGTTTTTCAGGCCATGTTCAAAACGGTTCTAGCTTACAAACAGAGTTATTATCACTTACCATGGGTGTTACGACCCAAATTCGGTCGTGATGGCGCCCAACAATCAAGCTAGGCCAGCCAGACCAATAATTTAATTAACACAAAAATACCCGTCCCCAAATGGACAACCCAAGAAGAATATATGAGTTTAAGAACTCCAATAATAATAATACTGAACAAAATACTGACACTCCCAAAGATCCGGAGTCACAAGTCTAGAGCCTCTAACAAAACCCAATAGGAAATAGAGAGTACGATATAGAAGTACTCAAGTCCGAATACAAAATACAAAATAACAACTGGAAATGAGAGGAGAAGCTAGGTTCTGCGAACGTAGGCAGCTACCTCAGCAACCCGATATGACACCGCAACCGCTGGAATTGCCTGTCTACTGCTCCTGAGTACCTGAGTCTACACACAAAAGGTGCAGGGAGTAGGGGTGAGTACTAAGTACTCAGTGAGTAATAAATATATAACAGCAGCTGAAAATAAGAAATCCACAGATTACCACATAATGAAGCTAAACTACAGTTCGAATCTCCTACGAACTAGCATCAACAATACAATACAGCTACCACGGATTAATTCAACAAATAAAGATGCAATGCAATGCACATAACCGCTACGGCGTGTAGCCCGATCCAATTTAACGTCTATGGCGCTCACTAGGGGTGTGTACTCCGGAGGGGCTCCTACAGCCCAAGCGCAATACTACTGCGGCGTGCAGCCCGATCCTCATATCAACCACTGCGGCGTGCAGCCCGATCCCATGCTCAGTCCACAATAAGCAATTAAGTCACAAAACAGTTCATTTTTCTTAATTCCAGTTTCCAATTCATAATTTATTAAAAATGCTTTAACTATATTAAATTTGTAAAAGCCGGTGACTTAGCATTTCAAAAGTGTGTTTTCAATATTCCAGGACTGAGATTAGTGATTTAAGCAATTATAGCTATCACATAAATATTGTCCTCTAAGGACGCTACAGATCGGCACAAGGCCCCAAACAAGGCTTACAGCCCACAAATATATCAAATACAGTGTATTTCCAACACTAACAACATATTATTCATTTCCGGAATGGACCAAGTCTCAATCCCCAGTCACAATCAATCCCGCACCTGCCACGGTGTGCGAGTTACGCCCTACTAGCATCACAATGTGCCAAGCCGGGGTTTCGAACCCTCAGGCTACCATATACACAAACTACTCACCTCTAGCCGGTCGTAGACTCGTCCGCGATGCCTTTTCCTTTGAATTTCGCTGCCTCGTATGTAGAATCTAGTCAAATAACAATAATTATATCAAATACGGGTCAAAGAATCATAACCCACTTCAATTTACATGAAATTCGCATAATTACACTAATTGGTAAAACCCGACCCAGGGCCCCACTGCTCGGAAAATTTTGAAATTAGTACCAACGCGACCCTCATCTCGCCACGAGTCCGTGCATATAAAATTTATCGGAATCGGAGTTCAAATGGCCTTCCAAATCCAAAAATCCCGTTTTCAATATTTAGGCCACATTTCTTCAAGATTTCAACCCAATTTCATGAAGATTGATGTTAATACTACCATAAAATGATGTTTTTGAGTCAAGAATCTTACCTCCGACGAATACTCGATGACTTCTCAGTGATTTCCTCGAGTTTTCTTCTCTCTAGGGCTCAAATTTGTGTTTTGGGGGTGTAAACCCGTAAGCTCTCTGTTCTGCAATTTAATTCACTGCCAGAGACTTTTGTTCTTCGCGTTCGCGTGAGCTCCCACGCGTTCGCGAAGAACATCTCCTCCTTACTCTTCGCGAACGCGACGCTTTCCACGCGTTCGCGATGCTCAATGCCAGTTACCCTTCGCGAACGCGACGCCTCCCACGCGTTCGCGATGTTCAAGCTCCCAGCCGCCCAGATATCTTCTACGCGTTCGCGATACACCTCCCGCGAACGCGAAGCACAACACCCACGACCCTACGCGAACGCGACCCAAGCAACGCGTTCGCGATGCTCAACACCCCTGGCCTACGCGAACGCGACACCCCGACCGCGAACGCGATGCATTGATCTTCCTGGCCTTCGCGAACGCGGCCCATGCCACGCGAACGCGAAGGTCAAAATGACTGGGCAGAAACCTACAGTTTTTTGCAGATTTTGCCAAGTCCCACAAGCCCGGTTGATGGTCCGAAATCATCCCGATGCCCCCGGGACCCAAACGAAAACCACCAACGCACTCCAAAACATGATACGGACTTGTTCCAATAATAAAAACACCATACTAAACATCAAAATCTCCATTTACTCACGAATTCAAGCCTAAGTATTTCAAAACTTTCAAAACTAACATTCAATCCAAAACCCGATCAAACGATGTCCGAATGACCTGAAAATTTGCAGACACATATCCAAAATCACATAACGAAGCTACAGAAATTGTCGGAATTCCATTCCGACCCCTGGATCAAAATATCACCTACCATCCGGTTTTCGCCAAAATTCAACCTTCGCCAATTCAAGCCTAAAACTACACCGGACCTCCGAATTCGATTCCGATTGTTCTCCTAAGTCATAAATGATCCCCCGGAACTAGTCGAATCATCAGAATCCGGTTCCGAGCACTCTAACTCAATAGTCAACTCTTGGTTGACTTTCCATATTCAAGCTTTCTTCAAACATGCTATCTGTTTCATTTTCAATCCAAATCACTCCTAACTCACCCGATATACTCTAATACTGTTTTAAAAGCATAATATATGTAAATGCAAGGTAACGGGGTGGAAATTCCTATAATGACGGGTCGGGTCGTTACATTCTCCCCAACTTAAACAAACGCTCATCCGCGAGCGGGTTAAGAAACATACCTGGAGCATCAAACAAGTGTGGATATCTGCTCCTTATTTCTTGCTCGGTCTCCCAAGTTGCTTCCTCCACGGGACGACCTCTCCACTGCACTTTTACTGAAGCTATGTCCTTAGATCTCAGCTTACGAACCTGTCGACCCAAAATTGCTACTGGTTCCACATCATAAGTCAAGTCTTCATCTAGCTGTATCGTGCTGAAGTCTAACACATAAGACGGGTCTCCGACATACTTCGGAGCATAGATACATGGAACACCGGGTGAACTCCCGACAAACTGGGTGGCAAAGAAAGCATATAGGCCACCTCCCCAACTTTCCTAAGCACCTCAAAAGGTCCAATAAACCTTGGGCTCAACTTCGCTTTCTTTCCAAACCTCATAACACCCTTCATAGGCGAAACCTTCAGCAACACCTTCTCACCTACTGAATAAGACACATCTCGGACCTTCCGGTCCGCATAACTCTTCTGACGCGACTGAGCTGTGCGAAGTCTCTCCTGAATCACCTTCGCCTTGTCTAAGGCATCTTGGACTAACTCTGTCCCCAACAACCTAGCCTCGCCGGGCTCGAACCAACCAACTGGAGACCTACACCGTCTCCCATATAAAGCTTCATACGGTGCCATCTGAATGCTGGACTGATAGCTATTATTATAAGCAAACTCCGCCAAAGGCAAATAATCAGCCCACGAACCACCGAAATCAATAACACAAGCACGCAACATGTCCTCCAATATCTGAATAGTACGCTCAGACTGCCCATCCGTCTGTGGATGAAATGCTGTGCTCAGCTCTACCTGTGAACCTAACTCTCGTTGAAATGTCCTCCAGAACTGAGATATGAACTGGGTACCTCTGTCTGATATAATAGAAATGGGAACTCCATGCAATCTCACGATCTCACGGATGAATAACTCTACCAACCG
The DNA here is from genome assembly GCA_032618575.1 of Nicotiana noctiflora. Lineage (NCBI taxonomy): Eukaryota > Viridiplantae > Streptophyta > Magnoliopsida > Solanales > Solanaceae > Nicotiana > Nicotiana noctiflora. Next base: position 53,625 of record JASVEL010003786.1, on the reverse strand, counting down.
CTCTGAGGAATAAGTAGTACACACTGGGATGAAGTGAGCTGACTTGGTCAACCTATCCACCACCACCCAAACTGAATCGAACTTCCTCGCTTGTCCGAGGGAGTCCACTAACAAAGTCCATAGTTATTCTTTCCCACTTCCACTCGGGAATATCGATACGCTGGAATACACCACCAGGTCTCTGATGCTCATACTTGACCTGCTGACAGTTTAGACACCGAGCCACATGGCTCACAATATCTTTCTTCATCCTTCTCCACCAGTAATGCTGCTTCAAATCCCGATACATCTTCGTGGCTCCTGGATGAATAGAATACCGCGAGCTATGGGCCTCTTCCAATATCAATTCACGAAGGCCATCAACATTGGGCACGCATATCCGGCCCTGCATCCGCAATACACCATCACTATCAATAGTGACATCTCTGGCATCATCATGCTGAACTCTGTCCTTAAGGACAAGTAAGTGTGGATCATCATACTGGCGCTCTCGAATACGATCATATAAAGAAGAACGAGCTACTACACAAGCCATCACCCGACCGGCTCAGAAATATCTAGCCTCACCATTGGATTAGCTAACGCCTGAACATCAACTGCAAGGGGTCTCTCCCCAGCTGGAATATACGCCAAACTGCCCATACTAATAGCCTTCCGGCTCAAAGCATCAGCCACTACATTGGCTTTCCCGGGATGGTACAAGATAGTAATATCATAGTCTTTAAACAACTCAAGCCATCTCCGCTGCCTCAAATTTAGATCTTTCTGCTTAAACAAATGCTGAAGGCTGCGGTGGTCTGTATATACATCACAAGATACACCATATAGGTAATGCCTCCGAATCTTCAAGGCATGAACAATAGCAGCTAACTCCAAATCATGAACAGGGTAGTTCTTCTCGTGGGGCTTTAGCTGACGAGAAGCATATGCAATAACTCTACCCTCCTGCATCGACACACAACCGAGTCCAACTCTAGAAGCATCACAATACACCGTATATAACCCTGAGGCTGATGGTAACACAAGTACTGGAGCGGTGGTCAAAGCCTCCTTGAGCTTCTGAAAGCTCTCTTCACATTCATCAGACCACACAAATGGAGCATTCTTCTGTGTCAACTTAGTCAACGGTAAAGCAATAGATGAGAAATCCTGAACAAACCGACGATAATAGCCTGCCAAGCCGAGAAAACTCCGAATCTCTGTAGCTGAGGAAGGTCTGGGCCAATTCTGCACCGCCTCGACCTTCTGAGGATCAACCCGAATACCATCACTGGACACTAATATGTCCCAGAAAACCCACAGTATCAAGCCAGAACTCACACTTAGTGAATTTTGCATAAAGCTTCTCTTCTCTCAACCTCTGCAATGCCACTCTCAAATGATGTGCATGCTCCTCCTGGCTGCGTGAATATACCAGAATATCATCAATAAACACAATCACAAAAGAATCCAGGTACGACCGAAATACACTATTCATCAAGTGCATGAATGCAGCTGGGGCATTAGTTAGCCCGAAAGACATCACCGGGAACTCGTAGTGCCTATATCGCATCCTGAACGATGTCTTCATAATATCCGAGTCCCTGATCTTCAACTGATGATAGCCCGATCGAAGATCAATCTTAGAAAATACACTAGCTCCTTGGAGCTGATCAAATAAGTCCTCAATACGAGGCAATGGGTATTTATTCTTCATTGTTACCTTGTTCAGCTGCCTGTAATCAATGCACATTCTCATTGTGCCATCTTTCTTCTTCACGAACAACACCGGTGCACCCCAAGGTGACACACTTGGACGAATGAAACCCTTATCTAAGAGTTCCTGAAGCTGTTCTTTCAATTCTTTTAACTCTTCTGGTGCCATGCGATAGGGAGGAATAGAAATGGGCTGAGTGCCCGGCACCAAGTCAATACCAAAATCGATATCTCTATCAGGCGGCATGCCTGGCAGGTCTGCTGGAAATACATCCGGAAACTCCCTCACAATGGGGACCGAATCAAGACTGGGTGTCTCGGCCTCAACATTTCTAATGAAGGCCAAATAAGATAAACAACCCTTGCCAATCATTCGTTGGGCCTTTATATAAGAAATCACCCTGTCGGACACATAATCGGTCAAGCCACGCCACTCGATCCTCGGATTACCTGGAATAGCTAGTGTGACTGTCTTGGCATGACAGTCCAGAATCGCATGGTAAGGAGATAGCCAATCCATGCCTAGAATTACATCGAAATCCACCATGCCCGGTAGTAATAAATCAACTCGGGTCTCCAGACCCCCAATAGTAATAATACAGGATCGATATACCAGATCCACAACAACAGTATCCCCCACTGGGGTAGACACATGTACGGGCAAAGCAAGAATACCACGGGTCATACCCAAATGATGTGCAAAATAAGTAGAGACATAAGAATAGGTGGATCCGGGATCAAATAAGACGGAAGCATCCCTGTGGCAGACTGAGATAATACCTGAAATGACCGCATCTGAAGCACTAGCATCCTTCCTATCCGGAAGAGCATAGAAACGAGCACGGCCTCCACCAGTACGATCCTCACCCCTAGGGCGACCTCTGGATACCTGGCCACCAGTCCTAGCCGACTGTGCTGGTGCTGAAGAAACAGGAGTAGAAGACGAAGGCTGATCCCTTTGCTGAGACCGCTTACGAAGCCACTGAGGACACTCTCTTCGATATGGCCCAAGTCACCACACTCAAAACAACGGCCTGAAGATGGAAGAAGGGGCTGTTGAGGACCCCTCGCTACAGATGAACCCTGTGCTGAGGAAACAGGAGCAGAGCTCTGAGCTGGAAGAGCACTCAGTGCAGGCTGACTCTGCTGACGGCTCTGCTGACCCTGATAACCCTGCTGGCCTTGACGACCACGATCCGATGAAACCCCACTGGACTCTGTACGTCCAGACTGATGAGACCTGAAAGAGCGACCTCTGCTATGCTGAAATTGGCCCCTAGACGGAGCACCACTGTAACTGCCAGTACCACGAGGCCTCTTAGCCTCTCTCTCCTCCCGCTCTCTGCGGCGATCTGTCTCAATGTGACGGGCAGCATCAACCACCTCCTCAAAGGTAATCGTCGAAACTCTCTCCCTGGTCATCAATATGCGGATGGGATAAATAAGGCCATCGATAAATCTCCGAATCCTCTCTCTGTCCGTAGGAACCATCCACGTGGCATGACGGGCCAGTTGTGTGAATCTCATCTCGTGCTGATTAACCTGTCATCTCTCCTGCTTCAACCACTCGAGCCGACGTCGCAACTCCTCTCTCTGAGACTGAGGTACGTGCTTCTCCAAAAATACCGTGGAGAAGTGCTGCCAAGTGAGGGGCACTCTGCCCCGGCGGGCCTACGCCTCTCGAAATCCTCCCACCACACTGAAATGCTGCACCTGTGAGCTGAAAAGTGGTGAATGAAACACCGCCGGACTCTAGAATACCCGTGGTACGAAGCATGCGCCCGACATCCGTCAAGAAAACCACGGGCGTCCTCGCCCTCGGCTCCGCCGAATGTCGGAGGCCGTAGCCTCTCAAATCTCTCCCAATCGACGCTGCTCGTCGTCGGGCATAACTGGAACCATATATGCGAGAGCTGGTGCAACGGGTGCAGCCGGCCGAGCCGGCTCGGGTGTGTGAGCTACGGGGGTGCGATTCCCTCCCCTGCTGTGAAGAAGATCTCGCGGCGATGGCGACGAACTACTCGTGCCAAGCCCGTGCACACTGATAAGATCTGAGCCAAGGTCTCCCGAAGACCCGGTATCACAATAGGCACTGCCGGTGCCCCGAACTTGAGTTGCGGAGCGTCTCGCCGCTGGAATGCGGTCCTCGAGTCCGAGTCGGCCGGTGGGTCGGCCAGTCTTGGCGCTGCTTGCCTACCTACTACCACGACCACGACCTGCGGGTGCCATTGGTGGTCGTCCGCCACGTCCGTTAGCTCGTGTTCTCGCCATCCGCGAGAGAATAGAATATGGAAAGATTTAATTTCATGATAACACAAATCGCACGATATGAATTCAAGAAAATGAGGTTTTTCCTAAAGTTTCGGTAGCCCTTCGAAGATAGATACGGACGTCTACGTACCGATCTGCGAAAGCCTACTAAACCGGCTCATGACTCGCGAGTCCTAATAACCTAGAGCTCCGATACCAACTTGTCACGACCCAAATCCGGTCGTGATGGCGCCCAACAATCAAGCTAGGCCAGCCAGACCAACAATTTAATTATAACACAATACCAGTCCCAAAAGGACAACCCAGAAGAATATATGAGTTTAAGAACTCCAATAATAATAATACTGAACAAAATACTGACACTCCCAAAGATCCGGAGTCACAAGTCTAGAGCCTCTAACAAAACCCAATAGGAAATAGAGAGTACGATATAGAAGTACTCAAGTCCGAATACAAAATACAAAATAACAACTGGAAATGAGAGGAGAAGCTAGGTTCTGCGAACGTAGGCAGCTACCTCAGCAACCCGATATGACACTGCAACCGCTGGAATTGCCTGTCTACTGCTCCTGAGTACCTGAGTCTGCACACAAAAGGTGCAGGGAGTAGGGGTGAGTACTAAGTGTGAGCACGTGATTTTTGCCCTATATGAGAATTACTCCCAAAAATTCAAAATAAAAGAGTTTTTTGTTGTTTGCAATATTTGTGAATTTTGTGTTATTTTTCTTGAATTGTTTGCATTTATATGTGCATGTTTATTTGTTTAAATAAATAAAAATACAAAAATATATTTCATTTGTATATAAAATTCAAGTTTATAATTAGAAATAATTAAGTCTATCTTACAAAAAAAAAAATATATAAAAAAAAAATATAAAAATATGTATTTTTGCATTTTTAGCATCTAATGTCCAAATTGTGCAATTTTATTTTAATTAATATTTAGTTTGGTGTGATAATTATTATTAGGATTTAATTAGTATTTTAAGATAATTTTGATTTTTATAATATAATCTTACCATTTTAGTTTTATTAATTAGTAATAGAAAAAAAAAAAAAAAAAAAAAATAGAGAAACAAATTCAAAAATTGGGCTATATATATATATATATATATATATATATATATATATATATATATATATATATATATATATATATATATATATATATATATATATATATATATATATATATATATATATATATATATATATATATATATATATATATATATATATATATATATATATATATATATATATATATATATATATATATATATATATATATATATATATATATATATATATATATATATATATATATATGTGTGTGTGTGTGTGTGTGTGTGTGTATGTATATCTTAGGATATGTATAATTATTTTTACCGTATTTAGAATTTTCACTCTATATATAAGATAAAAATATAAATTTTAAAGGTCAATTATTACTATTAATATTGTTATTATTTTTTGAAAATTATTTTTTTTTTAAAAAAAAAATCCGAAAATAATTTTTTTTTATTATTATTTATTATTTCGGTAAATTTTAGAATATTAAAATTTAGACAATTATTTGAATTATTAAAATAATTATGGTGGAAGACAAAACATATTGTAGTGATATCTAAAGTATTAATAAAATAGTATAGTGGGGAATAAAACATTTTGTAGTGGAAATTAAGGTATTATTAAAATATAATAGTGGATTGTGGGGCTAAAAAAATAATAAAATATTTTTAGAAAATCTGATTTTTTTTTGAAATTTTTGCTATAAATAGAAGAGAAAAAATAGAGAAGAGGGGGGAGAAGGAAAATATTTTGAGAGAGATTTAAGAGTGAAAAAATATTAGAAGTAAGGAAGAAGAGATAAAGGAGAAGAAGGAGAAAAATTCTAGAGAGCAAAAATCTGAAAAATCTTAAGAGTGTTACCAAATAGTGAACAAAAGAAAAACAAAACAAAAGAAAAACAAAAAAAAAAACGAAAAAAAAAATCTAAAAAAGAGTGTTAGTTTTTATTTTACAAAGTCTTATTTTGAAATTCAATTCTGGGATGTTGATTCTTATTGCTTAAATCCGGATACTGGTATTCTTGATTGTACTGCTGTTGCTGTGATATTGCTGTGTTGTTATTTGCTGTGTTGATCACCAGGATTTCTTTTATTTCCAATATCAGGTACATATCTAATCATGTTTAAATGATAAGATGAATATATGAGAAAGATGAGAATTTTGTTGAAATTTTAAATAGTTTCTATTTCTATCTTCTTTTACAGATTATGTTTTAATAAATTCCATATTAATATTCTATAAGTTTTTGTGATAACTTTAAATAATTAAGCCTTCTTGTAGTAATAATAATTCACTTCTAAAAATGGTTATTAAATAGTATAATTATGAATCTGTTTATTAATGTTCAAATCATTTAGTAAATAAAAGGAAGAATGAATTACTCTTTTGTTAATCAAATTAATTAGAACTTCTTTAATATTGTCTTTAATAAATTAAGTTGTTAACATGTAGTTAAATTCAATAAAGATGTGAATTTTAATTATTTTTGCGTAAATTAGGCATTTAGGTACGATTTGAATTTTTCAATAACACAAGAATTGTTTCTTTTCAAGTTTAACCATCTCAAAATATAGGTGTAAATAATTAAGATTGATTTTTGATTTTGGTAAATAGTTGTAAATAGTTAACAGTAAGGGTTTAATTCAAAAATAATAAAAAATTAAAAAAATTGAGTTTAAGTTAGTTGTAAGATAATTGGTTTAGTTTGTATATATATATATATATATTAGTTGTCGATTTTGCACTTTTATTTTTATATTTATTTAAGTAATGTTTATTTTATTAAACATTTATCTAAATATAACAAATAAAATATATTTTTTTTTAGTTTATAAAAAACGAATTTAAATAAAATTATAGTCAATTTATAATTGCTGTTTTTCTAAAAAATAAGCTTAGTTTTGAACAATTTGAAATAAAAAATGATTTTTACCATATAAGCTTTAATTGTTATAATTTTGATAGTTTTTGAATAAATGATTTTTATTGGTTTTTTTTTTATTCAAGTTTTTAATATTCTTCTAAATTAGCTTCTTTTATTATTAAGTTGTGAAATTTTGTATTTAACAAAATAATAAAATAATAAATAAAACAATTTCGAATTTTTTTTTTAAATCTGTTTCATTAAGTTTTTTTTGTCATAAATATGATAAGTATTGCATTTTTAATTTCTAAATTAATTATGAGATTTCTTTATTTATAAAAAACTAAAAAATAGGAAATGTAGTCATTTTAGAATTATATTGTTAATAAAAGTGAGATGAGCCTCGCCGCACAAAAATACACAAATTGCGACAGGCCTGGAATGTTTGATGTTACGAAATCGATTAAGGCAAAAACAATATAGCAAATGTAGTACACACAAAGTAGGATTGGACTTTAATAAATTAAATTGGGACGAGCCTCGCCCGATTTAAAATAAGCGGGGCCCCCATTTAGTAATGGTTTAACATAACTAGACTCGGGAAAACTATATAGCTAATTCCATAGTCTTACCCAAAACAATTAAAAGCCGATAGACATCATTTAGGGCACGATTTTAATATACTTTCCATTGAACGAGTGTGCACTTGGTGCGACTCAAATCTAAATCTCGGTAAAGCCGAAATACATCAAAAGTCATAGGCGTACTGGTTGCGGTATGACTCGAGGCGTGTTTTCGCAATACCGCAAATTCCTAAAAATAATATTTAACGTAAAAACACATTATGTTGTTAAAACTTATAATTGAGTCAAACAAAAGTCAAGAACGACAGTGGAGCGACCGTGCTAAAACCACGGAATCCGGGAGTGCCTAACACCTTCTCCGGGGTTAACAGAGTTCCTTATCCGGACTCTGCTTCGCAGACATTTCAAGAGTCAAAATTCCTCGGATTCGGGATTAACCGGTGACTTGGGACACCATTGTCATTCCCAAGTGGCGACTCCGATTAATCTCTAATAAAATCCCGAACCGATTGTCCTTAAATTGGAAAAACTCCTTCCTTACGTTATTTTATCCGTCTCGGGTAATCGAGCGTCGGGGTATACCCTACAAGTGTATTTATACGCATTTAAGTGTGTTGGGGTAGTAAAAAGGGAGGTGTGACAGCTCTGGCGACTCTGCTGGGGACCCAACCCTGAATTGGAAATAATTGTAGCCATAAAATAATAGAATAGATATTAGATAAATTTTAGGAAATGTAATTGATTTGAATTGGTTTCAGTGAATTCTCATCTCTCTGTTGTTTGTGAAGAGATATTAGAGTGCATTGCAAGTTCCTTTAGATTTTATATCACACATGGCCAAACTTCTTATTCAGAGTTCGACTCTGCCTTTTCTCTTTTTCAAAATTTTGACCGAACCTTTGCTTCAAGAGGTTTCCTACATATCCCTGGCTAAAAGGGAATCAGGTCAATGTAGTTCGGAAAATTTTGGTAGCTGGGACTACCAACGAAACTGCGACTGTTGCTGCTGTTGCGGTTACTACTTGCTGACCTCCTTATTACACCGGGGAGAATGTAAAATAAAGAAGCTATTCTAAGCTATGATCCTACAATTACAATTATTCCTAATCTAGCTTTTGCTCTTCTTCCCTTTCCGGTGATGCAGATTCTTCCTCTTTTTTGTTGATTTTCTTTGATGCTGAATCTCTTTTTGTTGATTTTCTTGTTTTTCTTGATGACTCTCTTTTTGTTGATTTTCTTGTTTTTCTTGATGACTCTCTTTTTTGTTGATTTTCTTGTTTTTCTTGATCCCGAGCTGAACCTGCTCAAAACAAAACAACCAACTACCTCTTTTTTTCTTTTTCTGCCCCAGTGTGGGCTTTTAAATATATAAACCATGACGATGCAGAAAATATTCCCGTATTTGAAGGTGGGCGCCTAACAGAAATTTAAACGTGCAATGCGAATGCAGAAAATATTCCCGTATTTGAAGGTGGGCGCCTAACAGAAATTTAAACGTGCAATGCGAATGCAGAAAATATTCCCGTATTTGAAGGTGGGCGCCTAACAGAAATTTAAACGTGCAATGCGATGCAGAAAATATTCCCGTATTTGAAGGTGGGCGCCTAACAGAATTTAAACGTGCAATGCGAATGCAGAAAATATTCCCGTATTTGAAGGTGGGCGCCTAACAGAAATTTAAACGTGCAATGCGATGCAGAAAATATTCCCGTATTTGAAGGTGGGCGCCTAACAGAAATTTAAACGTGCAATGCGAATGCAGAAAATATTCCCGTATTTGAAGGTGGGCGCCTAACAGAAATTTAAACGTGCAATGCGATGCAGAAAATATTCCCGTATTTGAAGGTGGGCGCCTAACAGAAATTTAAACGTGCAATGCGATGCAGAAAATATTCCCGTATTTGAAGGTGGGCGCCTAACGGAAATTTAAACGTGCAATGCGGATGCAGAAAATATTCCCGAATTTGAAGGTGGGCGCCTAACAGAAATTTAAACGTGCAATGCGAATGCAGAAAATATTCCCGAATTTGAAGGTGGGCGCCTAACAGAAATTTAAACGTGCAATGCGATGCAGAAAATATTCCCGTATTTGAAGGTGGGCGCCTAACAGAAATTTAAACGTGCAATGCGATGCAGAAAATATTCCCGTATTTGAAGGTGGGCGCCTAACAGAAATTTAAACGTGCAATGCGATGCAGAAAATATTCCCGTATTTGAAGGTGGGCGCCTAACAAAAATTAAACGTGCAATGCGAATGCAGAAAATATTCCCGTATTTGAAGGTGGGCGCCTAACAGAAATTTAAACGTGCGATGCGAATGCAGAAAATATTCCCGAATTTGAAGGTGGGCGCCTAACGGAAATTTAAACGTGCGATGCGAATGCAGAAAATATTCCCGAGTTTGAAGGTGGGGAATGGATTTTAAAAGATGTTACCTCCTCTTTTTGGTATTTTCTTTTTACCAACTGAACTCTTGCCTGTGAATTTCTCCACTTATTCGGCAGACTTCCTCTTTTTAGTATTTTAAATTTTCCACATTGGTCACATTCACTTTAAAGTGATTAGTGACAATTTGTTCCTGCATGAAACAAAATTTATTAGATATAAAGGTGGGCGCCTAACGAAATTTAAACGTGCAATGCGATGCAGAAAATATTCCCGTATTTGAAGGTGGGCGCCTAACAAAAATTAAACGTGCAATGCGATGCAGAAAATATTCCCGTATTTGAAGGTGGGCGCCTAACAGAATTTAAACGTGCAATGCGAAATGCAGAAAATATTCCCGTATTTGAAGGTGGGCGCCTAACAGAATTTAAACGTGCAATGCGATGCAGAAAATATTCCCGTATTTGAAGGTGGGCGCCTAACAAAAATTAAACGTGCAATGCGAATGCAGAAAATATTCCCGTATTTGAAGGTGGGCGCCTAACAGAATTTAAACGTGCAATGCGATGCAGAAAATATTCCCGTATTTGAAGGTGGGCGCCTAACGGAATTTAAACGTGCAATGCGATGCAGAAAATATTCCCGTATTTGAAGGTGGGCGCCTAACAGAAATTAAACGTGCAATGTGATGCAGAAAATATTCCCGTATTTGAAGGTGGGCGCCTAACGAAATTTAAACGTGCAATGCGATGCAGAAAATATTCCCGTATTTGAAGGTGGGCGCCTAACAAAAATTAAACGTGCAATGCGATGCAGAAAATATTCCCGTATTTGAAGGTGGGCGCCTAACAGAAATTTAAACGTGCAATGCGAATGGAGAAAATATTCCCGAATTTGAAGGTGGGCGCCTAACAGAAATTTAAACGTGCAATGCGATGCAGAAAATATTCCCGTATTTGAAGGTGGGCGCCTAACAGAATTTAAACGTGCAATGCGATGCAGAAAATATTCCCTCAGCCTGAGGACTGGGGAGTGGATTTTGAAAGATGTTACCTCCTTTTTTTTTTTTTTGTATTTTCTTTTTACCAACTGGTCTTTTGCTTGTGAATTTCTCCACTTATTCGACAGACTTTCTCTTTTTGGTATTTTAAATTTTCCACATTGGTCACTTTCACTTTAAAGTGATTAGTGACAATTTGTTCCTGCATGAAACAAAATTTATTAGATATAAACTGCTGGCAACTGGCATCTGCCGTCCCCACTTCTTATTGCTTCCTTTGTTTTTGCTTTCTCATGTTGCATGGCTTTCAACTTCTTGTCCCTTGCAGACTCTTTTTGTATTTTTCTCATTTCTTCATTTTTGTTTTGTTTTTCTCTTTCTTTGGCCATGTTTGCCAAACTTCTTATTCTCCTCCCCGATCTTCTATCCTTTCTGATCCAGTGTTATTTCAACTTTCATTATCAGGAGCTGGTAGTTAGCTCTCAAAAGGGTAAACAATGAAATGCAGAAAAATGAAAGAAAAGTAAGGGTATTTTGGAGAGATGACGAAACTTATCTGGGTATTTGCTGGCTGATTCCGTTGACCATGCCATGTATTTAAACTCTGACCCAGTTCGTTCCAATCATTATTCTGGACTCTGAATTGCCTTTAACCCAAACCGATACTCCCTTTTGTTGCTTTTTTTCTCTTTTCTGATAGTCCTCACGATCGCCTTACAGTGCCTCGAAAGGTTTTCACCAATAAGACTCTCTCATTTATTCTCTCAACCTCACAATCGTCTCACAGTGCCGATTAAGGTTTTCACCGATGAGACTCTCTCATTTTTTTATATTTTCTTTTTTTCATTTTTTCCTTTTGTATTTTGTTTTTTTGTACCACGAATATTATCCGATGCATCATTCTTCTTTTTTTTGTTATCATTTCAAAATTGATCAGAAGGTCTTTCTTTGGACCGTAACGTGGCTTTTGGACGGGTTAAGAAAGAAAGATATAAAGGCTCAAAATTTCAACGAGGGTTAAAAATATTTACAACTCTCGGAATTATTAAACATAACTTCTGCCCCGGTTTCAATATGTGGGGAATTTTTTGGATTTTTTTCTTTATTGTGACTGAACCTCAGAGAGGCTGCCTACGTACCCTTTCGGGATCAAGTCAGACGTAGTTCATCCAACTTCATAAGTTAGATGGATTTCTTTTTGACTTTTTCCCGATTTTTGTCTTTTTTCTTTTTTTTTCATTCATTTTTTTTTTCATCATTTTTTTTTCATTTTCATCATTTTTTTTTATCATTTTTTCATTTTTCCATCATTTCATTTTCCATTCTGGCAATTTCGATCTTGTTGCACTAGAGCGATTCCGAGAGAGGGATATGAAAGAATTCATTCATTAAGGCTCAAAGGGGTTATCAATGGATAAAGTGTTTGGATAGAGAATAAAATGCCTTCATCATTTCAATTCCAAAATCACAACAAAATACAAACATACAATTGAAAAGGAATCATACATAGTATCTTTTGACCGCATCTGAATTGATAGCAGTCTCTACGCACTTTCCTTCAACATCTGTTAAATATAATGCTCCATTAGACAACACCCGTGATACCACGAACGGTCCCTGCCAATTCGGCGCAAACTTGCCTTTTGCCTCTGCCCAATGTGGTAAGATACGCCTCAATACCAGTTGTCCGACTTCAAACGTTCGAGGTCGTACCTTCTTATTATATGCTCTGGCCATTCTTCGCTGATACAACTGCCCATGGCAGACTGCGGCCAATCTCTTCTCATCAATCAAATTCAACTGTTCTAACCGGGCCTTTACCCATTCATCGTCATCTATCTCAGATTCGGCTATAATTCGCAATGATGGTATTTCTATTTCTGTGGGTATAACAGCCTCCATTCCGTACACCAGGGTATAAGGTGTGGTTCCGATAGAAGTACGTACCGTCGTGCGGTAACCCATGAGAGCAAAGGGTAACTTTTCATGCCACTGCCTGGATCCCTCCACCATTTTCGGAGAATCTTCTTGATATTCTTGTTAGCCGCCTCTACTGCACCATTCGCCTTTGGCCTGTAAGGTGTGGAATTGCGGTGCGTGATCTTAAACCTTTCACAAACTTCCGCCATGAGATGACTGTTTAAATTGGCTCCATTGTCTGTGATAATCACCTTAGGGATTCCAAATCGGCATATAATATTTTCGTGCACAAAATCCACCACCGCTTTCTTCGTCACTGCCTTGAATGTCTTAGCTTCAACCCACTTGGTGAAATAATCAATTGCAACCAGGATGAACCTGTGCCCATTAGAAGCGGCTGGATCTATTGGGCCGATGACATCCATGCCCCAAGCAACAAAGGGCCATGGTGCTGACATTGTGTGCAACTCGTAGGGCGGGGAGTGGATCAGATCCCCATGTACCTGGCATTGATGGCATTTCTTTACATACCTGATACAATCACGCTCCATCGTGAGCCAGTAGTACCCTGCTCTCAGAATCTTCTTTGCTAAAACATATCCGCTCATGTGGGGTCCGCATACTCCAGCATGTACTTCAATCATGATTTCATCTGCTTGTTGTGCATCTATACATCGCAATAAACCCAAATCTGGTGTTCTTTTGTATACCACTCCTCCACTGAGGAAGAATTCGTTGGCTAGACGCCTGATGGCTCTCTTCTGGTCTCCTGTGGCTTGCTCAGGGTATTTGCCAGCTTTCAAGTATTCCCTAATATCATGATACCACGGCTCTCCGTCTGACTCTTCTTCCACAACGAAGCAATAAGCATTCTGATCTCGGACTTGGATCTGGAGTGGATCTATATATGTCTTGTCCGGATGATGCAACATAGAGGACAATGTGGCCAAAGCATCTGCAATCTCATTGTGCATTCTTGGGATGTGCTTGAACTCTATAGACTGGAATCTTTGAGATAACTCGTGCAAACAATACCGGTATGGTATCAATTTCAAATCTCGTGTCTCCCATTCCCCTTGAATTTGGTGTACCAAGAGATCCGAGTCACCCATGACCAAAATCTCTTGAATACCCATATCAATTGCCATCCTTAATCCCAAGATGCACGCCTCATATTCGGCCATATTGTTGGTACAGGAAAAATCGAAGCTGAGCTGTGACGGGATAGTGTTGACCCGTACTTGAAATGAGTACCGCTCCGATACCAATGCCCCTGTTGTTGACGGCTCCGTCAAAGTACATTTTCCATCCTGGTCTCTCATCTTGCTCCATCTCCTCGACAAGCATTGCCTCTTCATCCGGAAAGTACGTTTTCAATGGTTCATATTCATCATCCACCGGATTTTCGGCTAAGTGGTCCGCAATAGCTTGTGCCTTCATTGCCGTACGAGTTACATAGATAATGTCGAATTCCGTGAGCAGAATCTGCCATTTGGCCAGTCTTCCCGTAGGCATAGGCTTCTGAAATATATATTTGAGAGGATCCAACCGTGATATCAAGTACGTAGTGTATGCTGACAAATAATGCTTTAGCTTCTGAGCCACCCAAATCAATGCACAACAAGTTCTCTCCAGTTGGGTATACTTCACCTCGTAGGATGTAAACTTTTTGTTGAGGTAGTAGATGGCTTGTTCTTTCTTGCCTGTCTCATCATGTTGACCCAGTACACAACCGAAAGAGTTATCCAGCACCGTCAAATACAAAATCAGAGGACGCCCTGGTTCTGGAGGAACTAACACCGGAGGATTGGCCAAATATTCCTTGATCTTGTCAAAGGCTTCCCGACATTCGTCGGTCCATTTAACTGCTGCATCTTTCTTCAACAACTTGAAAATCGGCTCGCATGTTGATGTCAATTGAGCAATAAACCGACTAATGTAATTCAACCTTCCTAATAAGCTCATGACCTCCTTCTTGTTCTTCGGCGGAGGTAGACTTTGAATAGCCTTGATCTTTGATGGATCCAGTTCAATACCTCGCCGACTCACAATAAACCCCAGTAGTTTCCCTGAAGGTACTCCAAAAGCACACTTCGCCGGATTGAGTTTTAGATTGTACCCTCGGAGTCTTTGGAAAAACTTCCTCAAATCTTTCACATGATCAGGTTGTTTTCTGGACTTTATAATGACATCGTCCACATATACTTCAATTTCTCGATGCATCATATCATGAAACATTGTGGTCATTGCCCTCATGTAAGTTGCCCCGGCATTCTTCAATCCAAACGGCATTACTCTGTAACAATACGTTCCCCAAGGTGTAATGAAGGCAGTTTTCTCAGCATCTTCTTCGTCCATCAGGATCTGGTGATAACCTGCATAACAGTCCACAAACGAACCGATTTCATGCTTGGCGCAATTATCGATCAATATGTGAATGTTTGGCAATGGGAAGTCATCCTTCGGACTAGCTTTGTTGAGGTCTCTATAGTCTACACACACTCTGGTTTTGCCGTCTTTCTTCGGGACCGGCACAACATTTGCCAACCAGGTGGGGTATTTGGTAACTCTTATGACCTTTGCCTCGAACTGCTTATTCACCTCTTCTTTTATCTTCACGCTAATGTCCGTTTTGAATTTTCTCAGCTTTTGTTTTACTGGCCGGCATTCCGAGTAGATAGGCAACTTGTGTACCACTAAATCTGTGCTAAGGCCGGGCATGTCATCATAGGACCAGGCAAAGATGTCCTTAAATTCATGTAACAACCCTATCAATTCATCCCTGAGGGGTGCCTCCAAATGCACACTAATCTTTGTTTCTCGGACATCATCTTCACTCCCCAAGTTTACAGATTCCGTATCACTCAGATTCAGCTTGGGTTTTTCCTCGTATTGTTTCATGTCCTTACTTATTTCCTCCAGGGCTTCCTCATCCTCACATTCTATTTCACTATCTTCCTCGATTTCTTGTATAGTAGCGTGATTGTCGGAACTGGGTCTAGAATCCTTCACGCATGACATGGCATTGGAATCAACACATGCAAAACTGTACAAAAGGAAAAATAAAGAAAAATAAGGCAAAAGTGAAGAAAAAGGAAAAACTGCATTTCATTAATTAAAAAGAAACGAACAATGTTCGGGATACATGGTGATTTTTTTTTTTTTTTCATGAGGGGAATGGGGAAAATAACAACTTTCGGGGAAGCAATGATGAAATTTTGAGCTAACTACCAAGACTCCTTCCTGATAGGGAAAGGAGTAGCTTCCCAATTGTTCAATGTGACTTTGGGCCCCACAAGTTGCACGTCCATGTTGCTCGTGCCTTCCCTTGCTTCAATCGTGTTCACCTCCCAAAACAATTTCTTGAAACCAAGCATTTCTTCATCAAGTTGGGTCTCAATGCACTTTGCTGCAGCAGATGGTTGATGTTTTGTACCAGGCCTGATAAAGATGTCGGATAATTTGGGTATGGGTTTGGGCAAGGTCCAGTTTTTCTTGGCTTTAGAGGCTCTTTGGATATCGGCAAAGGTGGGTTTGAATCCTAAGCCGAATGTACCTTTATTCTCCGGAAGCTGAACTGGTTGAGTGACTCCCTGCAGTGTTTTGCCTAATCCCCTCCCCGGTGCAAATCCGTTTTTCAGCATTTCTCTGGCCACCATTACAGCAGTTGGTGCCAACATCGGGGTTGATAGCTTTTCTCCTTCGGCAACTCTATTCACCTCAACAGCATCCGTCACTTGGTAGACCCAAGGACCTCTATCACCATTAGTATCATCAAAAGGAGCTACCACATTACAAGCATTTTCCTCCCCGTGCACGACAATCTCTTGCTGTTCCCATTCAAATTTGACCATCTGGTGTAGAGAAGATGGTACTGCCTTAGCTGCATGAATCCAGGGGCGACCTAACAGCAAGTTATATGATACGGCAATATCAAGCACCTGGAACTCCATCGTAAAATCAACGGGACCGATGGTCACTTCCAAAATAATATCTCCCAGCGTGTTCTTACCTCCGCCGTCAAACCCTCTTACATTGATACTGTTCCTCCGAATTCTATCCGGGCTAATGTTCAGCTTCCCTAAAGTCGACAGCGGGCAAATGTTGGCACTCGATCCATTGTCAATCAGTACCCTGGTCACGACTGATTCTTCACTCTTTACTGTGAGGTACAATGCTTTATTGTGTTCAGTTCCTTCCACCGGCAGCTCCCTATCAGAAAAGGTGATCCTGTTAGACTCGAAAATTTTGCTAGTGATCTTCTCCAAGTGACACACTGAAATCTTCTCCGGAACATGAGCCTCATTTAGAATTTTCATAAGAGCCTTCCGGTGCTCCTCTGAATGTATCAACAAAGATAACAAAGAAATCTGGGCCGGGGTCTTTCTTAACTGCTCAACCACTGAGTACTCTTGCGACTTCATTTTCTTAAGAAATTCCTCTGCTTCCTCTTCCGACACTGGCTTCTTCAGTTGACTTTCTTTCACCGCTTTCATCTTTCTCAGCTCCTCTGGAGCAAAACACCTTCCGGATCGTGTGAGTCCATGCGTTTCATTAATTTCACCAGAAATCTCTCTTCCCTTGTAAACTACTGTTACCTTGTTATAGTTCCAAGGCACAGTCCTGGTACTTACCACTGGCATTTGCACTACTGGTTTTATGATTACTGGCTCTGCAATTGCTCCTTTCACAGTCACGATTGTCTTTGCACCTGGAACTACCACCTTTAAACCTCCCATCACTACTGGCTTTGGTTTCTCGACAATTGCTTCCTCTTTCACAATTTCTTTCTCTAACTTGTCACTCGACTTTATCATCATGACGGCTTGAGATGGTTTTTGATTGCCATCACCCTGCACCAGTTCTATCATATTCGTTTCGTGGTGATTCGGCAATGGATTCTGGGTAATGTTTGGGGCCTCGGGAGCCTGCACTTCAATTCTCCTCTCATCGATAAGATCTTGAATGGCATTCTTTAATTGCCAGCATTTCTCAGTATCATGGCCCACCGTTCCTGAACAATATTCACATCTGACAGAAGTGTCAAGGTTCTTTGGGGGAGGATTTGGATTTTTTGGTGCGATTGGTCTCAACATCCCCAATTCTTTCAACCTGTGGAAAAGACTGGTATATGATTCTCCGAGAGGAGTGAATGTTTTTCTTGCTTTGTTTCTCCAATCAACGTCTGGCCTGGGTCTATTCTGGTTGCGGTAAGGTTTAGGGGTTGAGTATGTGTTTTGGGTATGGTACACATTGTGTGGAGCTTGAGCTCTCCATACGTGGGGTGGTGGTGGTGGGTAGGCTTGGGCTTGAGGGTGGTGGTAATGTGGGACAGTTGGTGGGTATGGTGGTGGTGGTGGGTTATATGGGCTTGGTGTGTTGTAGGGGTTTGGTGGGTAAGATGGTGGTGGTGGATTATATGTAGTTGGCGGGCTTGGTGGGTGTTGGCGGTAGGGTCTTGGTGGGTTATAATGTGGGTTGCGACTCCATGACCTGCTTTCAATGGTTGACACTTCTTCTTTCTTCTTCTTTCCCATCACTCCTCCACTTCCACTCTGTATAGCTTGATTGGTGGCTTTGATAGCCGAAAAACTCATAATCTTGTTTGTCTTCAAACCCTCTTCTACAAAACTTCCCATTTTCACAACTTCGTTGAAACTTTTCCCGATTGCAGACACTAGATGGCCGTAGTACGTTGGCTCCAAAGCTTGCAAAAAACAGTCCACCATCTCTCCTTCTTTCATTGGCGGATCCACTCTAGCGGCCTGTTCCCTCCACCTAAAACCGTATTCTCTAATGCTCTCTCCTGGCTTTTTCTCCAGCTTGGTAAGGGATAATCTGTCGGGTATGATCTCCAAATTGTACTGAAAGTGACTAGCGAAAGCTTGCGCTAAGTCATCCCAAACGAACCATCTTGTGTGGTCCTGTCGGGTATACCATTCCAGGGCTGATCCACTCAAACTTTGGCTGAAGTACGCCATCAACAATTCATCTCTACCTCCCGCGCCTCTCATCTTGCTACAGTATCCTCTTAGATGAGCTACCGGATCCCCATGTCCGTTGTACATGTCGAACTTTGGCAACTTAAATCCCGCGGGAAGCTGCACCTCAGGGAACAAACACAGGTCTTTGTAGGCTACACTTACTTGCCCTCCCAGTCCTTGCATATTGCGGAAAGCATTCTCAAGACTCTTTACTTTCCGAGCCATCTCTTCCTGCCCGGCACTTGCTTCTATCATAGGAGCGTGAGACTCGTGTTGTCTGAAAGTCGGCTCCGGAGGGTAGTAGTGAGAATCCTGGATAT
Organism: Nicotiana noctiflora; assembly: GCA_032618575.1. Classification (NCBI taxonomy): domain Eukaryota; kingdom Viridiplantae; phylum Streptophyta; class Magnoliopsida; order Solanales; family Solanaceae; genus Nicotiana; species Nicotiana noctiflora. The sequence continues at coordinate 34,531 of JASVEL010003786.1, read as the reverse complement.
GAAACATTGGTTCGCTAGAGGATTTGTGGATAACAGCGGGCGGAGGTGCCACATATACAGGAGCAACTTGTGGAACCTGAGGTGGTGCTTGCTTGGTTGGAGGTGGTGGCATTTGGGAGGTGGAAGCATAGTAGTGAGGGTAGTCGGGGTAAGTGGAAGACGAGTTCATTGTTGGTGGCTCGGGGTTAGGATTGGCTGGAGGGACATATGCAGGGTTAGCAGGGTAGGCTGGTAGTGGTTGACCTCTTGACCAAGCCTGGTACATTTCGGCCATCTGTTGTCTTAACTTGTACATTTCTTCTTTCATCCCTGCCACATCCACGATCTCTTCTTCGTGAGCAGGGTCTACAATGGTCGCCTCGATCTCCTGGGATACAGCCTTTGTCATCTTTTTAGATCTGGTGTTGTATGGGTGGGTTGCCAGTATGCCAGTTGCCTAGAAAATCTGGACTCACAAACATACACTTGTTAGTTGTTAGCGCATGAATAAGATGTAACGACTTTAAAAACAAACATATTTGCTCGAATCGTTATGCATCATCCCGGCCGCTGCTCACTTCGATCATCTTTTTCTTTTTCCGCTCTTTAGTTTTCTTTCTTTCTTTTCTTTTCTTTTCTCTTTTGCTTTTTCTCTTTTCTTGCTCTCTCTTTTTTTTTTATTTTCTTTTTCTTGCTTTTTCTTTTCTTTTTCTTTTTCCTTGCCGTTTTCATTATCACGCTCCTATTTATTTGCCTAGCGGATATGACATAAAGAAAAAAAAAATTGGTAACAACACTTTGTTTTCTCATTGATAATTCAAAACCTTGATTACAAAGTGATATTTTTTTAAAAAAAAAGAAGAATAAAAGATGATGCATGACCTAAGAGTACATTAATGCACCTAGTGCCCGCGAGGCATCGTTCGGCCTTGCCGCGGGCCTATATGCTAAACCCCTTTGAAGCCTATCCAGGTCGGCCATGACTTGTTGAACGAAGAACTTCACTGCAGATACAAAAGTCCTTCGAGACATCTCTTCACAAAGTTGAGTCTTCCGGGTGATGTACTGGGCGATGCGAACAATCTTTTCTCTGATGACCCCTTTTTCTTGCAATAACCGGCTTATTTGTTGATTGCGAGCGTCCAAGACATGTTGGTTGTCCTTTTGCACCTGTTGTAGCTCCAATTCTAATCTAGCCATGGTCGTGTAGCAATATTCTCTTTCTTCCTCAAGATCTTTGATAATCTTGTTGCTCTTGGCCGTGGCTGAAATTATTTTCTTTCTAAGCTGGGCTACTTCAACATCATGCTTGTCTTGCAGTTGTTGAACCAATTTGGCTCTTTTCTCAACATCTTTGTCCATTTGCTTCCGTGCCATGAATAACTCTTTCTCCGTTTTATCCAAATCGAAGCTATAGTCATTTACCTTTCGCCGGAGAATCTCAATTAACTTTTCATCCCGGGCCGAGCGAACTGTGGTCTCGGATGCAATTTTCGTTTGAGCCATTTGAGCTTTCAACATCTCATTCTCTTTCTTCAACTGCTTCTTCTCCACTTCATCGGATGCCGCTTGTAAACCGCTTTCGAAATGAAGATTTCTCAGTTTATCTTCCAACAGACTGATTTTGGCCTTGTATTCCTTTTCCTTGGCCGCCCATTTCAGATTTTCCTCGGATTGCTCTATCGGGTCTTGCAAGTGAGGTCTCTTTGAAAGACGTTCGTGTTCAACCCCTCGTCGGTACCATGTGGAGTACCCGGCTGATACTTCTCCCCGGGCTCTCTTCTGCACACAAGTATCCATTTTCAGGTTTTGGCACTCATTCCAGATTTGCCGGATTTTTGCTTCCGGGAATTGCCCGTCTGGACCAATCTCCACAGCTTGCACACTGAGATCCCCATCTCTTGGAATAATCTGACACCGACCCAACTGTCGCAGGGCTCTGTATGGGGCGTAAGGTTGTATACTCTTCAAACCCATGATCAAAAATGGCGATCCCTCTGTTGGCATGTATATCACCTCGTCGAGAGGTAACCAGTCATATGTCCAATCAATTTGACCGTCAGTTAGTGATCGAAGATACACAATCCAACCTTGGACTCCCTCTGGCAACTTTACTTCTTTTGTCCTCGCATTGAACTCTTCCAAACATGTCCGATCGGCCGAACCATAGCTCGAGAATGAAGGGTGGCGACACAGATGCTCAATTAGCCAGATTTGCAAGATCAAGTTACACCCCTCGAAGAAGCTAGCCCCCGCTTTGCACGCAGTCAGAGCACGATAGATATCCGCAACAATCATCGGTACCAGAGTACTGTTTTCTTGTACTATCAGTGTGGTAGCTACACCGGCGACTTTTATATTGATATGTCCATCTTTCCTCGGGAATACAACAACTCCAAGAAATGCCACCAAAAATGCGAACCTCCGGTGTTCTTCCCATTTCGCCCGGTTGGACTTACAGCATAATTTGTTGGAAGGATCATTGAAACCCCCAACGTGTCCAAACCTATTGTAGATGAAGCTTAAAGAACAAAACCCGTTGGCCAGATCTTTATTATGAACATTTCGGGCAATTTTCAAAGAGTCGAGGAAGCGATGTACTGTCACCGTCCTCGGAGATACCGGGTATTTTCCTTTTAGCGGAACCTCGGTCTTCCCAATGTAAAAGGCAATCTCCTCCAAAGTCGGGGTAAGTTCAAAATCTGGGAAATGAAATACGTTGTGTGCCGAATCCCAAAACGTGACCAACGCTCTAACCACATCACCTCGCGGAACCATGTCTAGTAAACCCGTAAGGCCTTTCAAGTACTTTTTGACCCAGTCTTGACCATCGGATCCCATGTCTTGCCACCATAATTTCAGCTCCAAAGGGATTTTATTTAGGGAAAAATGCTCATTCATCATTGTGCTCGTCCTGCACATTTATTAAGGCGATTTTATTTAGAAAAAAGGAAAATCTTTTTCAATGCAAGTTTTCATTTTTGAAGGAAAGGAAAGAAAATGACTTTCGAAGTGGCCATTTTTGCCAAAACAGCCTTTCGGCGTCCTTTCGGAACATTCGGCCATTTCCAAAAATAGCGATTACCTCGATTATTTGAAAGGAAAATCTTTTTGGTCTTTTTTTTTTTTAAAAGTTTTTCTAAAAGTGTGGTTGGACCCGTTTAAGGGTTGCCTACGTATCCCACCTAATGGCGAGAATCAAACCTGCGTAGTTCGGTCGGATTATTTGACTAATTATTTCAAAAAATGTTCCACCTATTTTTTCAAATTTTCAAATTTTCCATGTACCTATTTTTCTACAAATCATTATTTTCCTCTCTCTCTTTTTTTTTTTCAACAATTTTTCCAATCTCGGGATTTTCGCCGGTCCGCATAACGATCAAGGACAATAAAATGCAACACATAGCATGCTCGGTCTTTTCAATACCGGGTCACCTGTCTAGACGGACCCAACCCCTGTGTTGAGTCCCCTAAGTCAAATATGATGCAAATAATCGTCCTAGACCTATGTTCAAAATCTTACGGTTTCATGGATTGCTAGACCGTGTACCCGAGCGGACAACTCGAATCGAGGAGGGGGCTACGTACCGGTGACCCGCGGAGTCAATCGGCTTTGTAACTTATCCGGCCTCTGTTTTCTTAATTTAAGGTGACATGTAACAGAAAGGGGAGTCTCAACCAGTAAGCACATCCCCGGGGGAGAAGAGAGAAGGGTTTTCGGCACAGTTTTATATATACAGTCCAGATAATATCAAAGCGATAAAACACATAGCATGTTATTCAAATCATATAATGAAGTCAAATAAAAAACGCAAACGGCAGTTCTAAGGAGCTCGAGTTCTTAAACCCTGAAATCGAAATTCAGGGTCACATCCCCAGCAGAGTCGCCAGAGCTGTCACACCTCCCTTTTTACTACCCCAACACACTTAAACGGAAATAATAGAATAGATATTAGATAAATTTTAGGAATTAATTAGTAAAATACCGCTCGGTCCGCATAATGGAATTAATTAAACAAAGTGTTGTTACCAATTCTCTTTTTTTTTTTTCTTTTCTTTTTCTTGCTTATGTTACACCATTATGCGGACCGAGCGGTATTTGCTGGCTGATTCCGCTGACCATGCCATGTATTTTACCTTAAACGATTTCTAATAAAAATATTCCAGGCCCGTAATTTTGTTATTCAATGGGGACTGGATTTCCAGAATAAGGATTTACTACAATAAAAACAGGTCCAGGTTCTTAAAGAACCAGACCTGATTCGGGCATTCTATCGCCGGCCCAGTTGGCATTATACAGAGATTCAGGCCCATAACACGCCTTGGGTCCAAACTAAATAAAATTGGAAACAATTGAAGCAACAGAACAAAGATACACATTTGAAATGGAAAGCACTTTTATTTATTCAGTGAAGGAAATAAATATCATACATTAGCTACAAATTAATTATTTATTACCATAAATCAGAACTAACAAACTACTTCTTCCTCTTACACTAGCGTTTTGAAGTTAATACCAGTTAATACCTAATTTGAGAAAGCGACGGATTACATAATGGACTTAAAGAATGATTAAACTAATTAACTATGGATCTGAATTAACTGATTCACTTCTCACGAATATTTACATTACCAGTTTCGTTATGTACTAGGCATTTTTACATTATAAAGATGGGTCTAATTAAATTGTATCAATATCCGTAAATAAATAACTCAGAGACCTATTTATAATTATGCTACTGATTTCAATATGGCTTGTTTTATCACCAGATTATTAACCTAAAACATGATTAAAGCACTATCTAATCTAACATTTTCTATTTTTAAGCTTATCTATGTGTAAATGACATCTGATATGTGATTAAGACTTATGAATCTATTGTGAGTAAGTAACCAACCGATTTTTTTTGAAATTATTATTAACTAACACATGTTTTAAGATCTATTACCTAATTAAGCTATGTGATACACTATTGCTACTATACTACTAGTTATTACAATGTTTTTGTTTTTCATTTTTTAGCTACTACAAAATAGTTCAATAGATAAATTACAAATCTAAACTAGCATCACTAAACATAAACTACAGGACAACAAATAATCGGATCGAGATCTTCATTTTTTATTTCAACAATTCACCATTACAGCTTCAAGTGAAAGAGATATGTACCTGGTTTTGAAAGGAATGGAAAAATGGCAAATCAACAAGGCGGTGAATATACAGCAACAGCAATAGTAACAACCAGCAGTAGCTTCAACACCTCAATCCCGAAAATCCCAGCAATACGGAGAAAAATAAAAACGAACCAGTAAAAAATAGAAAAGAAATATTTTCCAAATTTTCTCTTTGTTTTGGCTTTCTAGCTTTGAACTCTTTTCAACTCTCAAAAAAAACTCTCAAAAATTGAATTTTTTGCCGTGTATACTTCTGTGTCCAGAGTGTATATCGAGTGTATACCACAGCAGGGATTTTTTTTTATTTTTTCTTCTCTTCCTATTTTTCCTCTCTTTTTTCCACCGAGAGGAAAAATAATTGGTCAAATAATCTGACCGAACTACGCAGGTTTGATTCTCGCCATTAGGTGGGATACGTAGGCAACCCTTAAACGGGTCCAACCACACTTTTTTAAAAAAAAAAAAAAAAAAAAAAAAAGACCAAAAAGATTTTCCTTTCAAATAATCGAGGTAATCGCTATTTTTGGAAATGGCCGAATGTTCCGAAAGGACGCCGGAAGGCTGTTTTGGCAAAAATGGCCACTTCGAAAGTCATTTTCTTTCCTTTCCTTCGAAAATGAAAACTTGCATTGAAAAAGATTTTCCTTTTTTCTAAATAAAATCGCCTTAATAAATGTGCAGGACGAGCACAATGATGAATGAGCATTTTTCCCTAAATAAAATCCCTTTGGAGCTGAAATTATGGTGGCAAGACATGGGATCCGATGGTCAAGACTGGGTCAAAAAGTACTTGAAAGGCCTTACGGGTTTACTAGACATGGTTCCGCGAGGTGATGTGGTTAGAGCGTTGGTCACGTTTTGGGATTCGGCACACAACGTATTTCATTTCCCAGATTTTGAACTTACCCCGACTTTGGAGGAGATTGCCTTTTACATTGGGAAGACCGAGGTTCCGCTAAAAGGAAAATACCCGGTATCTCCGAGGACGGTGACAGTACATCGCTTCCTCGACTCTTTGAAAATTGCCCGAAATGTTCATAATAAAGATCTGGCCAACGGGTTTTGTTCTTTAAGCTTCATCTACAATAGGTTTGGACACGTTGGGGGTTTCAATGATCCTTCCAACAAATTATGCTGTAAGTCCAACCGGGCGAAATGGGAAGAACACCGGAGGTTCGCATTTTTGGTGGCATTTCTTGGAGTTGTTGTATTCCCGAGGAAAGATGGACATATCAATATAAAAGTCGCCGGTGTAGCTACCACACTGATAGTACAAGAAAACAGTACTCTGGTACCGATGATTGTTGCGGATATCTATCGTGCTCTGACTGCGTGCAAAGCGGGGGCTAGCTTCTTCGAGGGGTGTAACTTGATCTTGCAAATCTGGCTAATTGAGCATCTGTGTCGCCACCCTTCATTCTCGAGCTATGGTTCGGCCGATCGGACATGTTTGGAAGAGTTCAATGCGAGGACAAAAGAAGTAAAGTTGCCAGAGGGAGTCCAAGGTTGGATTGTGTATCTTCGATCACTAACTGACGGTCAAATTGATTGGACATATGACTGGTTACCTCTCGACGAGGTGATATACATGCCAACAGAGGGATCGCCATTTTTGATCATGGGTTTGAAGAGTATACAACCTTACGCCCCATACAGAGCCCTGCGACAGTTGGGTCGGTGTCAGATTATTCCAAGAGATGGGGATCTCGGTGTGCAAGCTGTGGAGATTGGTCCGGACGGGCAATTCCCGGAAGCAAAAATCCGGCAAATCTGGAACGAGTGCCAAAATTTGAAGATTGATACTTGTGTGCCGAATAGAGCAAAGGGAGAGATATCACATGGGTACTCCACGTGGTACCGACGAGGGGTTGAACACGAACGTCTTTCAAAGAGACCTCACTTGCAAGACATGATAGAGCAATCCGAGGAAAATCTGAAATGGGCGGCCAAGGAAAAAGAATATAAGGCCAAAATCAGTCTGTTGGAAGATAAGCTGAGAAATCTTCATTTCGAAAGCGGTTTACAAGCGGCATCCGATGAAGTGGAGAAGAAGCAGTTGAAGAAAGAGAATGAGATGTTGAAAGCTCAAATGGCTCAAACGAAAATTGCATCCGAGACCACAGTTCGCTTGGCCCGGGATGAAAAGTTAATTGAGATTCTCCGGCGAAAGGTAAATGACTATAGCTTCGATTTGGATAAAACGAGAGAAAGAGTTAGTCATGGCACGGAAGCAAATGGACAAAGACGTTGAGAAAATAGCCAAATTGGTTCAACAACTGCAAGACAAGCATGATGTTGAAGTAGCCCAGCTTAAAAAGAAAATAATTTCAGCCACGGCCAAGAGCAACAAGATTATCAAAGATCTTGAGGAAGAAAGAGAATATTGCTACACGACCATGGCTAGATTAGAATTGGAGCTACAACAGGTGCAAAAGGACAACCAACATGTCTTGGACGCTCGCAATCAACAAATAAGCCGGTTATTGCAAGAAAAAGGGGTCATCAGAGAAAAGATTGTTCGCATCGCCCAGTACATCACCCGGAAGACTCAACTTTGTGAAGAGATGTCTCGAAGGACTTTTTTATCTGCAGTGAAGTTCTTCGTTCAACAAGTCATGGCCGACCTGGATAGGCTTCAAAGGGGTTTAGCATATAGGCCCGCGGCAAGGCCGAACGATGCCTCGCGGGCACTAGGTGCATTAATGTACTCTTAGGTCATGCATCATCTTTTATTTTTCTTTTTTAAAAAAAATATCACTTTGTAATCAAGGTTTTGAATTATCAATGAGAAAACAAAGTGTTGTTACCAATTCTTTTTTTTCTTTATGTCATATCCGCTAGGCAAATAAATAGGAGCGTGATAATGAAAACGGCAAGGAAAAAGAAAAAGAAAAGAAAAAGCAAGAAAAAGAAAAGAAAAAAAAAGAGAGAGCAAGAAAAGAGAAAAAGCAAAAGAGAAAAGAAAAGAAAAGAAAGAAAGAAAACTAAAGAGCGGAAAAAGAAAAAGATGATCGAAGTGAGCAGCGGCCGGGATGATGCATAACGATTCGAGCAAATATGTTTGTTTTTAAAGTCGTTACATCTTATTCATGCGCTAACAACTAACAAGTGTATGTTTGTGAGTCCAGATTTTCTAGGCAACTGGCATACTGGCAACCCACCCATACAACACCAGATCTAAAAAGATGACAAAGGCTGTGTCCCAGGAGATCGAGGCAACCATTGTAGACCCTGCTCACGAAGAAGAGATCGTGGATGTGGCGGGGATGAAAGAAGAAATGTACAAGTTAAGACAACAGATGGCTGAAATGTACCAGGCTTGGTCAAGAGGTCAACCACTACCAGCCTACCCTGCCAACCCTGCATATGTCCCTCCAGCCAATCCTAACCCCGAGCCACCAACACTGAACTCATCCTCCACCTACCCCGATTACCCTCACTACTATGCTTCCACCTCCCAAATGCCACCACCTCCAACCAAGCAAGCACCACCTCAGGTTCCACAAGTTGCTCCTGTATATGTGGCACCTCCGCCCGCTGTTATCCACAAATCCTCTAGCGAACCAATGTTTCATATCCAGGATTCTCACTACTACCCTCCGGAGCCGACTTTCAGACAACACGAGTCTCACGCTCCTATGATAGAAGCAAGTGCCGGGCAGGAAGAGATGGCTCGGAAAGTAAAGAGTCTTGAGAATGCTTTCCGCAATATGCAAGGGCTGGGAGGGCAAGTAAGTGTAGCCTACAAAGACCTGTGTTTGTTTCCTGAGGTGCAGCTTCCTGCGGGATTTAAGTTGCCAAAGTTCGACATGTACAACGGACACGGGGATCCGGTAGCTCATCTGAGAGGATACTGTAGCAAGATGAGAGGCGCGGGAGGAAGAGATGAATTGTTGATGGCGTATTTCAGTCAAAGTTTGAGTGGATCAGCTCTGGAATGGTATACCCGACAGGACCACACAAGATGGTTCGTTTGGGATGACTTAGCGCAAGCTTTCGCTAGTCACTTTCAGTACAATTTGGAGATCATACCCGACAGGTTATCCCTTACTAAGCTGGAGAAAAAGCCAGGAGAGAGCTTTAGAGAATACGGTTTTAGGTGGAGGGAACAGGCCGCTAGAGTGGATCCGCCAATGAAAGAAGGAGAGATGGTGGATTGTTTTCTGCAAGCTTTGGAGCCAACGTACTACGGCCATCTAGTGTCAGCAATCGGGAAAAGTTTCAACGAAGTTGTGAAAATGGGAAGTTTTGTAGAAGAGGGTTTGAAGACAAACAAGATTATGAGTTTTTCGGCTATCAAAGCCACCAATCAAGCTATACAGAGTGGAAGTGGAGGAGTGATGGGAAAGAAGAAGATAGAAGAAGTGTCAACCATTGAAAGCAGGTCATGGAGTCGCAACCCACATTATAACCCACCAAGACCCTACCGCCAACACCCACCAAGCCCGCCAACTACATATAATCCACCACCACCATCTTACCCACCAAACCCCTACAACACACCAAGCCCATATAACCCACCACCACCACCATACCCACCAACTGTCCCACATTACCACCACCCTCAAGCCCAAGCCTACCCACCACCACCACCCCACGTATGGAGAGCTCAAGCTCCACACAATGTGTACCATACCCAAAACACATACTCAACCCCTAAACCTTACCGCAACCAGAATAGACCCAGGCCGGACGCTGATTGGAGAAACAAAGCGAGAAAAACATTCACTCCTCTCGGAGAATCATATACCAGTCTTTTCCACAGGTTGAAAGAATTGGGGATGTTGAGCCCAATCGCACCAAAAAATCCAAATCCTCCCCCAAAGAACCTTAATACTTCTGTCAGATGTGAATATTGTTCAGGAACAGTGGGCCATGATATTGAGAAATGCTGGCAATTAAAGAATGCCATTCAAGATCTTATCGATGAGAGGAGAATTGAAGTACAGGCCCCAGAAACCCCAAACATTACCCAAAATCCTCTGCCGAATCACCACGAAACGAATATGATAGAACTGGTGCAGGGTGATGGCAATCAAAAACCATCTCAGGCCGTCATGATGATAAAGTCGAGTGACAAGTTAGAGAAAGAAATTGTGAAAGAGGAAGCAATTGTTGAGAAACCAAAGCCGGTAGTGATGGGAGGTTTAAAGGTGGTAGTTCCAGGTGCAAAGACGATCGTGACTGTGAAAGGAGCAAGTGCAGAGCCAGTAATCATAAAACCAGTAGTGCAAATACCAGTGGTGAATACAAAGACTGTGCCTTGGAACTATAACAAGGTAACAATAGTTTACAAGGGAAAAGAGATTTCTGGTGAAATTAATGAAACGCATGGACTCACTCGGTCAGGAAGGTGTTTCGCTCCAGAGGAACTGAGAAAGATGAAAACGGTAAAAGAAAGTCAACTGAAGAAGCCAGTGTCGGAGGAGGAAGCAGAAGAATTTCTTAAGAAAATGAAGTCACAAGAGTACTCGGTGGTTGAGCAGTTAAGAAAGACCCGGCCCAAATTTCTTTGTTATCTTTGTTGATACATTCAGAAGAGCACCGGAAGGCTCTTATGAAGATTCTAAATGAGGCTCATGTTCCGGAGAAGATTTCAGTGTGTCATTTGGAGAAGATTACCAGCAAAATTTTCGAGTCTAATAGAATCACCTTCTCTGATAGGGAGCTGCCGGTGGAAGGAACCGAACACAATAAAGCATTGTACCTCACGGTAAAGAGTGAAGAGTCAGTCGTGACCAGGGTATTGATTGACAATGGATCGAGCGCGAACATCTGCCCGCTGTCAACTCTAGGGAAGCTGAACATTAGCCCGGACAGAATCCGGAGAAACAGTATCAATGTGAGAGGGTTTGACGGCGGAGGTAAGAACACGTTGGGAGATATTATTTTGGAAGTGACCATCGGTCCCGTTGATTTTACGATGGAGTTCATGGTGCTTGATATTGCCGTATCATATAACTTGCTGTTAGGTCGACCCTGGATTCATGCGGCCAAAGCGGTACCATCTTCTCTACACCAGATGGTCAAGTTTGAATGGGAGCAACAAGAGATTGTTGTACACGGAGAGGAAAATGCTTGTAATGTGGTAGCACCTTTTGACGGTACTGATGGGGATCGGGGTCCTTGGGTCTACCAAGTGACGGATGCTGTTGAGGTGAATAGGGTTGCTGAAGGAGAAAAGTTATCAACCCCGATGTTGGCACCAATTGCTGTAATGGTGGCCAGAGAAATGCTGAGAAATGGATTTGCACCGGGGAGGGGATTAGGCAAAACACTGCAGGGAGTCACTCAACCAGTTCAGCTTCCGGAGAATAAAGGTACATTCGGCTTAGGATTCAAACCCACCTTTGCCGATATCCAAAGAGCCTCTAAAGCCAAGAAAAACTGGACCTTGCCCAAACCCATACCCAAATTATCCGACATCTTTATCAGGCCTGGTACAAAACATCAACCATCTGCTGCAGCAAAGTGCATTGAGACCCAACTTGATGAAGAAATGCTTGGTTTCAAGAAATTGTTTTGGGAGGTGAACACGATTGAAGCAAGGGAAGGCACGAGCAACATGGACATGCAATTTGTGGGGACCAGAGTCACATTGAACAATTGGGAAGCTACTCCTTTCCTTATCAGGAAGGAGTCTTGGTAGTTAGCTCAAAATTTCATCATTGCTTCCCGAAAGTTGTTATTTTATAGTTTCCCCTCATGAAAAAAAATCACCATGTATCCCGAACATTGTTCGTTTCTTTTATCAATGAAATGCAGTTTTCCTTTTTCTTCACTTTTGCCTTATTTTTCTTTATTTTTCCTTTTGTACAGTTTTGCATGTGTTGATTCCAATGCCATGTCATGCGTGAAGGATTCTAGACCCGGTTCGACAATCACGCTACTATACAAGAAATCGAGGAAGATAGTGAAATAGAATGTGAGGATGAGGAAGCCCTGGAGGAAATAAGTAAGGACATGAAACAATACGAGGAAAAACCCAAGTCGAATCTGAGTGATACGGAATCTGTAAACTTGGGGAGCGAAGATGATGTCCGAGAAACAAAAATTAGCGTGCATTTGGAGGCACCCCTCAGGGATGAATTGATAAGGTTGTTACATGAATTTAAGGACATCTTTGCCTGGTCCTATGATGACATGCCCGGGCTTAGCACAGATTTAGTGGTACACAAGTTGCCTATCTACTCGGAAAGCCGGCCAGTAAAACAAAAGCTGAGAAAATTCAAAACGGACATTAGCGTGAAGATAAAAGAAGAGGTGAATAAGCAATTCGAGGCAAAGGTCATAAGAGTTACCAAATACCCCACCTGGTTGGCAAATGTTGTGCCGGTCCCGAAGAAAGACGGCAAAACCAGAGTGTGTGTAGACTATAGGGACCTCAACAAAGCTAGTCCGAAGGATGACTTCCCATTGCCAAACATTCACATATTGATCGATAATTGCGCCAAGCATGAAATCGGTTCGTTTGTGGACTGTTATGCAGGTTATCACCAGATCCTGATGGACGAAGAAGATGCTGAGAAAACTGCCTTCATTACACCTTGGGGAACGTACTGTTACAGAGTAATGCCGTTTGGATTGAAGAATGCTGGGGCAACTTACATGAGGGCAATGACCACAATGTTTCATGATATGATGCATCGAGAAATTGAAGTATATGTGGATGATGTCATCATAAAGTCCAGAAAACAACCTGATCATGTGAAAGATTTGAGGAAGTTTTTCCAAAGACTCCGGAGGTACAATCTAAAACTCAATCCGGCGAAGTGTGCTTTTGGAGTACCTTCAGGGAAACTACTGGGGTTTATTGTGAGCCGGCGAGGTATTGAACTGGATCCATCAAAGATCAAAGCTATTCAAAGTCTACCTCCGCCGAAGAACAAGAAGGAGGTCATGAGCTTATTAGGAAGGTTGAATTACATTAGTCGGTTTATTGCTCAGTTGACATCAACATGCGAGCCGATTTTCAAGTTGTTGAAGAAAGATGCAGCAGTGAAATGGACCGACGAGTGTCAGGAAGCCTTTGACAAGATCAAGGAATATTTGGCCAATCCTCCGGTGTTAGTTCCTCCAGAACCAGGGGCGTCCTCTGATTTTGTATTTGACGGTGCTAGATAACTCTTTCGGTTGTGTACTTGGTCAACATGATGAGACAGGCAAGAAAGAACAAGCCATCTACTACCTCAGCAAAAAGTTTACATCCTACGAGGTGAAGTATACCCAACTGGAAAGAACTTGTTGTGCATTGATTTGGGTGGCTCAGAAGCTAAAGCATTATTTGTTGGCATACACCACGTACTTGATATCACGGTTGGATCCTCTCAAATATATATTTCAGAAGCCTATGCCTACGGGAAGACTGGCCAAATGGCAGATTCTGCTCACAGAATTCGACATTATCTATGTAACTCGTACGGCAATGAAGGCACAAGCTATTGCGGACCACTTAGCCGAAAATCCGGTGGATGATGAATATGAGCCATTGAAGACATACTTTCCGGATGAAGAGGCAATGCTTGTCGAGGAGATGGAGCAAGAGGAGAGGCCGGGATGGAAAATGTACTTTGACGGAGCTGTCAACAGCAAGGGCGTTGGTATCGGAGCGGTACTCATTTCAAGTACGGGTCAACACTATCCCGTCACAGCTCAGCTTCGATTTTTCTGTACCAACAATATGGCCGAATATGAGGCGTGCATCTTGGGATTAAGGATGGCAATTGATATGGGTATTCAAGAGATTTTGGTCATGGGTGACTCGGATCTCTTGGTACACCAAATTCAAGGGGAATGGGAGACACGAGATTTGAAATTGATACCATATCGGTATTGTTTGCACGAGTTATCTCAAAGATTCCAGTCTATAGAGTTCAAGCACATCCCAAGAATGCACAATGAGATTGCGGATGCTTTGGCCACATTGTCCTCTATGTTGCATCATCCGGACAAGACATATATAGATCCGCTCCAGATCCAAGTCCGAGATCAGAATGCTTATTGCTTCGCTGTGGAAGAAGATTCAGATGGAGAGCCGTGGTATCATGATATTAGAGAATACTTGAAAGCTGGCAAATACCGGAGCAAGCCACCGGAGACCAGAAAAGAGCCATCAGGCGTCTAGCCAATGGATTTTTTTTTAGTGGAGGAGTGGTATACAAAAGAACACCAGATCTGGGTTTATTGCGGTGTGTAGATGCACAACAAGCAGATGAAATCATGATTGAAGTACATGCTGGAATATGCGGACCTCACATGAGCGGATATGTTTTAGCAAAGAAGATCTTGAGAGCTGGGTACTACTGGCTCACGATGGAGCGTGATTGTATCAGGGTATGTAAAGAAATGCCATCAATGCCAGGTACATGGGGATCTGATCCACTCCCCGCCTTATGAGTTGCATACAATGTCAGCACCTTGGCCCTTTGTTGCTTGGGGCATGGATGTCATCGGCCCAATAGATCCAGCCGCTTCTAATGGGCACAGGTTTATCCTGGTTGCAATTGATTATTTTACCAAGTGGGTCGAAGCTAAGACATTCAAGGCAGTGACGAAGAAAGCGGTGGTGGATTTTGTGCACGAGAATATCATATGCCGATTTGGAATCCCCGAGGTGATTATCACAGACAATGGAGCCAATTTAAACAGTCATCTCATGGCGGAAGTTTGTGAAAGGTTTAAGATCACACACCGCAATTCCACACCCTACAGGCCAAAGGCGAATGGTGCAGTAGAGGCGGCAAATAAGAACATCAAGAAGATTCTCCGAAAAATGGTGGAGGGATCCAGGCAGTGGCATGAAAAGTTACCCTTTGCTCTCATGGGTTACCGCACGACGGTACGTACTTCTATCGGAACCACGCCTTATACCCTGGTGTACGGAACGGAGGCTGTTATACCCGCAGAAATAGAAATACCGTCATTGCGAATTATAGCCGAATCTGAGATAGATGACGATGAATGGGTAAAGGCCCGATTAGAACAGTTGAATTTGATTGATGAGAAGAGATTGGCCGCAGTCTGCCATGGGCAGTTGTATCAGCGAAGAATGGCCAGAGCATATAATAAGAAGGTACGACCTCGAAAGTTTGAAGTCGGACAGCTTGTTTTGAGGCGTATCTTACCACATTGGGCCGAGGCAAAGGGCAAATTTGCGCCAAATTGGCGGGGACCGTTCGTGGTATCACGGGTGTTGTCCAATGGAGCATTATATTTAACAGATGTTAAAGGAAGGTGCGTAGAGACTGCTATCAATTCAGATGCGGTCAAAAGATACTATGTATGATTCCTTTTCAATTATGTGTTCTGTATTTTGTTGTGATTTTGGAATTGAAATGACGAAGGCATTTTATTCTCTATCCAAACACTTTATCCATTGTTAACCCCTTTGAGCCGTAATGAAAGAATTCTTTCATATCCCTCTCTCGGAATCGCTCTAGTACAATAAAATCGAAATTGCCAGAATGAAAAAAAGAAATGATGGAAAATAAAAAAAAATGAATGAAAAAAAAAAGAAAAAAAAAGAAGAAAAAAAAAAAGACAAAGAAATCGGGAAAAGTCAAAAAGAAATCCATCTAACTTATAAAGTTGGGTGAACTACGTATGACTTGATCCCGAAAGGGTACGTAGGCAGCCTCTCTGAGGTTCAGTCACAATAAAGGAAAAATCCAAAAATTCCCCACATATTGAAACTGGGGCAGGAAGTTATGTTTAATAATTCCGAGAGTTGTAAATATTTTTAACCCTCGTTGAAATTTTGAGCCTTTATATCTTTCTTTCTTAACCAGTCCAAAAGCCACGTTACAGTCCAAAGAAAGACCTTCTGATCAATTTTAAAATGATAACAAAAAAAAGAAGAATGATGCATCGGATAATATTCGTGGTACAAAAAAAACAAAATACAAAAGGAAAAAAATGAAAAAAAAGAAAATATAAAAAAATGAGAGAGTCTCATCGGTGAAAACCTTAATCGGCACTGTGAGATGATTGTGAGGTTGAGAGAATAAATGAGAGAGTCTTATTGGTGAAAACCTTTCGAGACACCGTAAGGCGATCGTGAGGACTATCAGAAAAGAGAAAAGCAACAAAAAAGAGTATCGGTTTGGGTCAAAGGCAATTCGGAGTCTGAATAATGATTGGAACGAACTGGGTCAGAGTTTAAATACATGGCATGGTCAGCGGAATCAGCCAGCAAATACCCAAGATAAGTTCTGTCATCTCTCCAAAATACCCTTACCTTTCTTTCATTTTTTCTGCATTTCATTGTTTACCTTTTTTGAGAGCTAACTACCGGCTCCTGATAACGGAAGTTGAAACAACACTGGATCAGAAAGGATAGAAGATTGGGGAAAGGAATAAAGAAGCTTGGCAAACATGGCCAAAGAAAAAGAAAACAAAACAAAAATGGAGAAATGAGAAAATACAAAAAGAGTCTGCAAGGGACAAGAAGTTGAAAGTCATGCAACATGAGAAAGCAAAAACAAAGGAAGCAATAAGAAGTGGGGACGGCGGATGCCAGTTGCCAGCAGTTTATATCTAATAAATTTTGTTTCATGCAGGAACAAATTGTCACTAATCACTTTAAAGTGAATGTGACCAATGTGGAAAATTTAAAATACCAAAAAGAGAAAGTCTGTCGAATAAGTGGAGAAATTCACAGGCAAAAGACCAGTTGGTAAAAAGAAAATACAAAAAAAAAAAAAGGAGGTAACATCTTTCAAAATCCACTCCCCAGTCCTCAGGCTGAGGGAATATTTTCTGCATCGCATTGCACGTTTAAATTCTGTTAGGCGCCCACCTTCAAATACGGGAATATTTTCTGCATCGCATTGCACGTTTAAATTTCTGTTAGGCGCCCACCTTCAAATTCGGGAATATTTTCTGCATTCGCATTGCACGTTTAAATTTCTGTTAGGCGCCCACCTTCAAATACGGGAATATTTTCTGCATCGCATTGCACGTTTAAATTTCTGTTAGGCGCCCACCTTCAAATACGGGAATATTTTCTGCATCGCATTGCACGTTTAAATTTCTGTTAGGCGCCCACCTTCAAATACGGGAATATTTTCTGCATCGCATTGCACGTTTAAATTTCTGTTAGGCGCCCACCTTCAAATTCGGGAATATTTTCTGCATCCGCATTGCACGTTTAAATTTCTGTTAGGCGCCCACCTTCAAATACGGGAATATTTTCTGCATCGCATTGCACGTTTAAATTTCTGTTAGGCGCCCACCTTCAAATTCGGGAATATTTTCTGCATTCGCATTGCACGTTTAAATTTCTGTTAGGCGCCCACCTTCAAATACGGGAATATTTTCTGCATCGCATTGCACGTTTAAATTTCTGATAGGCGCCCACCTTCAAATACGGGAATATTTTCTGCATCGCATTGCACGTTTAAATTTCTGTTAGGCGCCCACCTTCAAATACGGGAATATTTTCTGCATCCGCATTGCACGTTTCAATTCTGTTAGGCGCCCACCTTCAAATACGGGAATATTTTCTGCATCGCATTGCACGTTTAAATTTCTGTTAGGCGCCCACCTTCAAATACGGGAATATTTTCTGCATCGCATTGCACGTTTAAATTTCTGTTAGGCGCCCACCTTCAAATTCGGGAATATTTTCTGCATTCGCATTGCACGTTTAAATTTATGTTAGGCGCCCACCTTCAAATACGGGAATATTTTCTGCATTCGCATTGCACGTTTAAATTCTGTTAGGCGCCCACCTTCAAATACGGGAATATTTTCTGCATCGCATTGCACGTTTAAATTTAGTTAGGCGCCCACCTTCAAATACGGGAATATTTTCTGCATCGCATTGCACGTTTAAATTCTGTTAGGCGCCCACCTTCAAATACGGGAATATTTTTCGCATCGCATTGCACGTTTAAATTCTGTTAGGCGCCCACCTTCAAATACGGGAATATTTTCTGCATCCGCGTTGCACGTTTAAATTTCTGTTAGGCGCCCACCTTCAAATTCGGGAATATTTTCCGCATCCGCATTGCACGTTTAAATTTCCTGTTAGGCGCCCGCCTTCAAATACGGGAATATTTTCTGCATCCGCATTGCACGTATAAATTTACGTTAGGCGCCCACCTTCAAATTCGGGAATATTTTCGCATTCCAATTGCACGTTTCAATTCTGTTAGGCGCCCACCTTCAAATTCGGGAATATTTTTGCATCGCATAGCACTTTTCAATTCTGTTAGGCGCCCACCTTCAAATTCGGGAATATTTTTGCATCGCATTGCACGTTTAAATTTCTGTTAGGCGCCCACCTTCAAATTCGGGAATACTCTTCTGCATTCGCATTGCATGTTTCAATTCTGTTAGGCGCCCACCTTCTAATACGGGAATATTTTCTGCATCGCATTGCACGTTTAATTTCTGCTAGGCGCCCACCTTCTAATACGGGAATATTTTCTGCATCGCATTGCACGTTTAATTTCTGTTAGGTGCCCACCTTCAAATACGGGAATATTTTTTGCATCGCATTGCACGTTTAATTTCTGTTAGGTGCCCACCTTCAAATACGGGAATATTTTTCGCATCGCATTGCATTTTTAATTTCTGTTAGGCGCCCACCTTCTAATACGGGAAAAGAGGTAGTTGGTTGTTTTGTTTTGAGCAGGTTCAGCTCGGGATCAAGAAAAACAAGAAAATCAACAAAAAAGAGAGTCATCAAGAAAAACAAGAAAATCAACAAAAAGAGAGTCATCAAGAAAAACAAGAAAATCAACAAAAAGAGATTCAGCATCAAAGAAAATCAACAAAAAAAAGAGGAAGAATCTGCATCACCGGAAAGGGAAGAAGAGCAAAAGCTAGATTAGGAATAATTGTAATTGTAGGATCATAGCTTAGAATAGCTTCTTTATTTTACATTCTCCCCGGTGTAATAAGGAGGTCAGCAAGCAGTAACCGCAACAGCAGCAACAGTAACAGCAAAAAATCGCAGTTTCATTGGTAGTCCCAGCTACCAAAATTTTCCGAACTACATTGACCTGATTCCCTTTTAGCCAGGGATATGTAGGAAACCTTTTGAAGCAAAGGTTCGGTCAAAAATTTTGAAAAAAAAAATGCTTCTCACGGAGTGCTCAAACGGAAAAAAATCGCTCGTATCCGCTCACTTGTCTTTGCACAGAAACTCTTCGTGTTTACGCGCAAAGAGGGGCAGTTGTGAGCACGTGATTTTTGCCCTATATGAGAATTACTCCCAAAAATTCAAAATAAAAGAGTTTTTTGTTGTTTGCAATATTTGTGAATTTTGTGTTATTTTTCTTGAATTGTTTGCATTTATATGTGCATGTTTATTTGTTTAAATAAATAAAAATACAAAAATATATTTCATTTGTATATAAAATTCAAGTTTATAATTAGAAATAATTAAGTCTATCTTACAAAAAAAAAATATATAAAAAAAAATATAAAAATATGTATTTTTGCATTTTTAGCATCTAATGTCCAAATTGTGCAATTTTATTTTAATTAATATTTAGTTTGGTGTGATAATTATTATTAGGATTTAATTAGTATTTTAAGATAATTTTGATTTTTATAATATAATCTTACCATTTTAGTTTTATTAATTAGTAATAGAAAAAAAAAAAAAAAAAAAAAATAGAGAAACAAATTCAAAATTGGGCTTCTTCCTAAATATAAAATCTAGGCCCAAACATATATATATATATATATATATATATATATATATATATATATATATATATATATATATATATATATATATATATATATATATATATATATATATGTGTGTGTGTGTGTGTGTGTGTGTGTGTATGTATATCTTAGGATATGTATAATTATTTTTACCGTATTTAGAATTTTCACTCTATATATAAGATAAAAATATAAATTTTAAAGGTCAATTATTACTATTAATATTGTTATTATTTTTTGAAAATTATTTTTTTTTAAAAAAAAATCCGAAAATAATTTTTTTTTATTATTATTTATTATTTCGGTAAATTTTAGAATATTAAAATTTAGACAATTATTTGAATTATTAAAATAATTATGGTGGAAGACAAAACATATTGTAGTGATATCTAAAGTATTAATAAAATAGTATAGTGGGGAATAAAACATTTTGTAGTGGAAATTAAGGTATTATTAAAATATAATAGTGGATTGTGGGGCTAAAAAAATAATAAAATATTTTTAGAAAATCTGATTTTTTTTTGAAATTTTTGCTATAAATAGAAGAGAAAAAATAGAGAAGAGGGAGGAGAAGGAAAATATTTTGAGAGAGATTTAAGAGTGAAAAAATATTAGAAGTAAGGAAGAAGAGATAAAGGGGGAAGGAGAAGAAAACATTTTAGAGAGAAGAATCTGAAAAAAAAAAAAATTTTAAAGAGTGTTAGCAATTAGTAAAACAAAAAAACAAAAAAAAAACAAAAACGAAAAAAAAAAATCTGAAAAATTAGTCTTCCATTTTTACAAATCTTATTCTGAAGTTCAATTCTGGTTATTAAATCTTATTGCTTAAATCCGGATACTGGGTATTTTTGAGGTTGCTGTTGCTGTGATATTGTTGTGTTGTTATTTGTTGTGTTGATCACCGGTGTTCTTTTCTTTCCAATACCAGGTACATACCTAATCATGTTTAAATGATAAGATGAATACATGGGAAAGATGAGGATTTTGTTGAAATTTTAAATAGTTTTTTCTATCTTCTTTGATTATGTTTTAATAAATCCCGTATTAATATTTTGTAAATTTTGTGACAACTTTAAATAATTAAGCCTTGTTGTAGCAATAATAATTTACTTCTAAAAATGGTTATTAAATAGTGTAGTTATAAATGTGTTTATTAATGTTCAAATTGTTTAGGAAGAATGAATTACTCTTTTGATAATCGAATTAATTAGAACTTCTTTAATATTGTCTTTAATAAATTAAGTTGTTAACATGTAGGTAAGTTCAATAAAAATGCGAATTTTAATTATTTTTTGCGTAAACTAGGCATTTAGGTACGATTTGAGTTTTCAATAATACAAGAATTGTTTCTTTTCTAGTTTAACCATCTCAAAATATAGGTGTAAATAATTAAGGTTGATTATGGTTTTGAATAATATTTGTAATTAGTTAATATCAAGGGTTTAAGTTAAAAAATAGTAAAAAAAAAAAGTTAAAAATATGAGTCTAAATTATTTATAAGATTGGTTTAGTTTGTACATATATTAGTTGTTGGTTTTGCACTTTTATTTTTAGTTTTAATTTAAGTACTTGGTTATTTTAAAAAAATAAAAAAAAAAATATTTCCAAATGTAGCAAATAAAATATTTTTCTTTAAGTATGTAATCAATTAGGATTTTTGTTGTTTTAAAAAAACGAATTTAAATAAAAATTACAATTGATTTGTGATTTCTGTTTTTTTTTATAAACTTAGTTTTAAATAATTGGGGATAAATGATTTTATTATGCAAGCTTTAATGTTATTATAGTTTTTTTTTTGATAATTTTGAATAAATAATTTTATTGGTCTTTTTTTTATATTACCATTCAAGCTTTAATATTGTTTTAGTTAGTTTCTTTTATTAAGTTAAGAAATTTAGTATTTATAAAATAATAATAAAATAATTCCGAAAAAAAAAAATTTTTTTTTTTTTTTTTTGTTTAAACATAGATTAAAATCTGTTTCATTAAGTTTTTTTTTTGTCATAAATAAGATAAGTATTGCATTTTTAATTTCTAAATTAATTATGAGATTTCTTTATTTATAAAAACTAAAAAATAGGAAATGTAGTCATTTTAGAATTATATTATTAATAAAAGTGAGATGAGCCTCGCCGCACAAAAATACACAAATTGCGACAGGCCTGGAATGTTTGATGTTACGAAATCGATTAAGGCAAAAACAATATAGCAAATGTAGTACACACAAAGTAGGATTGGACTTTAATAAATTAAATTGGGACGAGCCTCGCCCGATTTAAAATAAGCGGGGCCCCCATTTAGTAATGGTTTAACATAACTAGACTCGGGAAGACTATATAGCTAATTCCATAGTCTTACCCAAAACAATTAAAAGCCGATAGACATC
Organism: Nicotiana noctiflora; assembly: GCA_032618575.1. NCBI lineage: Eukaryota > Viridiplantae > Streptophyta > Magnoliopsida > Solanales > Solanaceae > Nicotiana > Nicotiana noctiflora. Next base: position 12,306 of record JASVEL010003786.1, on the reverse strand, counting down.
ATTTAGGGCACGATTTTAATATACTTTCCATTGAACGAGTGTGCACTTGGTGCGACTCAAATCCAAATCTCGGTAAAGCCGAAATACACCAAAAGTCATAGGCGTACTGGTTGCGGTATGACTCGAGGCGTGTTTTCGCAATACCGCAAATTCCTAAAAATAATATTTAACGTAAAAACACATTATGTTGTTAAAACTTATAATTGAGTCAAACAAAAGTCAAGAACGACAGTGGAGCGACCGTGCTAAAACCACGGAATCCGGGAGTGCCTAACACCTTCTCCCGGGTTAACAGAGTTCCTTATCCGGACCTCTGCTTCGCAGACATTTCAAGAGTCAAAATTCCTCGGATTCGGGATTAACCGGTGACTTGGGACACCATTGTCATTCCCAAGTGGCGACTCCGATTAATCTCTAATAAAATCCCGAACCGATTGTCCTTAAATTGGAAAAACTCCTTCCCTTACGTTATTTTATCCGTCTCGGGTAATTGAGCGTCGGGGTATACCCTACAAGTGTATTTATACGCATTTAAGTGTGTTGGGGTAGTAAAAAGGGAGGTGTGACAGCTCTGGCGACTCTGCTGGGGAACCAACCCTGAATTTCGATTTCGGGGTTTAAGAACTCGAGCTCCTTAGAACTGCCGTTCGCGTTTTTATTTGACTTCATTATATGATTTGAATAACATGCTATGTGCTTTATCGCTTTTGATATTATGTGAACTGTATATATAAAATTGTGCCGAAAACCCTTCTCTCTTCTCCCTCGGGGATGTGCTTACTGGTTGAGACTCCCCTTTCTGTTAAATGTCACCTTAAATTAAGAAAACAGAGGCCGGATAAGTTACAAAGCCGATTGACTCCGCGGGTCACCGGTACGTAGCCCTCTCCTCGATTCGAGTTGTCCGCTCGGGTACACGGTCTAGCAATCCATGAAACCATAAGATTTTTGAACATAGGTCTAGGACGATTATTTGCATCATATTTGACTTAGGGGACTCAACACAGGGGTTGGGTCCGTCTAGGACAGGTGACCCGGTATTGAAAAGACCGAGCATGCTATGTGTTGCATTTTATTGTCCTTGATCGTTATGCGGACCGGCGAAAATCCCGAGATTGGAAAAATTATTGAAAAGGAAAAGAGAGAGAAGAAATTAAGGATTTATAGAAAATAGGTACCTGGAAAAATCGAAAATTTGAAAAAATAGGAGGAACAGTTTTTGTTGAAAATAATTAGTCAAATAATCTGACCGAACTACGCAGGTTTGATTCTCGCCATTAGGTGGGATACGTAGGCAACCCTTAAACGGGTCCAACCACACTTTTAGAAAAAGACCAAAAAAAAAAAAAAAAAGACCAAAAAGATTTTCCTTTCAAATAATCGAGGTAATCGCTATTTTTGGAAATGGCCGAATGTTCCGAAAGGACGCCGGAAGGTTGTTTTGGCAAAAATGGCCACTTCGAAAGTCATTTTCTTTCCTTTCCTTCAAAAATGAAAACTTGCATTGAAAAAGATTTTCCTTTTTTCTAAATAAAATCGCCTTAATAAATGTGCAGGACGAGCACAATGATGAATGAGCATTTTTCCCTAAATAAAATCCCTTTGGAGCTGAAATTATGGTGGCAAGACATGGGATCCGATGGTCAAGACTGGGTCAAAAAGTACTTGAAAGGCCTTACGGGTTTACTAGACATGGTTCCGCGAGGTGATGTGGTTAGAGCGTTGGTCACGTTTTGGGATTCGGCACACAACGTATTTCATTTCCCAGATTTTGAACTTACCCCAACTTTGGAGGAGATTGCCTTTTACATTGGGAAGACCGAGGTTCCGCTAAAAGGAAAATACCCGGTATCTCCGAGGACGGTGACAGTACATCGCTTCCTCGACTCTTTGAAAATTGCCCGAAATGTTCATAATAAAGATCTGGCCAACGGGTTTTGTTCTTTAAGCTTCATCTACAATAGGTTTGGACACGTTGGGGGTTTCAATGATCCTTCCAACAAATTATGCTGTAAGTCCAACCGGGCGAAATGGGAAGAACACCGGAGGTTCGCATTTTTGGTGGCATTTCTTGGAGTTGTTGTATTCCCGAGGAAAGATGGACATATCAATATAAAAGTCGCCGGTGTAGCTACCACACTGATAGTACAAGAAAACAGTACTCTGGTACCGATGATTGTTGCGGATATCTATCGTGCTCTGACTGCGTGCAAAGCGGGGGCTAGCTTCTTCGAGGGGTGTAACTTGATCTTGCAAATCTGGCTAATTGAGCATCTGTGTCGCCACCCTTCATTCTCGAGCTATGGTTCGGCCGATCGGACATGTTTGGAAGAGTTCAATGCGAGGACAAAAGAAGTAAAGTTGCCAGAGGGAGTCCAAGGTTGGATTGTGTATCTTCGATCACTAACTGACGGTCAAATTGATTGGACATATGACTGGTTACCTCTCGACGAGGTGATATACATGCCAACAGAGGGATCGCCATTTTTGATCATGGGTTTGAAGAGTATACAACCTTACGCCCCATACAGAGCCCTGCGACAGTTGGGTCGGTGTCAGATTATTCCAAGAGATGGGGATCTCAGTGTGCAAGCTGTGGAGATTGGTCCGGACGGGCAATTCCCGGAAGCAAAAATTCGGCAAATCTGGAACGAGTGCCAAAATTTGAAGATTGATACTTGTGTGCCGAATAGAGCAAAGGGGGAGATATCACCCGGGTACTCCACATGGTACCGACGAGGGGTTGAACACGAACGTCTTTCAAAGAGGCCTCACTTGCAGGACCTAATGGAGCAATCCGAGGAAAATCTGAAATGGGTGGCCAAGGAAAAGGAATATAAGGCCAAAATCAGTCTGTTGGAAGATAAGCTGAGAAATCTTCATTTCGAAAGCGGTTTACAAGCGGCATCCGATGAAGTGGAGAAGAAGCAGTTGAAGAAAGAGAATGAGATGTTGAAAGCTCAAATGGCTCAAACGAAAATTGCATCCGAGACCACAGTTCGCTTGGCCCGGGATGAAAAGTTAATTGAGATTCTCCGGCGAAAGGTAAATGACTATAGCTTCGATTTGGATAAAACGGAGAAAGAGTTAGTCATGGCACGGAAGCAAATGGACAAAGATGTTGAGAAAATAGCCAAATTGGTTCAACAACTGCAAGACAAGCATGATGTTGAAGTAGCCCAGCTTAGAAAGAAAATAATTTCAGCCACGGCCAAGAGCAACAAGATTATCAAAGATCTTGAGGAAGAAAGAGAATATTGCTACACGACCATGGCTAGATTAGAATTGGAGCTACAACAGGTGCAAAAGGACAACCAACATGTCTTGGACGCTCGCAATCAACAAATAAGCCGGTTATTGCAAGAAAAAGGGGTCATCAGAGAAAAGATTGTTCGCATCGCCCAGTACATCACCCGGAAGACTCAGCTTTGTGAAGAGATGTCTCGAAGGACTTTTTTATCTGCAGTGAAGTTCTTCGTTCAACAAGTCATGGCCGACCTGGATAGGCTTCAAAGGGGTTTAGCATATAGGCCCGCGGCAAGGCCGAACGATGCCTCGCGGGCACTAGGTGCATTAATGTACTCTTAGGTCATGCATCATCTTTTATTTTTCTTTTTTAAAAAAAATATCACTTTGTAATCAAGGTTTTGAATTATCAATGAGAAAACAAAGTGTTGTTACCAATTCTTTTTTTTTCTTTATGTCATATCCGCTAGGCAAATAAATAGGAGCGTGATAATGAAAACGGCAAGGAAAAAGAAAAAGAAAAGAAAAAGCAAGAAAAAGAAAAGAAAAGAAAAAGAGAGAGCAAGAAAAGAGAAAAAGCAAAAGAGAAAAGAAAAGAAAAGAAAGAAAGAAAACTAAAGAGCGGAAAAAGAAAAAGATGATCGAAGTGAGCAGCGGCCGGGATGATGCATAACGATTCGAGCAAATATGTTTGTTTTTAAAGTCGTTACATCTTATTCATGCGCTAACAACTAACAAGTGTATGTTTGTGAGTCCAGATTTTCTAGGCAACTGGCATACTGGCTACCCACCCATACAACACCAGGTACAAAAAGATGACAAAGGCTGTGTCCCGGGAGATCGAGGCAACCATTGTAGACCCTGCTCACGAAGAAGAGATCGTGGATGTGGCAGGGATGAAAGAAGAAATGTACAAGTTAAGACAGCAGATGGCTGAAATGTACCAGGCTTGGTCAAGAGGTCAACCACTACCAGCCTACCCTGCTAACCCTGCATATGTCCCTCCAGCCAATCCTAACCCCGAGCCACCAACAATGAACTCGTCTTCCACTTACCCCGACTACCCTCACTACTATGCTTCCACCTCCCAAATGCCACCACCTCCAACCAAGCAAGCACCACCTCAGGTTCCACAAGTTGCTCCTGTATATGTGGCACCTCCGCCCGCTGTTATCCACAAATCCTCTAGCGAACCAATGTTTCATATCCAGGGTTCTCACTACTACCCTCCGGAGCCGACTTTCAGACAACACGAGTCTCACGCTCCTATGATAGAAGCAAGTGCCGGGCAGGAAGAGATGGCTCGGAAAATAAAGAGTCTTGAGAATGCTTTCCGCAATATGCAAGGGCTAGGAGGGCAAGTAAGTGTAGCCTACAAAGACCTGTGTTTGTTCCCTGAGGTGCAGCTTCCTGCGGGATTTAAGTTGCCAAAGTTCGACATGTACAACGGACACGGGGATCCGGTAGCTCATCTGAGAGGATACTGTAGCAAGATGAGAGGCGCGGGAGGAAGAGATGAATTGTTGATGGCGTATTTCAGTCAAAGTTTGAGTGGATCAGCTCTGGAATGGTATACCCGACAGGACCACACAAGATGGTTCGTTTGGGATGACTTAGCGCAAGCTTTCGCTAGTCACTTTCAGTACAATTTGGAGATCATACCCGACAGGTTATCCCTTACCAAGCTGGAGAAAAAGCCGGGAGAGAGCTTTAGAGAATATGGTTTTAGGTGGAGGGAACAGGCCGCTAGAGTGGATCCGCCAATGAAAGAAGGAGAGATGGTGGACTGTTTTTTGCAAGCTTTGGAGCCAACGTACTACGGCCATCTAGTGTCTGCAATCGGGAAAAGTTTCAACGAAGTTGTGAAAATGGGAAGTTTTGTAGAAGAGGGTTTGAAGACAAACAAGATTATGAGTTTTTCGGCTATCAAAGCCACCAATCAAGCTATACAGAGTGGAAGTGGAGGAGTGATGGGAAAGAAGAAGAAAGAAGAAGTGTCAACCATTGAAAGCAGGTCATGGAGTCGCAACCCACATTATAACCCACCAAGACCCTACCGCCAACACCCACCAAGCCCGCCAACTACATATAATCCACCACCACCATCTTACCCACCAAACCCCTACAACACACCAAGCCCATATAACCCACCACCACCACCATACCCACCAACTGTCCCACATTACCACCACCCTCAAACCCAAGCTTACCCACCACCACTACCCCATGTGTGGAGAGCTCAAGCTCCACACAATGTGTACCATACCCAAAACACGTACTCAACCCCTAAACCTTACCGCAACCAGAATAGACCCAGGCCGGATGCTGATTGGAGAAACAAAGCGAGAAAAACATTCACTCCTCTCGGAGAGTCATATACCAGTCTTTTCCACAGGTTGAAAGAATTGGGGATGTTGAGGCCAATCGCACCAAAAAATCCAAACCCACCCCCGAAAAATCTTGATTCTTCTGTCAGATGTGAATATTGTTCAGGAACATTGGGCCACGATACTGAGAAGTGTTGGCAATTAAAGAATGCCATTCAAGATCTTATCGATGAGAGGAGAATTGAAGTGCAGGCTCCCGAGGCCCCAAACATTACCCAGAATCCATTGCCGAATCACCACGAAACGAATATGATAGAACTGGTGCAGGGTGGTGGCAATCAAAAACCATCTCAGGCCGTCATGATGATAAAGTCGAGTGACAAGTTAGAGAAAGAAATTGTGAAAGAGGAAGCAATCGTTGAGAAACCAAAGCCAGTAGTGATGGGAGGTTTAAAGGTGGTAGTTCCAGGTGCAAAGACGATCGTAACTGTGAAAGGAGCAAGTGCAGAGCCAGTAATCATAAAACCAGTAGTACAAATGCCAGTGGTGAATACAAAGACTGTGCCTTGGGACTATAACAAGGTAACATTAGTTTACAAGGGAAAAGAGATTTCTGGTGAAATTAATGAGACGCATGGACTCACACGATCTGGAAGGTGTTTTGCTCCAGAGGAACTGAGAAAGATGAAAACGGTGAAAGAAAGTCAACTGAAGAAGCCAGTGTCGGAAGAGGAAGCAGAGGAATTTCTTAAGAAAATGAAGTCGCAAGAGTACTCAGTGGTTGAGCAGTTAAGAAAAACCCCGGCCCAAGTTTCTTTGTTATCTTTGTTGATACATTCAGAAGAGCACCGGAAGGCTCTTATGAAAATTCTAAATGAGGCTCATGTTCCGGAGAAGATTTCAGTGTGTCACTTGGAGAAGATCACTAGCAAAATTTTCGAGTCTAACAGGATCACCTTTTCTGATAGGGAGCTGCCGGTGGAAGGAACTGAACACAATAAAGCATTGTACCTCACAGTAAAGAGTGAAGAATCAGTCGTGACCAGGGTACTGATTGACAATGGATCGAGTGCCAACATTTGCCCGCTGTCGACTTTAGGGAAGCTGAACATTAGCCCGGATAGAATTCGGAGGAACAGTATCAATGTAAGAGGGTTTGACGGCGGAGGTAAGAACACGCTGGGAGATATTATTTTGGAAGTGACCATCGGTCCCGTTGATTTTACGATGGAGTTCCAGGTGCTCGATATTGCCGTATCGTATAACTTGCTGTTAGGTCGACCCTGGATTCATGCAGCTAAGGCAGTACCATCTTCTCTACACCAGATGGTCAAGTTTGAATGGGAACAACAAGAGATTGTTGTGCACGGGGAGGAAAATGCTTGTAATGTGGTAGCTCCTTTTGATGATGCTAATGGTGATAGAGGTCCTTGGGTCTACCAAGTGACGGATGCTGTTGAGATGAATAGAGTTGCTGAAGGAGAAAAGTTATCAACCCCGATGTTGGCACCAACTGCTGTAATGGTGGCCAGAGAAATGCTGAGAAACGGATTTGCACCGGGGAGGGATTAGGCAAAACACTGCAGGGAGTCACTCAACCAGTTCAGCTTCCGGAGAATAAAGGTACATTCGGCTTAGGATTCAAACCCACCTTTGCCGATATCCAAAGAGCCTCTAAAGCCAAGAAAAACTGGACCTTGCCCAAACCCATACCCAAATTATCCGACATCTTTATCAGGCCTGGTACAAAACATCAACCATCTGCTGCAGCAAAGTGCATTGAGACCCAACTTGATGAAGAAATGCTTGGTTTCAAGAAATTGTTTTGGGAGGTGAACACGATTGAAGCAAGGGAAGGCACGAGCAACATGGACGTGCAACTTGTGGGGCCCAAAGTCACATTGAACAATTGGGAAGCTACTCCTTTCCCTATCAGGAAGGAGTCTTGGTAGTTAGCTCAAAATTTCATCATTGCTTCCCCGAAAGTTGTTATTTTCCCCATTCCCCTCATGAAAAAAAAAATCACCATGTATCCCGAACATTGTTCGTTTCTTTTTAATTAATGAAATGCAGTTTTTCCTTTTTCTTCACTTTTGCCTTATTTTTCTTTATTTTTCCTTTTGTACAGTTTTGCATGTGTTGATTCCAATGCCATGTCATGCGTGAAGGATTCTAGACCCAGTTCCGACAATCACGCTACTATACAAGAAATCGAGGAAGATAGTGAAATAGAATGTGAGGATGAGGAAGCCCTGGAGGAAATAAGTAAGGACATGAAACAATACGAGGAAAAACCCAAGCCGAATCTGAGTGATACGGAATCCGTAAACTTGGGGAGCGAAGATGATGTCCGAGAAACAAAGATTAGTGTGCATTTGGAGGCACCCCTCAGGAATGAATTGATAGGGTTGTTACATGAATTTAAGGACATCTTTGCCTGGTCCTATGATGACATGCCCGGGCTTAGCACAGATTTAGTGGTACACAAGTTGCCTATCTACTCGGAATGCCGGCCAATAAAACAAAAGCTGAGAAAATTCAAAACGGACATTAGCGTGAAGATAAAAGAAGAGGTGAATAAGCAGTTCGAGGCAAAGGTCATAAGAGTTACCAAATACCCCACCTGGTTGGCAAATGTTGTGCCGGTCCCGAAGAAAGACGGCAAAACCAGAGTGTGTGTAGACTATAGGGACCTCAACAAAGCTAGTCCGAAGGATGACTTCCCATTGCCAAACATTCACATATTGATCGATAATTGCGCCAAGCATGAAATTGGTTCGTTTGTGGACTGTTATGCAGGTTATCACCAGATCCTAATGGACGAAGAAGATGCTGAGAAAACTGCCTTCATTACACCTTGGGGAACGTACTGTTACAGAGTAATGCCGTTTGGATTGAAGAATGCTGGGGCAACTTACATGAGGGCAATGACCACAATGTTTCATGATATGATGCATCGAGAAATTGAAGTATATGTGGATGATGTCATCATAAAGTCCAGAAAACAACTTGATCATGTGAAAGATTTGAGGAAGTTTTTCCAAAGACTCCGGAGGTACAATCTAAAACTCAATCCGTCGAAGTGTGCTTTTGGAGTACCTTCAGGGAAACTACTGGGGTTTATTGTGAGCCGGCGAGGTATTGAACTGGATCCATCAAAGATCAAAGCTATTCAAAGTCTACCTCCGCCGAAGAACAAGAAGGAGGTCATGAGCTTATTAGGAAGGTTGAATTACATTAGTCGGTTTATTGCTCAATTGACATCAACATGCGAGCCGATTTTCAAGTTGTTGAAGAAAGACGCGGCAGTGAAATGGACCGACGAATGTCAGGAAGCCTTTGACAAGATCAAGGAATATTTGGCCAATCCTCCGGTGTTAGTTCCTCCAGAACCGGGGCGTCCTCTGATTTTGTATTTGACGGTGCTAGATAACTCTTTCGGTTGTGTACTGGGTCAACATGATGAGACAGGCAAGAAAGAACAAGCCATCTACTACCTCAACAAAAAGTTTACATCCTACGAGGTGAAGTATACCCAACTGGAGAGAACTTGTTGTGCATTGATCTGGGTGGCTCAGAAGCTAAAGCATTATTTGTCAGCATACACCACGTACTTGATATCACGGTTGGATCCTCTCAAATATATATTTCAGAAGCCTATGCCTACGGGAAGACTGGCCAAATGGCAAATTCTGCTCACAGAATTCGACATTATCTATGTAACTCGTACGGCAATGAAGGCACAAGCTATTGCGGACCACTTAGCCGAAAATCCGGTGGATGATGAATATGAGCCATTGAAGACATACTTTCCGGATGAAGAGGCAATGCTTGTCGAGGAGATGGAGCAAGAGGAGAGGCCAGGATGGAAAATGTACTTTGACGGAGCCGTCAACAGCAGGGGCGTTGGTATCGGAGCGGTACTCATTTCAAGTACGGGTCAACACTATCCCGTCACAGGCTCAGCTTCGATTTTTCTGTACCAACAATATGGCCGAATATGAGGCGTGCATCTTGGGATTAAGGATGGCAATTGATATGGGTATTCAAGAGATTTTGGTCATGGGTGACTCGGATCTCTTGGTACACCAAATTCAAGGGGAATGGGAGACACGAGATTTGAAATTGATACCATATCGGTATTGTTTGCACGAGTTATCTCAAAGATTCCAGTCTATAGAGTTCAAGCACATCCCAAGAATGCACAATGAGATTGCGGATGCTTTGGCCACATTGTCCTCTATGTTGCATCATCCGGACAAGACATATATAGATCCGCTCCAGATCCAAGTCCGAGATCAGAATGCTTATTGCTTCGCTGTGGAAGAAGAGTCAGATGGAGAGCCGTGGTATCATGATATTAGAGAATACTTGAAAGGTGGCAAATACCCGGAGCAAGCCACTGGAGACCAGAAGAGAGCCATCAGGCGTCTAGCCAATGGATTATTCTTCAGTGGAGGAGTGGTATACAAAAGAACACCAGATTTGGGTTTATTACGGTGTGTAGATGCACAACAAGCAGATGAAATCATGATTGAAGTACATGCTGGAATATGCGGACCTCACATGAGCGGATATGTTTTAGCAAAGAAGATCTTGAGAGCTGGGTACTACTGGCTCACGATGGAGCGTGATTGTATCAGGTATGTAAAGAAATGCCATCAATGCCAGGTACATGGGGATCTGATCCACTCCCCGCCTTATGAGTTGCACACAATGTCAGCACCTTGGCCCTTTGTTGCTTGGGGCATGGATGTCATCGGCCCAATAGATCCAGCCGAATCTAATGGGCACAGGTTCATTCTAGTGGCAATTGATTATTTCACCAAGTGGGTCGAAGCTAAGACATTTAAGGCAGTGACGAAGAAAGCGGTGGTGGATTTTGTGCACGAGAATATTATATGCCGATTTGGAATCCCCAAGGTGATTATCACAGACAATGGAGCCAATTTAAACAGTCATCTCATGGCGGAAGTTTGTGAAAGGTTTAAGATCACGCACCGCAATTCCACACCCTACAGGCCAAAGGCGAATGGAGCAGTAGAAGCGGCGAACAAGAATATCAAGAAGATTCTCCGAAAAATGGTGGAGGGATCCAGACAATGGCATGAAAAGTTACCATTTGCTCTCATGGGTTACCGCACGACGGTACGTACTTCTATCGGAACCACACCTTATACACTGGTGTACGGAACGGAGGCTGTTATACCCGCAGAAATAGAAATACCGTCATTGCGAATTATAGCCGAATCCGAGATAGATGACGATGAATGGGTAAAGGCCCGGTTAGAACAGTTGAATTTGATTGATGAGAAGAGGTTAGCCGCAGTCTGCCATGGGCAGTTGTATCAGCGAAGAATGGCCAGAGCATATAATAAGAAGGTACGACCTCGAAAGTTTGAAGTCGGACAACTGGTATTGAGGCGTATCTTACCACATTGGGCAGAGGCAAAAGGCAAATTTGCGCCAAATTGGCAGGGACCGTTCGTGGTATCACGGGTGTTGACCAATGGAGCATTATATTTAACAGATGTTGAAGGAAAGTGCGTAGAGACTGCTATCAATTTAGATGCAGTTAAAAGATACTATGTATGACTCCTTTTCAATTATGTGTTTCGTATTTTGTTGTGATTTTGGAATTGAAATGACGAAGGCATTTTATTCTCTATCCAAACACTTTATCCATTGTTAACCCCTTTGAGCCGTAATGAAAGAATTCTTTCATATCCCTCTCTCGGAATCGCTCTAGTACAATAAAATCGAAATTGCCAGAATGAAAAAAAGAAATGATGGAAAATAAAAAAAAATGAATGAAAAAAAAAAGAAAAAAAAAAAGAAGAAAAAGAAAAAGACAAAAATCGGGAAAAAGTCAAAAAGAAATCCATCTAACTTTTAAAGTTGGGTGAACTACGTATGACTTGATCCCGAAAGGGTACGTAGGCAGCCTCTCTGAGGTTCAGTCACAATAAAGGAAAAATCCAAAAATTCCCCACATATTGAAACTGGGGCAGAAGTTATGTTTAATAATTCCGAGAGTTGTAAATATTTTTAACCCTCGTTGAAATTTTGAGCCTTTATATCTTTCTTTCTTAACCAGTCCAAAAGCCACGTTACAGTCCAAAGAAAGACCTTCTGATCAATTTTGAAATGATAACAAAAAAAAGAAGAATGATGCATCGGATAATATTCGTGGTACAAAAAAACAAAATACAAAAGGAAAAAATGAAAAAAAGAAAATATAAAAAAATGAGAGAGTCTCATCGGTGAAAACCTTAATCGGCACTGTGAGACGATTGTGAGGTTGAGAGAATAAATGAGAGAGTCTTATTGGTGAAAACCTTTCGAGGCACTGTAAGGCGATCGTGGGGACTATCAGAAAAGAGAGAAAAGGCAACAAAAAAGAGTATCGGTTTGGGTCAAAGGCAATCCGGAGTCTGAATAACGAGAACTGGGTCAGAGTTTAAATACATGGCATGGTCGGCGGAATCAGCCAGCAAATACCCAGATAAGTTCTGTCATCTCTCCAAAATACCCTTACCTTTCTTTCACTTTTTCTGCATTTCATTGTTTACCCTTTTGAGAGCTAACTACCAGCTCCTGATAACGGAAGTTGAAACAACACTGGATCAGAAAGGATAGAAGATCGGGGAGGAGAATAAGAAGTTTGGCAAACATGGCCAAAGAAAGAGAAAAACAAAACAAAAATGAAGAAATGAGAAAAATACAAAAAGAG
>JASVEL010003785.1:0-42620 GCA_032618575.1 Nicotiana noctiflora | reverse complement strand
ACTCAAGAATACCGGCCGTACGCAGCAATCTTCCGACACTTATCCAAGAAACCCCGGGCATCCTCGCCCTCGACGCCACTGAAATGGGGTGGCCGAAGCCTACCAAATCTCTCAAGACGACGACGCTGCTCGTCATCGGGCATAACCTCAACCATATGCTCTGGAGCTGGAGCTGGTGCAGGCGGAGGAATAACCGGTGCAACCACCGGAGTGGGGACCGCCTACGGCGTGCGGAGGTCCCCGAACAACCGGGTCGGGCGTGCGAGCTACGGGGGTCTGCTGACCACCCCCCGACCGAGATGTCGCGCGGTAGCGGGCAGCTCGAAACTACATGAGCCAAACCGGAACACGCCGATAATATTTGAGCAAGAGTCTCCCGGAGACCGGGAATAGCAATAGATATAGTCCGGCCCCGAACCGGGATCGCCGGAGCATCAACCACGCGGGGGTTGCTCCCGAACCGAGTACAACGGGCGGGTCGGCCGGCCGCGCCTCGGCCGCCCTACCTCTACCTGCTAGCACGGCCGCGCCACGCGCCTCTAACGGTGGCGACGGAGGTCGTCCATCTCGTCCGCGATGCTCGCGTTCTCGCCATCTCGCGAGAGAATAGAATATAGAAGTTCGGTTCTCGGAACAACAAGATCGCACGACAGAGTTCAAGAAAGTGAAGGGTTTCCTAAAGGTTCGCGACCTCCCGAGGATAAGTACAGGCGTCCCCGTACCGATCCACAAGACTCTACTAACCGGCTTAAGACTCATGAGGCCTAGTAAACCTAGGCTCTAATACCAACTTGTCACGAACCCCAAATCCGGTCGTGATGGCGCCCAGCACACTGCTAAGCCAGCCTGACCAATCAATATCAACAACGGAGCTAGAAGCTCTCTTTAACTCATTTAAGCATTTCAAAATATGAAACAATAGTAATACTTATACCGACAGCGGGGAGACCAAGTCCCAAAATATACTAACTCCCATAGACCGAAGGGTCAAGAGTCATGAGCCTCTATCGAACATGAGTGTATAAAGGTTTACAAGATACCAAGTGCGGAAAGAAAAGTCAATACAAAATCAAGACAGTAAGAAGGAATATCGGGTCCTGCGGACTCTGCAGCTACCTCGAATATCCACGAACGTCGCCTCGCACAGCTACTGGATCACTGCTGAGAGGTACCTGGATCTGCACACAAGGTGCAGGGAGTAAAATGAGTACTGCCAGACTCAGTGGTAATAAACAAGGGTAAGACAGCGCAGATAAGAAATCCGCAATAAAGCACTATGTAAAACTATAATCAGCTACCCCGTCATAGAATCAATATTCACTGTACCTGTACCAACAAATACCAATAAATAGCATAACAGCTAGCAGATGTAGCTAAATGCAATGCAATGCATGATATGACCGCTACGGCGCGTAGCCCGACTCCAATTTTTTGGGTACCCGTGCTCACTGTGGGGGTTCAGACTCCGGAGGGGCTCCTACAGCCCAAGCACATCTCATAGAGATATTCCTGGCGGCGTGCAGTCCGATCCAACATATATCTCGCTGCGGCGCGCAGCCCGATCCACTACTAGTCAGCTAATATGCAGATACAGCCTCGCAAGCTCAAAAGTAGTTTTTGAAAACTCTTTTATCATTTTTCAGTTGGAAAACAGTAATATCAAGTTCCAGAGATTGGAATTAGCATAATAACAAAAATAGCTGCGGACTAGTAGTAAACTAGCATGTCTATATGATAAGACAATGATAACGATCCTCAAGAGTGGCCATTATCACAATATATATATATATATGCAACCATCCGAGAAGGAGGTTCGACGGCTCGAGAATAGCCAATAATACGGTATCAACAGGTCGGACTAATATATAGTCTCCAGTTCATGATCGACCCCGCACTCTCAAGAGTGTGCGTGTCTCGCCGCTATACAGCGTCACAAAGTGGTATACCGGGGTTTCGAACCCGCTGGTCATCACCCACATCTATTACTCACCTCGATACGGCGCGACGACTACTCCGCAATGCCCTTGCCACGAGAATCAAGCTCCGCACGCGTAGAATCTGATCAAATACGGTAGAAATACAACAAATTAGGCCAATGGGACGACACCCAATCAATACAACTCGATTTACATCAAAATTCCCAAAGTTGTCAAAACCCGACTTTCGGTACGCTTGCCGAAAAATTACAAAAGTTACATATTCGGAATCCTCATCTCGATACGAGTCTAGGCATATAAAATTTACCAAAATCGGACTCCATTTGGCCACTCAAATCAGTGTTTTTTCTTCAATTTAGGCCTAGGGCTCAAACCCACCTTTAATCTTCCATTTACAGAAATTTTACCAATGATTTCATGTTAAAATGATGTAATTAAGCCACAAAACTTACCTCCAACGAATCCCCGATGAATTCCCGGCAATTCCCGTCAATTTCTTCTCTTGGAACTCAAAAATGGCTTTTTGGGGTATGAAACCCGCGACTGGTTCTGTTCTGAACTTAAACTCACTGCCAGGCCAATTAACCCTACGCGATCGCAGCCTTTGGCACGCGATCGCGATGCACAAATCCCTGGGGCCTGATTTTTCCTCTACGCGATCGCAGCCTTTGGCACGCGATCGCAGTGAACAACAGAAGATCCCTACGCGATCGCAACTCCAGCCACGCGATCGCATTGCATCCGGACTTGACCTTACGCGATCGCGTGAACCCAATCGCGATCGCACTGCATTCCGCCATTGACCTACGCGATCGCAGACATCACCACGCGATCGCGATGCACAACCCGTCGACCTTACGCGATCGCATCACACCTCCCGCGATCGCGATGAACAAAAATTCTCTGCAATTATTGCAGCAGAACAGCAGTGCCTTTTGGCACAAATTGGTCCGTTTGGACCCCCGAATTCATCCCGAGGCCCCCGGGACCCCAACGAAAACCACCAACATACTCCAAAACATTGTTACAATCATAAAAACACCACCCTAAACATCAAAATCACCAATTACACACGGATTCAAGCCTAAATTTCTTAAAACTTTCCGAATTACACATTCGATCAAAAACCCGACCAAACGACGTCCGAATGACCTGAAATTTTGCAGGCACATCCAAAATCACCTAACGAAGCTACTGCAACTGTCGGAATTCCATTCCGACCCCCGGATCAAAATCTCACCTACCGTTCGGATTTCGCCAAAATTCAACCTTAGCCAATTCAAGCCTATTTCTACACGGGCCTCCAAATTCAATTCCGATCGCTCCCCTAAGTCACAAATCACCTCCCGGAACTAACCGAATCATCAGAATCCGATTCCGAGCCCTCCAACCAAATAGTCAACTCCGGGTTGATTTTCCTTATTCAAGTTTCATTCACAAAGGCTATATGCCTCATTTTCAATCCAATTCACTCCTAACTCACCCGATAGACTTTAACACCGATATAAAAGCATAAAACATACAATTTCAACATAACGGGGTGGTAATTCCCGTGACGACGGGCCGGGTCGTCACATTCTCCCCCTCTTAAGCAAATGTTGACTCGATTATTACACAATCGCAGACGAAATTGATAAACTTGTTTTCTTCCCCTTCACCACTATGAAGAACGTAAACTGGAAAAATTGAAATCAAAATTGCAGTAAAAATGAAAATTGCACTGATTTGGAGCAAAAAAATTTCATTTTTCGTGTTTGATTTGCTGTTAATTCGAGATGAAGAAGAAATTGTAGGGTTTTTGGAGCTGTATTGCTCGTAAGATCTCGTTTTTGAAGTATTTGGGGAAGAAGATTGAAAAAAATTAGAGAAAATGCAGAAAATTCCGCTTCTTACTCCAAAAAAACGAAAATAATGCCCTTTTTCGGATATGTGCGTTTAATTTTTGGGCTACTCAATTATAAATTGATATACGGGTTATAAAGTTGAAAAGAAGGCAGCCGAGTTGATTTGATATGAAAATTTCCCTAAAAACTACTCCCAGTAAATACTAATGATAAAAAATGAAAGGATTAAAAGTTTAGGTGCAAATCTGAAACAAAGACAAAAAGTATCGAGGGGGAAAAACAATATTCCCATAAAAGACGGAGTCAAATACGTCGTCGTAATAACAGCCCTAACCTCGTCGCTCGAAACCTGAAATGAAGCAGCAGTACTAGGTCAAGATCAAAAGGCCACCCTCCCCAACCCAACGCAGAGCTTTTCAACACTCGGATAGAGACCCACTACATCTGTTTGGAATTTTAACGACAAAAGCCCTAATTTCATCTAATGGCTCTCGCTTCTCGCCTGCTTTCCAGATCCACTCGCCAGGTACAATCGATCTAATCTAATCTCTAAATTTTTCATGCGGAAAATGTGTTACGAACTTACGATTCAGGCTTTTTCTCACCTTCCTCATCTACTTTCAAAGAATTTTGGTCTTCAATGGTAAAGGCAAGCACGTAGTTGGTGGAAAATGGAATTGTGATCTCATCGGGGCTAATTTCCAGAGTTCTATTTGTGTGAGAACTTTCATCAAATATCTGATCTTCCTCTGATTTTTTTCTCCTCCACATCTTCACCGTTAACTTCCAGAAAATCAGTGGTGGCGTTTGACAGTGCCAGTGGTTGTGGCAATTTGTCAAACACCTTATCTTCATTATTTTCTGTACGTTCCTTTACTGATAACCAATTTCCAATTGATCATAACCCATTTCGATTCCACCCATTGAGTCTAGAGGTGATTTAAGTGATTGAAAATCCGTCTGTGAGCAATTATTCTCCACATACTTAGCAGCAGAGTTCAGCTAGGTATCTAACCTAGCAGCAGTCATTGACACCACCGAACCATCATAGAATTGAACGAAACAGAAACCCGGGTTGTTATTGTCAATCTGATAAGCACATTCTCCTATCTGTTGGATTAGCAAATCCACCAGTGAAATCATTACATGAATTCTTATTACAACTTGAAAAAGCCTGAATTGTAACAAAATGTTTGAGTTTCATGATTTCTTTGATCTGATTGCGGCTTAAAATTTATGTTCTCTTTCTTGGTGTGCTTAGAAGACTGCGTCATAGTTGATTTGAATGCTAATTGAACTGAATTTAGTTTTGTTGTAGTGAGATATGCATTTTGCACATGAAATGCAATCGACTTAAAACTTGTGAAAGTGATTGAGCTAGGGTTTCTTTTATCGGTGTTTGAAAAAGACCGAGAGAAATTATGTGTTCTTTTGAGTTTAGGATTAGGTACATTTTTAGGCTCCACGGGGATTGTATTTGCCTGCTTAAGATATACATTTGGTTGATTGAATGATTCGGTTTAAAAGAAATGTCCTGCTTGGTTGATAATAGCTGCCCTTTTTTGTTTTTTGGGAAATTACTTTGGCCTGAGATTATCTATTTTTGTTTTGTTTTTCCTCTTGTGTCTTTTCCGAGCCTTGGAGCAACAATAAAGGTAACTCCACGTAGTTTGTGGTTTCGAGCTGTGGAGTCATGCTTGCATTAGGGTAGGCTGCTTACATCACAACTCCTTGGGGTGTAGCTCTTCCACGGACCCTGCATGAACGCCAAATGCTTTGTGCATCGGGCTGCCCTTGCTTTTTTTCTTGTGGGGGGGGGGGGGGAGATTCTCTGAGTCAATTATCACTTGGGAGTTGACTTTGTTTTTTTGCTGTTGCTTATGTATTTGTTTTATTGAATAGCATGCCATTTAGGAAGTGGCTGGTACTGAATGTGGTCATTTAACTGTTGAGTAATTTAGGCTACATGGCCTTTGCCTGTGTCTTTGAGCTGTTAGGTTCCATATAGGTCTAAAGCAGAATTTGCGGTAAAATGTGGGATGTGTATGTGATTGAATATGTTGGTGCAGTTTGTACTTGATTGAAGTGTCTACTCTTATTGATAAATCTGGTTTTACAGTTATGTGCTGGTCAGGTTGTCCTTCACCCCGAGCATGCAATTCCAGTTCGTTCCTTTGCCAAAGGAGCTGCTGCTCCCACTGCACTGAAGGGAGATCGTAAGTATTTCAGGATATACTTTATTGGAACTTGATGACTCCCTTTCTGTTTGCGACTTGATTTCCTTTTCAGTTTTTTATACTACAAATGTGTTGAAACACTTTAAAGCCTTTTTTTCTTCTTCTATGCATCCCACTTTTTGTTTTTCATTTATCTTTGTCTGTGTATCAGAAGATTTGTTCAATTAACTTTGAAGAAATAATCAATCAATTATACGCAGCGTTCTCCTTATGCAGTGATTATGTTATTTTGTTTTGTGTAACTTCATCGTTTTACACGGTAGGGCCGCCCGGGGTGGGTGAGGCGTGGTAGGGCCGCCCATAGATGATTAGTTGTGTTCTGTTGTGGTAGTCATTTCTGGTAGTTATTGTTTTGATATCATTGCATGCCTGCTTATTTATGGTATTTATGTCTCTTATGTTTAGAAATTTTTTATGCGTTGTATGTTGGAGTAACTAATGCGGTTTTTGTTTTTGTTTTTGTTTGCTTTTCCTTTCCCTGCGCCGAGGGTCGATTGGAAACAGCCTCTCTGCCCTCTCGGGTACCTCTCGGGTAGAGGTAAGGCCTGTCTACATATTACCCTCCCCAGACCCCACCTTGTGGGAATATACTGGGTTGTTGTTGTTGTTGTTGTTGTTAACTTCATCGTTTTAACCTACATTTAATAGCATAAACTAGACTAAAATAAGGGCGGAATTATGGCTGACAGGCTATATATGGATGTTTTTACTCTTATTTTTTCTTTCTGAGTAAGTACTGCCGCCAACACCATCATTTTTATGCATAAAAGTTCCTTTACTTTTCTAATAAGCCTCTGGCTTTTCCTCTTTACTAAATGTATGCGAGCCTTTCTTTTCTTTTTTGGTGAAGTAACGTTTTCATTAATAAGGCATCAAGAAGATGCAAAGTTATAATGAGCATAATTACAAGAGACAAAAGATAAAGAGTGTAGGTAGCTTCTATACATAAAGTCAATCTAAGACAAGTACAAACAGAATCCAAAAACTGTCTAGTGCTAATTACTGGGGACAACTTGGTCCAACTGAAAAGATGAAGCAAGCATTTAGCTTTAAGAGAGTTAAATGCTTTGTATTTCATAAAAGTAGTTTTACTTATGCTCTGGATAGGTGATGGATCTCAGTTGGCATAGACATTACTGTTTAATGTCTTCACAGGAAGGCATAAGATATTAACATGTATTTTAGGGTGAACCAATTTGGAGATAATATACTCATAATAAACTTTGATACTGGTGTTTTCAAGACAATTATAGAATTTTGAGTTTGCTCCTAGTGCCTAATTCACTTGTCTCTCAAATGATAGGGTGTATGCTTTCAGATAACTTATCTTGATCTGTATTTAAGCTGATGTTCTGGTGTTCTAGAGGGTGACTTACAACTATTTCATAGTGACTTCTTTATTTCGACTAACTAGGGCAATCTTGTGCCAGAAATTATTAGTGTCTAAGAAGTGCTATAATGTTTTTCTTGTTAGCCCTTGATCATAAGTGTCCTGTTAGAGTCTTGTCACTGACCTAATAATTCTGTCTGTCGTGCAAATGGTATGTTGGATTTAATCTGGCTTTCAAATTGACTTGTACTATTGCAATGTGGTTTGAATCTGGGTACTGTTGCATTGCGGTGACGCTGACTTTTTGTGTGGATATGAAGAGGTGTTGAAGGACATCTTTTACGAGGTTAAGAACAAGCTTGAGACAGCAATTGGTGTCCTACGAAAGGAGAAGATCACCATAGATCCAGAAGATCCTGCTGCTGTTTCTGAGTATGCCAAAGTCATGAAATCTGTAAGACAAAAGTAAGATATCTAAACTCTCCTTATGAAGTTTTTTTTTTTTTTTTCATTTTGTAAATAGAGCAGCAGTTCAACACTTGGTGACTGGCTTAAATTGTGATAGCATGTGATTCAGAATTTAGAAACCGTAAAGATACTAACACTTCTTGTTCCCTCTATATATCTCCCTTCCTCCTCCACCCCCGACTAGATTCTGCCTCACCTGCAATCATATTAAACATACTACTGGCTATGCATTTTGAAAGTCCTGCTTATCCTAAATTTAGTTCAGGTCACCATGCATGTGCTTTGCCATTAATCAAGATGCTTTCTGGAGAAAGACCATATATAAATATAATCTGTACAGTTTAACTATCTATTATTACTACCATAATAGGTCCGTCCTTATTTATATTGTTTGGTATCCCAAAATTGTTTTTCGATTGAACCATTTTATACCTTTAGTTCATTAAGAATCACAAGTTCACACCTGGTGGTACAAAACCTCTAGTTTTATTTGCATGGACAAATAGTACATAGGTTTATTTATCGACTTGCATGCTGTATTATTTGATTAATTTCCATATATTCTTATGAATTATTATTAATTTTATGTTTTCCCATGTTTGCAGGGCTAATCTCTTATCAGAGTCTCAAATAATTAAGTTCAACATTGAAGTAGAAACTCATGAAATTCAAGATGCTCGGACTTATTTATTGAAACTGAAGGAGATGCGTGTCAAGTATGTATTTTCATGCTTATGTTTTACCTTCTAGTTAGAATATTTAATGAGTTATGCAAGTTATCATGTTGCATGCTTTTGGTAGTTTAAAAAAGGTAGTATGCTTCCTTTCAATAATAGATAAATGTAAAATAGGTTTGCGTTCAGTTATCTTTCATACAAGTGATTGATTTTCTCTGATATTCTTTTGTATCCCACAATTAATTCTGAAATGTGAACTTGATTCCTAATGTCGAAATCAGCATTCCTAAGCGACCAAGGTGTTTGATTTTTCCTCTAGGCAGGTGTATCAGCATTTCTTCACTCCCCTTTCTTTTTCATGTATTATTTGTGCAGGAGGGGTCTTATCGATGATCAAGGTATAGAGGATCTGCAGATGGCAGCACTGGATAAAGTTGAGAAAGAAATTAAGAAACCACTAATGAGGAATGACAAAAAGGGAATAGCTCTTCTTACAGCTGAGTTTGATAAGATCAACCAGAAGTAAGCTTCCTCATGCAGACCTTAGTTGATTCTACTTGCAAGTGCTTTAATTTTTTATTATCTACCTTGAAGAGCAGTTGGTCACTCGTTATGTAAATGACTGAAACCAGCTTCCTAACAATTTTGCCGAGCCATTTGTTGACTTGACTTACTGGGGGGTATTTTCCTTTGCTCTGACCAAAAGCTGTGGCCAACTTCCATATTGTAGCACAAGTCATTTTGATTCAGATGATATATGATTCGGAGTTTACATAGGTATTTGATCCTCACTATTGTCTTTTGAATTTCTCGTTATTTAGGCTTGGCATTCGTAAGGAAGATCTGCCAAAATACGAAGAACAGTTAGAGCTGAAGCTTGCAAAGGCACAATTAGAAGAACTGAAAAAGGATGCTCTTGAAGCAATGGAAACTCAGAAGAAGAGGTAATATAAGGCTTTGATTGCTCATTCTCTTAGACCACATGAATATGGGGTTAGTTTCTTCTCCGGATTTTGAATTTGAATCCTTTGTACTTGCAGGGAGGAGTTCAAGGATGAGGAGATGCCCAGCGTGAAGTCTCTGGACATCAGAAACTTCATTTAAAAATGAAATTTCTTCAAGACTTATTTTCCTTTGCACCTTGTTGATCTCCTGCTACCATTGAACATAAATTTTCTTATCCCTAAACGTGTAGTTGTACCAGACGTCCAAGAGGCTGCCTTCTGAATAATAAGAGGTCTGACCAAGAATTTAGGTTTATTTGCAACTGATCTTGGTCAGTTGTTTTGTGCACTCTATACTTGATTTCAATGAAAGAGAACTAAGATGCATGATTGTATCAAATATTTCAATTGCTTTTGTGATGGCCTTACTGATCTTCTGCTCATTGTCATAGCTGAAATCTTTTGTTTTTGCTGCAACAGTTTATGGTCTTGGTGAAATTATTTGGCTAAACATTCAGGGTGTTTAATTGAAATTAGTGTGGATTGAAAGTGAACTTAGTTGATGTCTGGATTGTATTTTCTAGCCAGATACATACAACTTATTGTTTGCGAGTACATGAGAATCCTATAAAATAACAATGCCTCTTTGGTTTGTTAGATCCCTGTTGTACTCAGCATTGAGCATTACTGACCCCCATACTGGGGCAAAACAAATATGTATCAAAATACTGGTGTACATACCAGTAATCATCGCTTTAAAGCATTATCTTTTGTTTACTACCAGAACTAATGTGAATCTTTATTGCTAATAAGAAAGCTGGAGGACAAAGTTCTCTCACAAACTATATCCTAGGAGTCGAATGTTGTCACTCGAACCTAATGTAACTCTTGTTACCATTTATGAGTTTGTTAATCTATTGCCAGCATTCCTCAATGGAAATCATTTGTGGTTACCATTTAAGGTGCACTCTTGAACCTTGTTCTACTATCTATAAATTAAATACTCTTGCATATCATAAAAAAAGCTGAAAAAAGAATGATAAGATACTGAAAACAGGAATATATATATATTGAATTGAGAGAAAAAAAAAACAGTACTACTATGGAAAAATAACTAAGTCTAAGAAAAAGAAAACAGTAATTAAACTATTGTTAGACTATCTCAGGCTTTGGAGGCTTTGGTTGTGCATGATCTTCATCGGCCACGAACTTCTTCCAGTACCAATGCTCTCTCCAAACTTGATACATCTCTTCTATTGGTATATTCTTTGTTTCCGGCACGTACAAGTAGACAAACACTGTCATTATTAACACAAAC
The DNA here is from genome assembly GCA_032618575.1 of Nicotiana noctiflora. Taxonomy (NCBI): domain Eukaryota; kingdom Viridiplantae; phylum Streptophyta; class Magnoliopsida; order Solanales; family Solanaceae; genus Nicotiana; species Nicotiana noctiflora. The sequence goes on along the minus strand of JASVEL010003785.1, from coordinate 31,865 downwards.
GCCGCAAAGAAGATAAATAGACCAAACTTCATCCCACATAGCATCTTCAGGAATATTTGTGCTACTCCGAATGTGAAAAACATGTTCATCGACACCGTAACACATTGTGCTGCTGATCGAACTTCCAATGGAGATATCTCACTCGGAACCAACCATCCTAAAGGACCCCATGAATACGCAAAGTTAGCCACGAACACACAGATGCACACAACCACTAATGCTGCAAACCATAGTGGCAAATCTGTTGCAGTCCCTGTTGTCCCGAATTTTGCCCCAATTAGAGCTGCCACTGCTATTTGGAATATACACATGAATATGCCACCCCAGAAGAAGAGTATTCTCCTCCCAAACTTATCCGTACAGAATACTGATATAAAAGTTGCACCCACGTTGACACCCCCTGTGATTGCAGCTGACATAAGCGACGCGTTACTCTTAAACCCTAATGTCTGGAAAAGTACTGGAGCATAGAACATGACCACGTTAATTCCCGTAAGCTGCTGCAACGATGGAATCAGAATCGACAAAACCAACTGCGGTCTGTACTTTCTGACGAATAAAAGATTATTCCACGGCCTTTCTACTTTCTTGGATGCTTCACTCGCCATAACAAGGTCATTAAATTCAGCATTCACATTATCAACTCCTCTTATCTTTTTCAACAACTCTTCTGCCTCCTCTTTCTTTCCCCTGTCTATCAACGAACTCGGACTATCAGAGAGAAACATCGAGGAAACCAGGATCACTAGCGCTGGCACGGCTGCACCTCCTAAGCTAACCCTCCAACCCCAACCGCCAGAGATTTTGCTTGTTCCAAAGTTGACCAAATTCGCTATCAGAATCCCAATGGTGATGGCCATTTGGAATAACACGTTGAAAGTCCCTCTGTATTTGTAGGGAGCAACTTCTGACAAATAAATAGGGACGGATTGATTAGCAAATCCGACACCAATCCCCAAAAGAATACGACCCAAGATGAGCATGCTAATATGGATAGCAGCAGCGTTGAGGACGGCACCTATCAAGAAAAAGAGACCTCCAAGGGCCATAGTAACCTTTCTGCCATGTTTTTTACTAAGATGAGAAGCAACAATGGACGCAAATAGGGCAGCCACGTAAAGAGAAGACGTGAAAAGGGTCAACAACTGGCTGTCAAACTTACAGTACTGGTTGGTCGAGGTGTTCAACGCCTCTTTTTGGTAAACAGACATGAAGAAGCGTTTGAGAAAAGGATCCATGGAAGTAACTCCACCGGAAATTCCAATGTCGTAGCCAAAGATCAACCCTCCCATGGCAGCCATGATACAAGTCATGGCTACGTACGCTGTTAGTTTTCCTGGATACTCATCTACATTGTCGCCGCCGGCGGTGGGAATAAAATGTCCACCAGCCATGAAGATATTGATGAAAGAAAATACTATGCAGTAGAAAGAAAAGATTATTAATTAAAGTATTTGAGATGGTATCGTTAGGGGTTGAAGGAGAAGGGTATATATAGATTCCATGTCGAAAACCGAGTTCGAATAGGTTTGTAACTAGTCTATCCTTTTATTCTTCTTTTGTAGCATTGTATTACATTACCCCGCTTATACACTTCTAAATTTAGTAGGATTATGCCTTACTTTTCATGTCGTATCCGTGTTATAATATAATCAAGACAAGTTATGTTCTGGATAGTATATTTTAAAAAGGAAACTAGAATTCTAATCCAATTAAAAAGGACGAGTCATGCGAGATTTAGAAAATAAGTAAAAATCAATTAAAGAGTGAAGTGTCAAATTAATTTTTTTACTCTTTATAATACTAGGATATTCTTCTTATATATCTCAAACACAGAATATTTCACGTCGACATGAATCAAGACTTACAAATATGTTTAAAAATTATTTATTAAAATTAGATAAGTCAAATATATTTTAAAAACTATATAATTATTTAATGAATTCCAAAGTTGTAATAATAAGGAAAAAGTAGTCCCGTTTTGTATAAATTTCGTAATGATTTTTTCACTTGCGCACGTAAGTCTTCCTTATCCATTTTGTTGCCCATGAGCAACTAAAAAAGTATTTATGATAATATAATGTACATGGTAATTTATATATTATACTAGTCTCTATACTCGTGCGTTGCACTAGTCTCTATACTCGTGCAAGAAAAAAATTATTGAAAGTTGGAATTTATTTTAATGGCTTACTTTTAAAAGAACAACCATGCACTATTTTTTTAAAGCGCATATATAGCATCAAATATGTCACATCTACTCCTTGCACACCCTTTATTCTATCATTGTTTTTCTCTCACACACACTTAGTTTTCAAGCCTCTAAAACTATAAATACAATCGTCGTCATTGGTCACCCTTCCACAAACTCCAATTCAATAGAGTATCCGATCTATATCATAATCTTAAATTATATGTTGTGTTTCAAAATACATTAATTGATGACGTAGAAGACTCCTAAAGTATCTTGAATTCTAAGGGAATTTTTTTGTGGTTCAATTCCATCTCTATTTGACATATAATAGTAATCCAAAAATTAATTGAATTCTAACACAAATTTTTAGTGGACGTCTTTTTACATTGGAATAATCTTATTGTAAAGAGATAATTTAATTTTAAAGGGTATAAAAGTCAATTAATATTTCGAGGATATTTTTGTCTACCAACATTTAGTATTCTAACATTCGTGCTTTTAGACAACTAATATTAAATTTATATGTAAAAAATAATAAATATTTACCACAATATATCATTCAAAAATATTTATTTAACTTATAAATTAAAACTAAAGCATATAGGTAGTGCGAGTTCCAGATCTTATTAGCTTTAATTGTTAATTAAATATATTTCTAAGTTATACTAAAATTTATAAGTAAAAATTAAAGCATAAAAATAGTGAGAGTTCTAATTCTTGTTAGTTTTATTTGTTTTGAGTATATACTCTTGAAGTTATATTAAAATTGGTAAGAAGTTATCAACTTGATAACAATATTAGCTAGGAGTGTCGTATATAATAAATATCGTAATAATTTGTGTTACTACATTATTTCAAAATCTCTTTTTTTTTAAAAAAATTAAAAAACACAATATACTATATAGAAAAATAATGGCGGTGCTAAGCATGTGCTAAATATCAAAGAGTTCTATGCAAGGTCTAATGAATTTGAAGTGTTCAACATAGAGTTTTCTTCCTAGTATTCCTCAAATATTTGCTAGCGCATAAAAGAAGCACAATAGTAAAAAATAAATCAAGAAATTTCTCACGTTCTTCTAGCCTCCGAAAGCGATGAATGGCAGTAAGGCCACCCCGTATAATTTAAATGAAATCTCCAATAAGGGGTGAATGTAGCATTCTGACATGAGTATATGCTAAGAAATTTATTAATATTGAACACAAATAGTAGATTTAAATACATAATTAGAAATCTTAAAGATTAAAAATATATTACATTTCATATTAAGAGCCTTGAAGGTTGGACCCATAAAATTTATATTCAGACCCGCTCTATCTCCAATAGCCGAGTAATTTTATGTCCATAACTTTTGTGTACTGCTCATTGAGAGTTATAAATATTTTATGCATTAAGGAGATAAATATTGAGATTCACCAATTAATAGTGTTATGTTCGCAAACTTTCAAAAATTTAACGGAAAAGAAAATAATATATTCCTGTATACAGTGGCGGAGGCAGGATATATACTAAGGGTGTTCAAAAAATATTAGATTGCAGCTCACGGGAATCAAACCTGTGATCTTCTACACATTTTGAACACCCTGGACCACTAAGCCAACATTTGCCTTGTGTCAAGGGTGTTCAAAACTTAATATATAGAGATAAAAAATAAATTTTACCTTATATATACAGTGTAATTTTTCGGCCAAGGGTGTTCGCCTTTATTTACCTTATATATACAGTGTAATTTTTCGGCGAAGGGTGTTCGGGTGAACTCCCTTGCGCCCCTGCCTCCGCCCCGGCATGTATATACATATGCTATTATTCTACTTGAATCTTTAACTGTGTATAAATGTGCTAATAAAAACTATACCAAGTAACTATGTACAAATTAAAGTAATTTAAACCAAAATACGAGAGCACTCAGAGTGCAGTTGGGAAATATTTTATCTGACAGATGCTGCAGAATTTCATAACTTGGGCTCCCCCAACTTATTAAATTTCAATTTATAAGCACTTCATATTTGACCAAAATATTTACTATTATATCCCTAAAATACCATTTTTTAAATAAAATTCCTTGTTACCCAATTTTTTAGCCACTTATTATTAATTTTACCACTTTTATCCAAACACGTAACTGCTTATTTTTTAAATCGGCTTCAGCAGTTAAAAGTATTTCTAAGCACATATGCGTATCAGTCATTCTAAATCAGCTAAGCCAAACGGACTCTAAATTAAAGTTTAAATTGTTTCAATTTATTTAAATTTATCCGATTTATTTCTTTTAATTCTGAAGTAGAATTTGTTTAGAAATCCATTTTTATTCTTTTACCAAAATATCATATAGATCTATGATAAAAATAGTGTAATTAACGTTTAACTTCCATGCTCATTTATAATCGGTTTGTATCATTTTATAGTGAGAATTTGAATAACCTAATAATTTGCAACTCTATTATAGGCTTTCACGTTTCAAATCTCCAACCTAAAAATAAAGAATATCTTAACACGTAAAACCAATAGACACTGACACATGGTACAAACTTAGGGGTCGTTTGGTTTAAATACGTCTTATGTTAGGATTAATTATCCAGGTATTATTTTTTATTCACCGTTTAATATGTTGTATTAAAAATGACCTGCATAATTTCTAAGAAGAATGTACAAGTTATCCCAGCACTAATTACCCTACCCCTACAAGTTACAAGTTATCCCTATACTAATTTTAATCGTGAAATAACTTATACCAGATTTGCTAACCAAACAAAATATTAAAGTTTATTAAATTTTTATACAAGCATTATATCTACTTATACCTCGTACCAAACGACCCCTTAATATTTTGACACTCTTCTGTTGGGAGAATGTACGGTGTAATAAATAACAATAACCATTCATGGCACTGGTTAAAATTCAGAGTAATACTAAAAGTTTAATTTTAATATTCATTAAAATATTTTGTATGAGAATATAATTAAGCTAATTAATGAATCAACTTACTTTTAGAGGAAAAATTAAGAAAAATTAAAAATTTCAAGAGCATCACAATGCGTGTCATGTTTTAATCTTTAGAAGAAAAAGATTCTCTTCTATTTCCCTTATATTTTAAAACGTTGTGTGTTAGTGTAAGTTATGTTTTATTCATGTGGATATTTGAAAGAATCCTAATATTTTTGGTTAAAGAGTGCAAAAGTCGGTTTATGAGTATACCAATTCAATGATTAGAGGGATATGTAGTATCTCATATAGCTGAATGAATAGTTTTATAATTGATACTGGTTTGCAGGGTAAATTTCACAAATGGTCATATAACTATGACATTTTTTCACTAAAATCATATAACTTTCTTTTCTCACACAAAAATCATAAAACTTTCACTTCTTTGCTCAAAAAATCCCAGTGACCGGGAAAGACCATTCACCGGTCATTTTTTGATTTTTTTTTTCATTTTTTTCATTTTTTTCATTTTTTTGATAAAACTGAAAATATTTTTTCTTTAAAATAAAAACTGAAAAAGTAAGATAAAACTAAATGCTTTAAAAAAACTGGAAAAAAATATTTTTTTTGTAAAAATTGAATTATTTTTTGTAGCAACTGGAAAAAAAAAGACTTTACTAAATTAATGGACTATTGGTGCATTAGTTTAAAAAAACGAAAAATATTTTGCAAAATAAATAAAGTACAACAAAGATACATTTTCAAGAAATGCTAAATATTTTTTATTTTTTTAAACTAATGCATCAATAGCCCACTAATTTAGTAAAGTCTTATTCTTCTTTTTTTTTTCCAACTTTTACAAAAAATAATTCAATTTTTACAAAAAAATATTTTTTTCAGTTTTTTTAAAGCATTACTTTTGTAAAAACTAGAGAAAATATTTTTAATAAAATATTTTCATTTTTTAAAAGCTGAAAAAAATATTTTCAACAAAATATTTTTATTTTTTGCAAACTAAATAAAGTCCAACAAAGATACATTTTCAAGAAATGCAAAATATTTTTCGTTTTTTAAACTAATGCAACAATAGTCCACTAATTTAGTAAAGTTTTTTTTTTTCAATTTTTACAAAAAAAATTCAATTTTTACAAAAAAAAATGTTTTTCAGGTTTTTTAAAGCATTTCTTTTGTAAAAACTAGAAAAAAATATTTTTAATAAAATATTTTTGTTTTTTAAAATCTGAAAAAAATATTTTCAACAAAATATTTTCATTTTTGAAAAATATTTTTTTTCAGTTTTTTAAAGCATTTAGTTTTATCTTACTTTTTCAGTTTTTATTAAAGAAAAAATATTTTCAGTTTTTTCAAAAAAAAAATGAAAAAAATGAAAAAAAAATGAAAAAAATGACCTGTGAATGGTCTTTCCCGGTCATTGGGATTTTTTGAGCAAAGAAATGAAAGTTTTATGATTTTTGTGTGAGAAAAGAAAGTTATATGATTTTAGTGAAAAAATGTCATAGTTATATGACCATTTGTGAAATTTACCCGATATTAATCGTTGTATTAAGCAAAGCTTAAAATATCAATATTACCCTACATGGTATTATTTGTCAATTAATAAGTAAAAATCAATTAAAGAGTGAAGTGTCAAATTAATTTTTTTACTCTTTATAATATAATTCTTTTTAGATGAATTACAATTAATCTATATTATTATAAAAGCACGAATATTTTATGCTTAATGTTGATCGACTAAAATATTCTTGAAATATTGATCGACTTATATACCCTTAATTAATTAGATATCTCTGCAATATTAATGTACAAAAAGGTAAAAGTCTTGCAATTAAAGTCCAACATTTTGTAAATAAGATCAAATTTTACGTTGAAGACTATTTAATAAAGAATAACAGAACAAAGAGATAAACTTTTATGAGAGTTAGGAGAACGGGAAGCTTAGTTGGAAAAGGAAGCCATATTTGGACATAAGAGTTTTTTTATAATTTTTTTTTTGAAAATTTTTCACTTTTTTTTCGAAATCACCGTTTGGCCATAAAATTTTCAATTTTCACTTGAAGATGAATTTTAGAATTTTTTTAAAATTTGATAATCTCCAAAAAGCTGTTATTCAAAAATTTCACGCATATCATTCACAAAATTAAAAAAAAAACTCAATATTATATTCATGTCCATACACAAATCTAATTTTCATTTGAAAAAAAATTATTTTTTTCGGAATTTTATAATTTTTATGTCCAAACGCCCACTCAATAGTCTAAAATTTGTGTGTCCAATATAGAGTTAAAGTTTAAAAAAGCAATCTCAATTGGATTAGAACACTCTGAACCACTTATTTCCTTTATATAAAGGTCACAATTTATTTTAACGAGTAGTACCTTTTTATTGGAGTATCACTTTTTTCGACAGGTAAATTAACTATTTCTTCCATCACGTGAATTCTATCAAGATTAATTTTTTTATGTATCAATACGGGGTGGAAGCAGTCGTCCATAGTAGCATTCAAGCCTTGAAAAATATAATTAACGTTCAACAACTATTGTTGAACTGCAAAAAGTATAATAAGGCTTCGAGAAAGTTGCTTCTGCAATGAACAAGCATTGATATCTAACAATTTCTAATTAGGAAAAGAATGTTCAATTTGTGCTTGGATTTGCTTGGATTTTCAATCTTGACAACTTTCTAAGTTTAACTCTCTAAACGTAAGAGGTATGAAAGAGTACACATAACTTGATAAGGTAATTTGGATTTAAGATTGGTCTAGCATTTCGTTTACGATAATTTCATAATCGAGTTCATTGTTGAGATTGACAAAAGCAGATTGTATCTATCCCATTTTTATAATATGAAGACACCGCTTTTATTATACAATCACCTTTTTTTTTAAACTAGATATTAAATCTTGGATATCTTTGACGAATGATTTGAAGACTTGCATTACAACATTAAAGTTTTGTGTCAATTTTTTATTTAATGTTAGTGTTTTATGTGTTTGTTGTATAGGTTCAATATGGAAGTTAACATAACTTTTTTAAAAATTTTACCAAGAAATTTTATTGTCATGACTTAATTTACTAGAGAAATCGACATTTGGGAAGCTTGATTGTTGTGAGACGCCTCAAATTTGAAGTTGTCAACCACTAAACTATTAAGCTGTTCTAATCTAAGTGCTATCACTTTTAATGATTTTATTGTATTTCTGTTTTACTTATTATTTTTATATACATATACAATATAATTTTTTCGACGAAGCGATGTCCCGTGACACCGCTTGGGACAATGTAAATTCGCCCCTTGTGAGAGCTATGTTTAAAGCAAAATGGCTTCAAATTTGTTCTGTTACTATTTAACTATTGATATTTTTTTCTTGGCAAAGAACTATTGCTACAATATTAAAAGGAAGATGAAAAGATTAATTAAAAGAGAAAAACTTATCAAGTACGTAGCATAAATTTGCTAATAAGCTACGAAGTTAGGAAAAAAAAAAATAGGACATGTGATTCATAAACCAAGTTCAAGAAATATGCGTCCCGTGACTCCTATGAACTAGTTCACCAATTGTGAACATGTCGTGATGGCACCCAGTCCCCAAGACTAGGTAAGCCTAACACGTTGCGGAACATATAAGTTATAAATACTTAAATAAGAAACAGCGGAAAAATAACATAAAAGATATGTAATCCGTGCCGCTTGGCACATACATCCGTCACACAATGAATAAAACACTACCAAGATCCGGAACCCCACGGTAACACAGACTAAAAGGGAAATACAACTGTGGCTCTATGTGTAAAGAGTATCTAACAACGAAATGAAGAAAAATGTCAACTAGTAATACTAGAATAGAAGGGAAGCCTCCGGATCCGCGGACGTAGCGGATCATACCTCGAAGTCTCCCAGAAAAAGCTGCGGAATCACCTAGCACGAGCCTGCTCTGATGTACCTGGATCTGCACAACAAAAGTGTGCAGAAGAGTAGCATGAGTACACCGCGGCGGTACTCAGTAAGTGCCAAGCCTAACCTCGATGGAGTAGTGACGAGGAAGGTCAGGGCCCTACTGAGAAACAATAATAATATGATGATAACAAAATAAACAGTTTAAAAGATAATAACAATAATTTTCCGAGATAACAATCATAAGATGATTACCGCAACTGTCTACAATTAAGCTAACAACAAATAATCAACTCAATAAAACAAATCCAGGACCTGTGGGAATTGAACCCACAGTCCCATTCTCAGTACCTCCGGGTCTCCGGGAATCGAACCCGCAGCCCATGTCTCAATAATACTCAATAACTCAGGATCTCCGGGAATCGAACCCGCAGTCCCTACCAATAAGTCAGGATCTCGGGAATCGAACCCGTAGTCCACATTCAATAATCTTAGGATCTCGAGAATCGAACCCGTAGTCCACATTTCAATAATTTCAGGATCTCGGGAATCGAACCCGTAGTCCATATTTCAATAATCTCAGGATCTCGGGAATCGAACCCGTAGTCCATATTTCAATAATCTCAGGATCTCGGGAATCGAACCCGTAGTCCATATTTCAATAATCTCAGGATCTCGGGAATCGAACCCGTAGTCCATATTTCAATAATCTCAGGATCTCGGGAATCGAACCCGTAGTCCATAACCACAGCAAGTAAAGGAAATACACAGAGAGAAGTATAATATGCTTAACGATAACTTCGCCGATGAACAGCGCCAGCGATTACCAAGAAAACTCAATTAAGTCAATTAAGCAACTAGACAGTTAGATTCTATCTAACCATGCTTTTCTAACTACTACCGGGTAGGAAATTTCGAATTTAACAACTAAAAACAGGAATATCACTCATTGAACATTTTGAGTAAAGTATGTGTTCAACAACCAGGCGCATGTACACGCCCGTCACCTCGCGTACAAGGCATTTAAAGTATCACAATAATATCCTAGGGGTGAAAGTCCCCCACACGAAGTTAGACAAGCCACTTACCTCAATTCCGGTACAAAACCGCTAAGAAATAATCCTCTTGCCGCGAATGTCGGACTCCACAAGTGTAGTATTCTGATAAAAATCAATAGAATCACATCAAAATAGGCCAATTGGGCATTACCCAATCAAAATAACTCAAAATACACCAAAACCCACAAGTTGCCAAAACCCGACTTTCGGCACGCTTATCGAAAAATCACGAAAATTATATTTTCGGGTTCCTTATCTCAATACGAGTCCGTGCATATAAAATTTATCGAAATCGGACTCCGTTTGCCCATTCAAATCAAAGATTTTCTAACATTTAGGCCTAGGGCTCAAACCCACCTTTAACCTTCCAATTTCAGTGAAATAATCACGGATTTCATGATAAATCAACGAATTAAGGTCAAGAAACTTACCCCCGATGATTTCCCGATGATATCCCAACGTTTCCCCTTCAAAAACCTCTCTTGGAGCTCAAAAATGGCGTTTTTGTGTATGGGGGTCGCGGGTGTTATGTTCTGAACTTAAGCTCACTGCCAGACATTTTCCTTCATCGCGTTCGCGTGGCCTGTCACGCGTTTGCGATGCTCTAACCCATTTACCCTTCGCGTTCGCGTGACGCCACTCGCGTCCGCGATGCACAGCCGGCTAAACCTTCGCGAACGCGGCGCTAGTCCACGCGTTCGCGATGACCTTATTTCTCATCCAACCCGCCTTGCTCTTCGCGAACGCGACACAGGGATCGCGAACGCGGTGCCTCCCCTTCTTCCACTACGCGAACGCGACGGCTTGGACGCGAACGCGATGCTCTGCAGCACCCAGCCTACGCGAACGCGAACAAGGCCCTCGCGAACGCGATGGCTTAAATCTTGCCCAGTGATCTGCAGTTTTTCTGCAGACTTTTCATGTTCCAAAATGCCGGATGATGGTCCGAATTCATCCCGAGGCCTCCGGGACCCCAACGAAAACCACCAACATACTCCAAAACACGATACGAACTTATTCCAATCATAAAAACACGTCTAACAACATCAAAACCCATAAATCACATCGATTCAAGCCTAAGTTTCTTCAAAACTTTCAAAACTAACATTCAATCCAAAACCCGGCCAAATGATGTCCAAATGACCTGAAAATTTGCGGACATATCCAAAATCACATAACGAAGCTACAGAAATTGTCAGAATTCCATTCCGACCCCCGGATCAAAATCTCACCTATCGTTCGGATTCACCAAAATTTCAACCTTCGGCATTTCAAGCCTAATTGAGCTACGGACCTCCAAAATACATTCCGAACGCGCTCCCAACCCCGAAATCACCTAACGGAGCTAATGAAACCATCGGATTTCCGTTCCGAGATCGTCTTAATACTGTTCCGGCTACGGGCCATTTTCTAGCTTCAAAGCTCTTATTTAGGGATTAAGTGTCCCAAAATGCTCAAATTTTCAGAACCGACTCTCCCGGCAAACCACAATAGTAGAAATGAACTTAAGGGAACAGTTAAATTAGGAATTGGGGCGTAATTTTCTAAAACGACCGGTCGGGTCGTTACATCTTCCCACACTTAAAGATTCGTTCGTCCTCGAACGAGCATAGAAAACATACCTGGAGTAGTGAAAAGATGAGGGTACTGGCTGCGCATATCCTGCTCGGTCTCCCAAGTCGCCTCCTCGACCGACTGACCCCGCCACTGAACCTTTACCGAAGCGATGTTCTTTGACCTTAGCTTTCTGACTTGCCTGTCTAGAATGGCTACTGGCTCCTCAACATAAGAAAGATCCTTGTCTAGCTGAACAGATGTGAAATCCAACACGTGCGACGGGTCACCATGGTATCTCCGGAGCATGGAGACATGAAATACGGGGTGAACTCCGGATAAGCTGGGGGTAAGCCCAGCTCATAAGCAACCTCCCCAACACGTCTCAAAATCTCAAAAGGGCCGATAAATCTGGGACTCAGCTGAGCACATTAGCCTGATATAATCTGAAGATATTCCCTTTGTTCAAACAAATAAGTCTTAGAGCCTAATTCCAACATCCAGAATTCTATGTCAGACCTGCTTTCATCAAAAGATCACTCAATTATTCCTCACACGCCGTCCTCAAACATGACTGCATAACTTTGCTGGATTCTTACCTTGCAACATAAAATCCACAGGACCACGACAATATTTTATGACCAAATTAGTCAAAAATTCAATGAATTAGATTCTCCCATTGCACCTCATGATCTTCATAGTTCTTGTTCTAACTTTTACAATACTGAAACGGCGGAGGAGATGTGCCGATATTCATAACCAACTACTGAATCAACAATTCATTGGGTCTATACTCCTGACAAGATCCATTACCTTTTCCTAACCCAGAGAATGATCTTTTTCTCTATAATATACTTCAGATAATCAATGCGGCCGAACTACCTCTCGATATAGATCTCCGCCGGTCGCTCCGATGAATATGTAGTGCTCACCGGTATAAAATGGGCGGACTTGGTCAGCCGATCCACAATGACCCAAATGGAATCAAACTTCCTAACCGTCCGTGGAAGTCCAGATACAAAGTCCATGGTAATGCGCTCCCATTTCCACTCGGGAATCTCAATCTGCTGCATTAATCCACCCGGACGCTGATGCTCATACTTCACCTGCTGGCAGTTGAGGCATCTAGAAACATAACCAACTATATCCCTTTTCATTCGCCTCCACCAGTAATGTTGTTTCAAGTCCTGATACATCTTCGCGGCACCCGGATGGATGGAATACCGCGAACTATGGGCCTCTGCTAGAATCGGCTCTCGAAGATCATCTACATTGGGCACACGGATACGCCCCGCATCCTCGTGACTCCATCATCCCCGATGGTAACATCTCGAGCATCGCCACGCCGAACTCCTATCCCGAAGGACAAGCAAATGAGGGTCGTCGAGCCGACGCTCCACGATGCGGTCAAATAGAGAAGGCAGAAACCACACATGCCGAGAATCCGTGCGGGCTCCGAAAGATCCGATCCTAACAAGCCTGTACGGCTAAAGCACCGAACATCCGTCGCCATAGGCCTCTCGAAGGCTGGTAGATATGCTAAACTCCCCAAACTCTGCCCGACGACTCGAGGCATCGACCACCACATTAGCCTTGCCGGATGATAGAGAATAGTAATATCATAGTCCTTCGGTAGTTCCAACCATCTCCTCTGACGCATATTCGGGTCCTTCTGCTTAAGCAAGTGCTGCAAGCTCCGGTGATCGGTGTAGATCTCGGAAGGAACCCCATATAAATAATGACGCCAAATTTTCAAGGCGTGAACAATGGCGGCTAGCTCCAAATCATGAACAGGGTAATTCTTCTCGTGCACCTTCAGAGTCGTCTCGACGCGTAGGCAATCGCCCTACCGTCCTGCATCGATACCGCACGAGTCCGACCCGTGAGGCATCACGATATACGGTATAGGACCCCGAACATCTGTAGGCGACATCAATATAGGGGCCGAAGTCAAGGCTGTCGTGAGGCTGAAAGCTCGCCTCGCACTCGTATGTCCACCGAAAAGGGGCACCCTTTTGGGTCGATCTGGTCGTAGGTCGCTGCAATCGAAGAGAACCCCTCTGCAAAACGACGGTAATAGCCCGCCAAACCAAGGAAGCTGCGAATCTCAGTAGCGGAGGAGGGTCTGGGCCAGCTCTGCACGGCCTCCGCCTTCCTCGGATCTACTCGAATACCATCACTCGACACCACGTGGCCCAAAAATGCCACTGAACTCAACGAAAATTCACATTTAGAGAACTTGGCATAAAGTTGCTTCTCCCTCGGAATCCTGAAGCACTATCCTCGAATGCTGCTCGTGCTCTTCCCGGCCTCGAGAATATACTAGAATATCATCAATAAAGACAATCACGAACGAGTCCGGATAAGGCCTGAACACACACTGTGCATCAAATGCATAAAGGCTGTCGGGGCATTAGTCAGCCCCAAAGACATCACGAGGAACTCGTAGTGACCATACCGGGTCCTGAAGGCAGTCTTCGGGATATCCGGCTCCCGAATCTTCAGCTGGTGATACCCGGAGCGCAAATCAATCTTAGAAAACACATGTGCGCCCTGTAAATGGTCAAATAAATCATCAATACGGGGCAAAGGATACCGGTTCTTCATTGTAACCTTATTCAGCTGACGATAGTCAATACACATACGCATAGAACCGTCCTTTTTCTTCACAAACAATACAGGAGCACCCCGAGGCGAAACACTGGGTCGAATAAAACCCTTGCCCAATAACTCCTGTAACTGATCCTTCAACTCCTTCAACTCAGGAGGAGCCATACGGTACGGTGGAATAGAAATGGGCTGAGTGCCCGGCAACAAGTCAATAGCAAAGTCAATATCTCCGTCGGGCGGCATGCCCGGAAGATCAGCTGGAAATACATCAGCAAAGTCACGTACCACATGAACAGAATCAATAGAGGGAGTGTCAATACTGACGTCCCGCGCATAGGCTAGATAAGCAGCACACCCCTTCTCAACCATACGCTGAGCTCTAAGAAAAGAAATAACACGGCTAGGGGTGTGATCTAGAGTACCGCTCCACTCAATACGTGGAATGCCTGGCATAGCCAGGCGTCACGGTCTTGGCGTGACAATCAAGAATAGCATAATGGGGCGACAACTAGTCCATGCCCAGAATAATATCAAAATCGACCATCCCGACAACAATAGATCCGCTCTGGTCTGAAAATCACAAATGGTAACCAAACACGACCGATATACGCGGTCCGCAGCCAAAGAATCACCCACGGAGTGGAAACATAAATGGGGGCACTCAAAGAATCCCGAGGCACACCCGGATGAGAAGCAAAAGTAAGAAGACACATATGAAAAAGTGGAACCGGGGTCGAATAGAGCCGATGCCTCCCTGTGACTAACCATAATAATACCGGTGATAACGAGTCAGATGCGACAGCCGCGGCGCGATCGGGAATAGCATAAAATCCGGGCCTGTCCCCCTCTCGAGGGCGGCCTGTGGAACCCCGACCCCCGCCCCTGGATGGCCGGGCAGGTGGAGTGGCAGTGGGGGCTGGAATGATAGCCTGCGGCCCCGAGAACCACGCGGATGTTGTGATGACTGATGAGGGGCCCCTCTGCTCGCCTGGGGCACTCCCTAACCGGGTGGCGAGTATCCCCGCACTCAAAACAAGCTACGGGAGGACGCGGTGGTTGTGGTCGACCGGCCTCGCCTCCGACTAGTCGACCCGCGGAAGGACCCGCGCGAGGAGGTGCGGCTGGAAGCGGGGAGCATAATAAGGCTCTCGAGGTCGTCGGAAGACACGGAGTACTACGGGGCTGCGGGCAATGTCGGAATGAGCGGTCGGCCGGAAAAACCCCTACCAAAACGACCGAGCCGATGAAGTGCGGGCACCGGAGAAATGGCCCGACTCGCGAGACCTCTTGGCCTCTCTCTCCTCCGCTTTCTGGGGAGCGTACTCTCGATCCTCGCGGCAATGCTAGCCGCCTGCCGCGATAAGATATATCGTCTCCAAGCTCTGCTGGCCGTGTCTGGATCGGATGGGCGGAACAAGGCCCTCGATAAATCTCCGCGCTCTCTCCCGAACCGTGGCTACCAAGGCCGGTGCATGCACGGCTGGGCGGGTGGGCGATGGCATACTCGCGATGCGACATGGAGCCGCGTCGCAGCCGCTCGAGCTCCGAGCGCCAAGAATCCCTGAGGCTGCGTGGAACAAACTCCCTCAAAAACGGATCTGAAAACTGCGTCCAAGTCAATGAAGCAGACTCCTCCGGACTATCCAACTCGTACGTGCGCCACCAATCATAAGCGGCCCCGAAACTGAAAAGCGGTGAAGGAAACCCCGCCGGTCTCCACAATCCCCATAGTACGAAGAATACGATGACACTCCTCTAGAAAACCCAATGCGTCGTCTGAAACCAAACCACTAAACACTGGAGGGTCGTATTTCTTGAACCTCTCCAATCTGCGCTGCTCGTCCTCGGAGGCGGCTGGTCCACCTCCGGGGTTGTGCTGGAGCGGCGGGAGGCATAACCAAAATATACGGAACCTGTCCCAGCGGCACACGGCCCGCTCCGGTGTAACGGCTCGCGGGAGTACGGGCCCCTCCCCGACACGAGATGTAGGCTGCACGACGAGAGGAAGCGGTCTGCCTCGAGCTAAAGTGGTGTACGTACTCGTGAGCCGGGTCGGGGTCTCTGTAGTCTTCGGGTAGTAGCGGTCGTAGTCGGTGTGCACGGTGCTGCGCTCCGACTCGGTCTACTGTGGCACCTCGGCGGCGGCGCGCGAGGGTGCGTTGTGGCTGCACCTCGGGCGCGTCCTCGTCCTCTACCTCGGCCCGGCCTCTGACGGCGGCAACAGGGGGCGCGGGTACCGGATCGTCGCGAGTAGCTCGTGTCCTCACCATCTGTGAGAGAATAGAAAGCAATAGTTTAGATTTTTGATGCCAAAAATGTCGCACGACAAGGAATCCAAAAGAAATGAAGAGTTTCCTAAACAGTTACATAGCCCCTCGTAGATAAATACAGACGTCTCCGTATCGATCAACGAGACTCTAAGTAACCGGTCCGTGTCCCGTGACTCCTATGAACCTAGAGCTCTGATACCAACTTGTCACGACCCTAGTTCACCAATTGTGAACATGTCGTGATGGCACCCAGTCCCCAAGACTAGGTAAGCCTAACACGTTGCGGAACATATAAGTTATAAATACTTAAATAAGAAACAGCGGAAAAATAACATAAAAGATATGTAATCCGTGCCGCTTGGCACATACATCCGTCACACAATGAATAAAACACTACCAAGATCCGGAACCCCACGGTAACACAGACTAAAAGGGAAATGCAACTGTGGCTCTATGTGTAAAGAGTATCTAACAACGAAATGAAGAAAAATGTCAACTAGTAATACTAGAATAGAAGGGAAGCCTCCGGATCCGCGGACGTAGCGGATCATACCTCGAAGTCTCCCAGAAAGCTGCGGAATCACCTAGCACGAGCCTGCTCTGATGTATCTGGATCTGCACAACAAAAGTGTGCAGAAGAGTAGCATGAGTACACCACGGCGGTACTCAGTAAGTGCCAAGCCTAAGCTCGATGGAGTAGTGACGAGGAAGGTCAGGGCCCTACTGAGAAACAATAATAATATGATGATAACAAAATAAACAGTTTAAAAGATAATAACAATAATTTTCCGAGATAACAATCATAAGATGATTACCGCAACTGTCTACAATTAAGCTAACAACAAATAATCAACTCAATGGAGCAGATATCCACACTTATTCAGCACTTCGGGTATGATTCTAAACCTGTTCGAGGACTTTCAATAAATAAGACTTTCAACAACAACAACAACAACTACCCGGTATGTTCCCACAAAGTGGGGTCTGGGGAGGGTAATACGTACACAGGCCTTACCCCTACCCGAAAGGGTAGAGAGGCTGTTTCCGGCCGACCCTCGGCTCAGAAAAAGAGAGAGAAAATCAACAAACTAAATAAAACAAAATAATGTTAGTAAATCCGGGATAAATCAAATAAATAATTATCTAAACATAAAACCAAAAGTAGAATGACATGCGATAATACCAATCGGTTACTACCATAAGAGGCACAATACAATACATTAATTAACTATAGAGATCGCTACCAAACCCCACTCAGCCCCTAACAGAAGTAATAAGAATTCTAGAATGCCCTACCCTACAACCCTAATACTAGACGTCCAAACTTTCCTATCAAGGGTCATGTCCTCGGATCTCGGGAATCGAACCCGTAGTCCGTATTTCAATAATCTCAGGATCTCGGGAATCGAACCCGTAGTCCATATTTCAATAAGCTCGGGATCTCGGGAATCGAACCCGTAGTCCGTATTTCAATAAGCTCAGGATCTCGGGAATCGAACCGTAGTCCATATTTCAATAAGCTCAGGATCTCGGGAATCGAACCCGTAGTCCATAACCACAGCAAGTAAAGGAATACAGAGAGAGAAGTATAATATGCTTAACGATAACTTCGCCGATGAACAGGCGCCAGCGATTACCAAGAAAACTCAATTAAGTCAATTAAGCAACTATATAGTTAGATTCTATCTAACCATGCTTTTCTAACTACTACCGGGTAGGAAATTATCGAATTTAACAACTAAAAACGGGAATATCACTCATTGAACATTTTGAGTAAAGTATGTGTTCAACAACCAGCGCATGTACACGCCCGTCACCTCGCGTACAAGGCATTTAAAGTATCACGATAATATCCTAGGGGTGAAAGTCCCCCACACGAAGTTAGACAAGCCACTTACCTCAATTCCGGTACAAAACCGCTAAGAAATAATCCTCTTGCCGCGAATGTCGGACTCCACAAGTGTAGTATCTGATAAAAGTCAATAGAATCACATCAAAATAGGCCAATTGGGCATTACCCAATCAAAATACACCAAAACCCACAAGTTGCCAAAAGTTGCCAAAACTCGACTTCCGGTACGCTTATCGAAAAATCACGAAAATTATATATTCGGGTTCCTTATCTCAATACGAGTCCGTGCATATAAAATTTATCGAAATCGGACTCCGTTTGCCCGTTCAAATCAAAGATTTTCTAACATTTAGGCCTAGGGCTCAAACCCACCTTTAATCTTCCAATTTCAGTGAAATAATCACGGATTTCATGATAAACCAACGAATTAAGGTCAAGAAACTTACCCCCGATGATTTTCCGATGATATCCCAACGTTTCCCCTTCAAAAACCTCTCTTGGAGCTCAAAAATGGCGTTTTTGTGTATGGGGGTCGCGGGTGTTATGTTCTGAACTTAAGCTCACTGCCAGACATTTTCCTTCATCGCGTTCGCGTGGCCCGTCACGCGTTCGCGATGCTCTAACCCATTTACCCTTCGCGTTCGCGTGACGCCACTCGCGTCCGCGATGCACAGCCGGCTAAACCTTCGCGAACGCGGCGCTAGTCCACGCGTTCGCGATGACCTTATTTCTCATCCAACCCGCCTTGCTCTTCGCGAACGCGACACAGGGATCGCGAACGCGGTGCCTCCCCTTCTTCCACTACGCGAACGCGACGCCTTGGACGCGAACGCGATGCTCTGCAGCACCCGGCCTACGCGAACGCGAACAAGGCCCTCGCGAACGCGATGGCTTAAATCTTGCCCAGGTGATCTGCAGTTTTTCTGCAGACTTTTCATGTTCCAAAATGCCGGATGATGGTCCGAATTCATCCCGAGGCCTCCGGGACCCCAACGAAAACCACCAACATACTCCAAAATACGATACGAACTTATTCCAATCATAAAAACACGTCTAACAACATCAAAACCCATAAATCACATCGATTCAAGCCTAAGTTTCTTCAAAACTTTCAAAACTAACATTCAATCCAAAACCCGGCCAAATGACGTCCAAATGACCTGAAAATTTGCGGACATATCCAAAATCACATAACGAAGCTACAGAAATTGTCGGAATTCCATTCCGACCCCCGGATCAAAATCTCACCTATCATTCGAATTCGCCAAAATTTCAACCTTCGGCATTTCAAGCCTAATTGAGCTACGGACCTCCAAAATACATTCCGAACGCGCTCCCGACCCCGAAATCACCTAACGGAGCTAATGGAACCATCGGATTTCCGTTCCGAGATCGTCTTAACACTGTTCAGGCTACGGGCCATTTTCTAGCTTCAAAGCTCTTATTTAGGGACTAAGTGTCCCAAAATGCTCAAATTTTCAGAACCGACTCTCCCGGCAAACCACAATAGTAGAAATGAACTTAGGGGAACAGTTAAAAATAGAGACATGTGATTCATAAACCAAGTTCAAGAAATATGCAAACCTACTTGGTTATGTTCTTTTTTAGATATTTTTGGTATTGAGAATTACTACGCTATATAACTCTTTTATAGGAGTAAAAGATATAAAATTTGAACGAGAGATTCCCCATTTATAATATCTTTAAAAGTAGCATGAATTAATATTCAATCACTTATAAATATAAATTGATAATTACATCTACGGAGTACACTTTTAATCTCTACTTTTTTATATTAATTATTATCTTATTTATTTTTTTATAAATATCAAACGATGAAAGTATTTAAATTATGAACAAGAATACTTTTAGTAACACTTGTGTTTCGAGGAGAAGATAAATAAAGCACATGATCATACAATCTCAGATAACAGACTGTCGTTGTTGCTACATGATTTGTCACATGAATAATTATATATTAAATTTTTAAGAGGGATATTAATGTCAATAACAAGAAATTGTTGTCCCTTCTTGTGAATAATTGACTAAATATTTACGTGAAAAGCACGTATATAGAGACTAGTTTTTTAAAATTACAAATGAGCTAATATGAAGTATTTGAATTAATCAACAAAAAAAATTTTTTATTTCCTTTACTATATATTGAGAACAAATAGTTAACTTTTTATATTAACTAATTAGCAAGAACCAATTTAATTATTTTCCACATTCATCATTTAAGTAAAATTACTTACGAGGTGAAAAATCTCTTAGGATACATAAATTTATTTGCATAAGATGACCATTGGAATATGGCAAAATTGGTTATAATAATATTAGAGTTGAATGGGTGAAAATGCAAACTTGAAACAATAAAGATAAAACAGTAGAATACAAACTATATATATAATATGCATATATATTATCTTTTAGGAAAGATATGCATATTATATATAACAAAATTTACATATTTTAGAGCTATGTTTAACAACAGGTGAGAAAATATCATTAAAATCAATCCCTTGTACCTGACTAAAGCCCTTTGCAACTAATCGTGCCTTATACCTCGCATCTTCAACCCCTGGAATGCCATCCTTTTTCTTGAAGATCCATTTGCAACCAACAATTCTTTTTCCTAATGGCGGTTTCACAAGAGACCAAGTACCATTCTTATGGAGAGACTCAATTTCTTCACTCATTGCTATCAGCCACTTGGCTGAGTCAACAACCAGAAACTGCTTTTGAATATTTTGATGGTTCTCCAATTTTTTCAGTTTCTTGTGCAACTGAAAAAGCAAATGCAACATAATCTTCAAACCTTAATGGTTGTTTACTTTTTTTTTCTTGTTCTATGTTTGGCTATAGAATACTCCTCTTCTTCCGGTTCAACTTCAGGAGTCTCAACTTCAAAAATTTCAGCTTCTGACTCAACTTCAGGAGTTTCAGGAGTTTCAGCTGTATTTTGCTCCAAAGTTGATGAACTTGGCTCAAAAGGATTGCCAATCTCAACCTCCACCCGCTTCTCTGTACTCTTCCCTTTAGCTGTATTACAAGAACTAGAAGACTCTTTTCTGGAATGTAACATAGAGGATTCATCAAATGTTACATCTCTGCTAATTATGAATTTTGGTGTCATGGGATCAGGATACCATAGTCCGTATCCTTTCACCCTAGATGCATACCCAAGAAAAATACACTTTTTAGCCCTTGGCTCTAATTTTTCATTATTTACATGCATGTATGCAGGGCAACAAAATATATTTAAATCAGAATAATTAGCAGGAGTACCTTACCACATTTTATCTGGAGTCTTAAAGTTAATTGGTGAAGAATGAGCACGGTTGACATTATAACAAGCTGTAGAGATAGCTTCTGCCCAAAAAGTATTTGTCAACCTAACATTTGAAATCATACAACGAGCCCTTTCGAAGAGAGTTCTATTCATCCTTTCTGCCACACCATTTTATTGAGGTGTCATTCTCACAGTACGGTGTCGAGCAATTCCTTCATTCTTGCAGAATACGTTGAATTCATCATTACAGAATTCCAATCCATTGTCTGTTCTAAGCCGCTTAACTTGTTTTCCTGTTTGCTTCTCAATCAAAACTTTCCATTATTTGAAAGTTAAGAAAATATCACTTTTATTTTTTAGGAAATAAACCCAAACTTTCCTTGAATAATCATCAATGAAAGTTAACATATACCTGGCACCACCTTTTGACGGGGTATGTGAAGGACCCCAAAGATCTGAATGAATGTAATCCAAAGTACCTTTTGTTCTATGAATTGCTGGAGATTTGAAGCTGACTCTTTTTTGCTTTTCGAACACACAGTGGTCACAGAACTCCATATTTCCAATATTTTGGCCACACAACATACCTCTTTTGCTGAGGATGGAAAGACCTTTTTCACTCATATGCCCCAATCGCATATGCCATAATTTGGTGATGTCAGAATCTGATTTATCTAATGTTGAAACTGCATCAGCACATGTAACAATAGATCCCAATAGAGTATACAACGTACCAGATCTGCGTGTTTTCATGATCACAAGAGCACCATGAGAAATTTTCAGGACTCCACCTTCACCTGCGTACTTGCACCCAAGAGATTCTAGAGTGCCCAAAGAGATGAGATTTTTCTTCAAGTCAGGAACATGTCTAACATCGGTGAGAGTTCTCACCACACCATTGTGCATTTTGATTCAGGACTGTACCTTTACCAATAACATTGTAGGCAGCATTGTTGCCCATCAAGACAACTCCACCTTCAACAGATTTATATGTGGTAAACAAACCCCGATTGGGACACATATGATAAGAACAACCCGAATCTAAAATTCACTAATTGTTAGATTTAAAACTATTATTAGTTGCTAAAAAAATAGTTGCCTCAGTCTCATCAGCAGCTACACTTGCTTCGGCAGTGTCAGTAATTTTATGCTCATTTTTCTTTTCTGTATGATTTTCTTTGCTTTTCAATTTAAAGCATTCGAAAATAATGTGACCTTTCTTATGACAGTATTTGCACATGATATTTCTGTATCTGGATTTTGACCTTGATTTAAGCCTCTCACTACTTGAATCTTTCTTATTGGATCTACCTCTTACAAACAAGCCTTCTCATTGGTTCCCACTAGTTTCCCCGGTAATATCTCTATCTATTCGTTCTTTTGATTTCAAATTAGATTTGATATCTTTATACGAGATATTATCTTTTCCATAAAGCATAGTATCTCTAATATGCTTAAACGACTGGGGCAAAGAAACAAGCAATAATACGGCTTGATCCTCATCTTTGACTTCAACATCTATGTTACTTAAATCCATAAGAAGAGAATCAAAAGTATCAAGATGTGTAAGTATAGAGGTACCTTAAACCATACGAAAAGTGTAGAGTTTTTGCTTTAGGTAAAGCCTGTTTTTTATTGTTCTTTTCATATACAGGGTTTTCAGCTTTTTCCATATGCCTTTGGCTGATTTTTCTGCAGAAACTTCATGCAAAACTTCATTTGAGAGGTTTAAAATGATACCTGCTTTTGCCTTTTTGTCAATGACGGCAAACTCCTCGTCCGTCATTTTTTCGGGCTTCTTCTCTTTTCCTTGTAGTGCCAAATCTAAGCCATCCTGAATTAGGATAGCTTCCATCTTTAATTGCCACATTCCGAAGTTTGCACTTCGATCAAATTTCTCAACATAAGTCTTTGTTCGAGTTATTTTTGGCTATTTAAAATAACCCGTTAGATCCGGCTCTGATACCAATTTGTTAGGATCGAAAATCCGGATAGTGCAGAATTTAGTCAAACAACGTTATAATGACAATAACAAAGACAATATAAGTTTATAATAACGATAATTAAAGCAGATAAAGAAGGCACAATCTTAACGTGGTTCAGTCAAGAAGACCTACATCCACAAGCGGAGAGAAGCAATTTCACTATATCAACAATAGTACAAAAGAGAGTACAAAATTAGAGTAAATACTCTAATTAGTCCCAAATACCCCAAGAGAAAACCTCACAAGATCACTCCAAATAAAGGGTTTACACAAGTGTTTCCCAACACTTCCTCTCTTACAAAATAATCTTACTTACTAAAGGAGGAGGAGAAGAAACAAGAAATGAACAATTCAATTCTTGTTTTGGTGTGTCTTGAAAATGAGCAAAGAGTGCTCATTATATAGGAAGACAAGAAAGAAATGCTTGACCAATAATTGGCCACATCCTCTCAAAATACAAGGATATTTATTTGACCAACAAGAATTTAAATAAAAAAAGCCTCAAATATGCCAACCAGACTCACAATTAAAAAAATCTAAAAAACAAGGCCACGTTCTATAGAGGTTTTGGTCCTTTTCCATACAATAATTAACTTTCTCGAAGCCGAAACGCACGTGGAATTCGAGAGAACTTCAGCACATGTCACTATTAACCACACGTGCGGCCCCACCCAATCGCTGCCATATTACTAAGGAACCGGTTCTCAGTGGGCTCCACGCTCTTCTCCATATATATACACTAACGAGTCCCAATTTTTCACTCCTCTTCGCACAGGCGCCTCCTTTCTCTGATCTTCTCCTCTTCATCCATTAACTCTTTCACTTCACAATTCAATCTCTTTCTCTCTCTATATTCAGGCACATTTATCTCTCTATATATATAATAATAGTAATAATCTTTTTAACGTGGTATTCGATTTTGATAGGAGATAACGTCAAGTGATGGCGGCGACGGCTGTTCCGCCACCAGCGGTGCAAACTCAGGCGGAAACGACTACGGTCGGAGCGACACCACCGCCGACTCCGCAGGTGGCAATGGGAGGTGGTGGTAACGGTAGTGGTGGTGTTGGTGTTGGTGTGACGACTAGTACGAACTATGCCCTGTACGTAGGGGATCTGGACACGTCAGTGGAAGAAGGACAACTGTATGAGGTGTTTAACCAGGTGGCACAAGTCATATCCGTTAGGGTTTGCAGGGATCAATCGGGCCGGTTCTCCCTCGGTTACGCTTATGTCAATTTCGCTTCTCCACATGATGGTTAGCCACTAGTATTGCTTCTTGTTGTAACACACACACACACACACTCAATTGTTTATTTGCATGTCGCTTTATTTTTCTTATTCGGCGTTTGTTTTGTTGATAAAGTTCTAGAATGATATTTTGACTGTAGTTTCAACTTTCAAGTGATTGCTACTGGTTTGATTACGCTCATTGCTTTGAGTTTTCTTCCGTTTCTTTTTATTCTATTGGGTTTTCGTAATTAAATATTTGACCACTTCTCGATTTATTGATCTCGTAGATTTTTTGGTGGTACAATTCTATACTTCTGTTCCTTGTATTTTATGCTGTTTATTTTAATAAAATAATAAAGCTGTCAGCTTTTGTGTTTGGTGCTTTTAAGTCCATCATTAATTTTGTTTGACTGTTGTTTTCAAATCCCTTTCAAGTAGTAATTGCGTTTAAATTCTTCTTAAATTTTATTACGTACTATGGGTCTTAATGACCTTTTACTTTTGTAATTTAATTTATGCATTGCAGCTGCTACTGCTAGGGAGTTATTGAATTTTACTCAGTTGAATGGAAAACCTATGAGGATAATGTTTTCTCATAGAGATCCTAGTCTGCGGAAGAGCGGATATGCAAATGTTTTCATTAAGAATCTGGACTCGTCAATTGATAACAAGGCACTGTATGACACTTTTGCTGCCTTTGGAACGGTTCTTTCCTGCAAGGTAGCTGTTGATAGTAATGGTCAGTCAAAAGGATATGGATTTGTACAATTTGATCAGGACAAAGCCGCACACAATGCAATCAAGCGTCTAAATGGTATGTTGATAAATGATAAACAAGTCTATGTTGGCCACTTCATCCGTCGTCAAGAAAGGAGTCAAGCAAATGCGACTGATAAATTCACAAATGTGTATGTGAAAGACCTTCCTGAAACTACCACTGATGAGGATCTTAAGAAGCTTTTTGAGAAGTATGGAACCATCACCAGTGCTGTAGTTATGAAAGACAAAAATGGGAAGTCCAAGTGTTTTGGCTTCGTCAATTATGAGAGCTCGGATGCTGCAGCCTCTGCTGTTGAACTGTTGAGTGGCAGTTCCTTGAAAGAAAAAGTTCTGTATGTAGGCAAGGCCCAGAAGAAATCAGAACGCGAAGCAGAACTGAAAGCCAAATTCGAACGAGAAAGAGCTAGTCGATTTGAGAAACTAAAAGGTGCTAACTTGTATTTGAAAAATCTCGACGACAGTGTGAATGATGAAAATCTGAAAGAGTTATTCTCGGAGTACGGAACCATAACGTCCAGCAAGGTATGTCCCCAACATATTAATTTTTAAAGTGCAAATCATCTATGAAAAAGCTTGTTTTACTGTTATATATCAACTTGAAATTATTATTAGGTGATGCGCGACTCAAAAGGGGTGAGCAAGGGTTCTGGCTTTGTTGCCTTCTCCACCCCCGAGGAAGCTACACGAGCTGTAAGTTGTCCCAAATTATCTAGTCTACCTTCTGTTGCTTTCTTTTAAAGAGACAGAAACATGAAGGCATACAATGTTTTTATTATTGTTTCAGTTGAACGAAATGAATGGCAAGTTGATAGGAAAGAAACCTTTATTTGTTGCTGTTGCCCAGCGCAAGGATGAAAGAAGAGCATGGCTACAGGTGATTGTACATTAGATTTTTTCTCCTAAGATGTAGCTTTCACGTGAACAGCAAATAATTTTGGTTCCTTGCGGAGTGAATCTGTCTAAGCATGCTATGATGTCATATGCCTGAATGTATTAGTTATATAGTGAACGTTACTCGTGATCAAAGGTATAGCACATTTGCACTGCTTACTATCATAACCGGTCGTTTTTTAATCTTTGGGACTGAGAACATTATCAGTTCACCAATAATATATCGTGCCTTTAATTTGACAAATGAGGTTCTACATGATAAAATGTTCTATGGTATTTTTGGACTACTTTTATAATATATCCATAAACAGAACAAAGAAAGTCATTCCTTTTGATAAGATCTGGATTCATGTGATGTAAATTCGAAGAATGAATGGGGCATCCCTCTTATATATTTTCTTTGATAATGAACTGTCCTTTCAGAACAGGAGCTTTCTGTTGTAGTGAACAAAACCTTTGACTGTAAAAGAAGGCTCCTGTGGTATTTTGGTTCCCTAGACTTACAAATAGAGATTCTCTAGTCCTTGGATGTTATTCTTCCTTAAAAGTTTTCGCATATCATCATCTTTCTGTTTTGTGTTGTACAACCTCTGTTACATTCAATGATAATTGGCCTTCTACCGTTGGATGTGTGTAGCTTAATTCAATGTTTACTTGTTAGCAGGCACATTTTGCTCGGATGCGACCAGCTGGGGGGATGGCTCCTCCTATGCCTGGGTTTCACAATGGGGGACCTCGACTTGCTCCTCAGCAGGTCTACTTTGGTCAAGGTGCCCCAGGACTTATAGCACCTCAAGCCGCTGGATTTGGCTTCCAGCAACAACTCATGCCTGGACTTCGTCCAGGTGTTGGACATAATTTCCTCTTGCCCTATCAGCTTCAGCGTCAAGGACAACACGGACGTGTTGGTGGAAGGAGAGGAGGGAATTCTCAACAGCAGCAGCAGGTGCATATTCTTTCTTTCTATTAACATTACGTGAAAGTACATCATTTTTATTCAGGATGTATTCACTTTCTTGTCTTCTAAAGAAATATATTTTTCGAAAATTATGTAGGAGTATATTTTAGTTGAGTACCGACAATCACTTCTATTGTAAACAACAGTTCAAAGTGATATAAACGCGAACTTCTTGGCGGTGGTACTTAAGCATTGACACGTCATTTGGTTATTTCCCTATTTCATTATCTTTGAATAAAAAGACACTAATTTTATGTGGTAGATCTTAAGATTAAAACATTACCATCTTAAAACCTTTGGCATATGTGAATGAGTGACTTCTTTGGTTAGGTATGATTTTATCAAGAAATTGATGGGAAATCTTGAAAATAATAACACAACTGTACAAATCTTCAAACTGGCGTTCAGTTTCAATTACTAATTCAATTCCTGGGGACAAAGTTGAGTTATTAAAGCTTTGTTTATTCTATGCAGTGGAACTCCAGTAGATTCAATCCCAATGGACGAAATGGCATGCATCCTAGCATCACCCATGGTATGATGGGACCAATTATGCCAGCGCCATTTGATGCTTCTGCTATGACATCATCTACGTTGGACATCCAACGCATTAACCCAGTGCCACCATCAACACTTGCTTCTTCTTTGGCCTTTGCTTCTCCAGAAGATCAGCATCGGGTACGTCCTTGATTTTAGCTTCACTGTGCCATGCTGACTTCCGTGTCAAACTTGAGCTGCTGTCTCTTTGTTTCCCAATGCTTTATCAGCTTAACTCTGAATTGCAGATGCTTGGAGAACAGTTATTTCCACTTGTGGAACGCATTGAACGTGATCATGCTGGTAAAGTTACTGGGATGTTGCTTGAGATGGATCAAACTGAGGTGCTTCATCTCATTGAGTCCCCTGATGCTCTCAATAAGAAAGTTTCCGAGGCTATGGATGTTCTTCGCTTAGCAGGGCCAGGTTCTAGTGTTGGTGACAAATTTGGATCTCTCACCCTGAATGGATGAAGCAAATTTTATTTTTTGGAAGGGGTAATGGTGGCGGCGTTGGTAATCTATACCTAGTTCTTTTGTGGGATGGCTATCATCCTCTGAGGTTTGGCCAAGGCAGTAAATGACATTCTCTTTAGGCTTCTAACTTTAGCAAAGAGACCTTGATATGATAAACTAGGAATTTGTTTTGCTTGATCACATTTTTTATTATTTTATTTATCTGTTTATTTTTTGGTTTTTAGGGCTTCCCCATTTGAGTTTTTTCTCCTGCAATATTAAATTGCTTTGAGACTTACTGCAACTTATGGGTTGTTCTGTTTGACTAAAATTGTTCTCTTAGCCTCTGCATTTGGAGGATTTAGCATTTTTCCGACATGTATGCTGTCTCACGTGACAAGTACATGATCAATTTGGTTTATTTGACTGCTGTGTTTGCTGTTGGTAGTTGAGATGCATAAACTTCGGATGGTGAGATCCGGAGGACCTGGTAAGGCAATGGTCCTTTGATCCTAAACATCCGTTGGTAAAAATATGACATGTTTGACCCTTCTTGAGCTGGGTTTATTGGCATATTCTTAACGTATTTTACTTCAAAGTCTTAGGCATTTCCTTGGCTCCTTTTCATTTCAAGAACTTGCTCAATGGGGCTTCATATATCTAACTGTTCTAGCCAATATGGTACTTTTTATTACAATCATTTACGTGCACTTCGTTTAGTGTTGTAAAAGCTTATCCACTAAAACAAACGAAACTAGTTCCTCGAGCACAAATTTGTTATCAGCTCATAATACACTCATCTTAGACGAATCTAGAGAAAATCAGGGTGGATTTCTTCGTCATCTAGTTTTTGATCCTTCGATGAGGTCCCAAAGGTATCATCGCTCCATTTGTTGACATCATATGTGAATCCTCTCCCACTTGCAAACTGCAATTGACAATCATCTTCATCTTCATCTACGTTTATGTACTCGGTCCATTTGGAGACTTTGTTGGCTGTCTTTCGCTGACTTCTCTCTGTGGACTTGCCATAACCAAGATTTCTTTGATTTATAGAATTGTCATTGCCATATAGGTTGATGCTGTCATCCAATTTGCAAAGACTGTCTGTTGCTGGCTGAACAGACACGTCTGGTGGTATTCGTTTATTATCTCCCCACTTGGAGACCATCGATGCCATTGTTGCCTGACGTTTGCTTGGCTCCATACCTGCAAGTCAAAAAGCTATAAGATGGTCACATTTTTTAACAAAGAACAGGCTTAGTGAAATTCCACAATGCAGTTTTCCAACAGTGAAGTTAGCCTCCCCAACCATCACCGTGACCACTCGAACAAGGAAACAGCTCGAAAGGGTGTTTAAGCTATTTTATCTGCTTCTTTGTTATCCCTTTTTATACTAACACTGGCTTACACTGCCTCATCCTATGTGTACCTACCAACCTTAAGACTCTTTCTAAGTTGAGTTTCTCGACCCATTATTGTGTTTCAATCTAACAAGGTCTTTGTAACTATGATTTACATGTTCATCTTCACTCTAACATACCAACCCAATGATGGCCTTTGCTTCTCTAGAAGGTCTTTACATTAGGATCTATACTCAAAGCTTTTAGACCTTTAACCATAGACAGTTGCTCAGTATGTTCTCAACAACATAGGACGGTGCTTTTTACTAATCAGTCCCCCCCACCCCCCACCCCCACCCCCTGGTTAGGCACCAAAATAAGTGGCCAGAGGCGATCTAAGGCAAGTTCCGTGGGTTCAATTGGATTCATTGCTTTTGTCTCAAACTATATAGATATACAAAAAAAAATATGTATACAGAACCCACTGACTTTTTGCCTCTATAAGGCCATAAATATTAGCTGTATTTTGTGCATTTTGATTGATGAGACACAGTAACATTTTTGCTAGAAAGGAAAGAATTATATAAAATTTTCAGTAAACTTGACCTTGAGAAGTGCTTTGATTTCTGGCGTTCCTCTTTGAGGAAACTGGTCTGAAATGACCTTCAACAGCAGAGTAACTATTCAACTTAGGCTTCCTGAATAATTCATTTGGCATCTCTGTCACAATCTTCGGCTCCATTACATCTCCTTGCACTTCCAAATCGAACAATCAATCCAAAAAAAAGAAAGAAAGAAACATCCAAATAAAAATTAACTTACCTGAATCTTCATTGTTTTCAATTTCATTTTCCTCTGGATCGAGGTACTCAGTCCAATCAGTTCTCTTGTAACTTCCATGACTTTGACTCTGTTCTCCAATTTCTAGGGTTTCAGTTTCTTCCCTGCCTACCACGGGCAACTGATCCGTAAATTGACGAGACATGTTGAAATTCTGAACAAATAAGCGAACATCCTTGGCCTTATACCCCTGTGCAAACACTTTCCGAACAGACTGTTTCTGATTGCAGACGACGCAAGTCCATTTGTTGCTACTCTTCTTCTGCTGCTTCACCTGAAATATCTCTTGATATTCTCATTACGACGTTATTCTCTCTCTGTGTGTGCACAGAATGACGGAGCAGAAAGAGAAAATACCTGCATGGTGGAGCATTGACAGCACTGAACGGCGACGAACACCGTCGGCATCCTTTCGGCGCCGGCGATTGGTCCGTCAAAGGTATTTGAGAATAGTGATAAACCGAACTGGCGGGGAAAAAATGAGACTTCAAAATTTGGGCTTTGGAAAAGGAAAAGAAAAAGAATTAGGACCCCCGCCTAAATATTTGGGTTCACTGCCGTGGTGTTATATGGAAATTTGAAAGTAAAATTATTTTCTGATAATTAAGTGCTAAAGTTCTAAAAAGACTGGTATTAGATACCGAATGGATAACAAAAAGGAAAAATAAAGATCACCTTCTCAATAACAACGACAAAATCAATATTTTTCCTTAAATGAGGTCTGAAAGAGTAGTGAATATGCAATCTTAATTTTATCTAATCAGATGCGAATACACATTTAACGAAGCGATGTCATACGACACCGCTTCATCGAATTATTTTACTAAATACATATATTAATATTGTGATAAAATAGATAACTACGAAGAATGGCAACATTTAAAATAAATTGCCTTTTGTTGCATTAGTGATATGGTTGATTTTAGTCAAATAGGTCAAAGGTTCGAAACTCACTCAACTTTTCTTGCAAATATTTGAGAGTCTCACTGGTTGAAGATTACGATGAAGTAAAATCGATATCATGACCTTTACTACTTAACACCCAATAAAATTAATAGATAACGACTATTATTTGTCTAGAAGTATGATAATTAAAGTTATTTTTTCCGTTCTACTATAAATATTAACATCGATTACTAAAATTCCTACGTACGTTCATGTACCTAATGAAGATAGAAAGA
>JASVEL010003784.1:0-66223 GCA_032618575.1 Nicotiana noctiflora | reverse complement strand
TATTTTTGGTATTGAGAATTACTACGCTATATAACTCTTTTATAGGAGTAAAAGATATAAAATTTGAACGAGAGATTCCCCATTTATAATATCTTTAAAAGTAGCATGAATTAATATTCAATCACTTATAAATATAAATTGATAATTACATCTACGGAGTACACTTTTAATCTCTACTTTTTTATATTAATTATTATCTTATTTATTTTTTTATAAATATCAAACGATGAAAGTATTTAAATTATGAACAAGAATACTTTTAGTAACACTTGTGTTTCGAGGAGAAGATAAATAAAGCACATGATCATACAATCTCAGATAACAGACTGTCGTTGTTGCTACATGATTTGTCACATGAATAATTATATATTAAATTTTTAAGAGGGATATTAATGTCAATAACAAGAAATTGTTGTCCCTTCTTGTGAATAATTGACTAAATATTTACGTGAAAAGCACGTATATAGAGACTAGTTTTTTAAAATTACAAATGAGCTAATATGAAGTATTTGAATTAATCAACAAAAAAAAAAATTTTATTTCCTTTACTATATATTGAGAACAAATAGTTAACTTTTTATATTAACTAATTAGCAAGAACCAATTTAATTATTTTCCACATTCATCATTTAAGTAAAATTACTTACGAGGTGAAAAATCTCTTAGGATACATAAATTTATTTGCATAAGATGACCATTGGAATATGGCAAAATTGGTTATAATAATATTAGAGTTGAATGGGTGAAAATGCAAACTTGAAACAATAAAGATAAAACAGTAGAATACAAACTATATATATATATATATATATATATATATATATATATATATATATATATATATATATATATATATATATATATATATATATATATATATATATATATATATATATATATATATATATATATATATATATATCTTATTTTAGGAAAGATATGCATATTATATATAACAAAATTTACATATTTTAGAGCTATGTTTAACAACAGGTGAGAAAATATCATTAAAATCAATCCCTTGTACCTGACTAAAGCCCTTTGCAACTAATCGTGCCTTATACCTCGCATCTTCAACCCCTGGAATGCCATCCTTTTTCTTGAAGATCCATTTGCAACCAACAATTCTTTTTCCTAATGGCGGTTTCACAAGAGACCAAGTACCATTCTTATGGAGAGACTCAATTTCTTCACTCATTGCTATCAGCCACTTGGCTGAGTCAACAACCAGAAACTGCTTTTGAATATTTTGATGGTTCTCCAATTTTTTCAGTTTCTTGTGCAACTGAAAAAGCAAATGCAACATAATCTTCAAACCTTAATGGTTGTTTACTTTTTTTTTCTTGTTCTATGTTTGGCTATAGAATACTCCTCTTCTTCCGGTTCAACTTCAGGAGTCTCAACTTCAAAAATTTCAGCTTCTGACTCAACTTCAGGAGTTTCAGGAGTTTCAGCTGTATTTTGCTCCAAAGTTGATGAACTTGGCTCAGAAGGATTGCCAATCTCAGCCTCCACCCGCTTCTCTGTACTCTTCCCTTTAGCTGTATTACAAGAACTAGAAGACTCTTTTCTGGAATGTAACATAGAGGATTCATCAAATGTTACATCTCTGCTAATTATGAATTTTGGTGTCATGGGATCAGGATACCATAGTCCGTATCCTTTCACCCTAGATGCATACCCAAGAAAAATACACTTTTTAGCCCTTGGCTCTAATTTTTCATTATTTACATGCATGTATGCAGGGCAACAAAATATATTTAAATCAGAATAATTAGCAGGAGTACCTTACCACATTTTATCTGGAGTCTTAAAGTTAATTGGTGAAGAATGAGCACGGTTGACATTATAACAAGCTGTAGAGATAGCTTCTGCCCAAAAAGTATTTGTCAACCTAACATTTGAAATCATACAACGAGCCCTTTCGAAGAGAGTTCTATTCATCCTTTCTGCCACACCATTTTATTGAGGTGTCATTCTCACAGTACGGTGTCGAGCAATTCCTTCATTCTTGCAGAATACGTTGAATTCATCATTACAGAATTCCAATCCATTGTCTGTTCTAAGCCGCTTAACTTGTTTTCCTGTTTGCTTCTCAATCAAAACTTTCCATTATTTGAAAGTTAAGAAAATATCACTTTTATTTTTTAGGAAATAAACCCAAACTTTCCTTGAATAATCATCAATGAAAGTTAACATATACCTGGCACCACCTTTTGACGGGGTACGTGAAGGACCCCAAAGATCTGAATGAATGTAATCCAAAGTACCTTTTGTTCTATGAATTGCTGGAGATTTGAAGCTGACTCTTTTTTGCTTTTCGAACACACAGTGGTCACAGAACTCCATATTTCCAATATTTTGGCCACACAACATACCTCTTTTGCTGAGGATGGAAAGACCTTTTTCACTCATATGCCCCAATCGCATATGCCATAATTTGGTGATGTCAGAATCTGATTTATCTAATGTTGAAACTGCATCAGCACATGTAACAATAGATCCCAATAGAGTATACAACGTACCAGATCTGCGTGTTTTCATGATCACAAGAGCACCATGAGAAATTTTCAGGACTCCACC
Organism: Nicotiana noctiflora; assembly: GCA_032618575.1. Classification (NCBI taxonomy): domain Eukaryota; kingdom Viridiplantae; phylum Streptophyta; class Magnoliopsida; order Solanales; family Solanaceae; genus Nicotiana; species Nicotiana noctiflora. The sequence goes on along the minus strand of JASVEL010003784.1, from coordinate 63,640 downwards.
TTCACCTGCGTACTTGCACCCAAGAGATTCTAGAGTGCCCAAAGAGATGAGATTTTTCTTCAAGTCAGGAACATGTCTAACATCGGTGAGAGTTCTCACCACACCATTGTGCATTTTGATTCAGACTGTACCTTTACCAATAACATTGCAGGCAGCATTGTTGCCCATCAAGACAACTCCACCTTCAACAGATTTATATGTGGTAAACAAACCCCGATTGGGACACATATGATAAGAACAACCCGAATCTAAAATTCACTAATTGTTAGATTTAAAACTATTATTAGTTGCTAAAAAAATAGTTGCCTCAGTCTCATCAGCAGCTACACTTGCTTCGGCAGTGTCAGTAATTTTATGCTCATTTTTCTTTTCTGTATGATTTTCTTTGCTTTTCAATTTAAAGCATTCGAAAATAATGTGACCTTTCTTATGACAGTATTTGCACATGATATTTCTGTATCTGGATTTTGACCTTGATTTAAGCCTCTCACTACTTGAATCTTTCTTATTGGATCTACCTCTTACAAACAAGCCTTCTCATTGGTTCCCACTAGTTTCCCCGGTAATATCTCTATCTATTCGTTCTTTTGATTTCAAATTAGATTTGATATCTTTATACGAGATATTATCTTTTTCATAAAGCATAGTATCTCTAATATGCTTAAACGACTGGGGTAAAGAAACAAGCAATAATACGGCTTGATCCTCATCTTTGACTTCAGCATCTATGTTACTTAAATCCATAAGAAGAGAATCAAAAGTATCAAGATGTGTAAGTATAGAGGTACCTTCAACCATACAAAAAGTGTAGAGTTTTTGCTTTAGGTAAAGCCTATTTTCTACTGTTCTTTTCATATACAGGGTTTTCAGCTTTTCCCATATGCCTTTGGCTAATTTTTCTGCAGAAACTTCACGCAAAACTTCATTTGAGAGGTTTAAAATGATACCTGCTTTTGCCTTTTTGTCAATGACGGCAAACTCCTCATCCGTCATTTTTTCGGGCTTCTTCTCTTTTCCTTGTAGTGCCAAATCTAAGCCATCCTGAATTAGGATAGCTTCCATCTTTAATTGCCACATTCCGAAGTTTGCACTTCGATCAAATTTCTCAACATAAGTCTTTGTTCGAGTTATTTTTGGCTATTTAAAATAACCCGTTAGATCCGGCTCTGATACCAATTTGTTAGGATCGAAAATCCGGATAGTGCAGAATTTAGTCAAACAACGTTATAATGACAATAACAAAGACAATATAAGTTTATAATAACGATAATTAAAGCAGATAAAGAAGGCACAATCTTAACGTGGTTCAGTCAAGAAGACCTACATCCACAAGCGGAGAGAAGCAATTTCACTATATCAACAATAGTACAAAAGAGAGTACAAAATTAGAGTAAATACTCTAATTAGTCCCAAATACCCCAAGAGAAAACCTCACAAGATCACTCCAAATAAAGGGTTTACACAAGTGTTTCCCAACACTTCCTCTCTTACAAAATAATCTTACTTACTAAAGGAGGAGGAGAAGAAACAAGAAATGAACAATTCAATTCTTGTTTTGGTGTGTCTTGAAAATGAGCAAAGAGTGCTCATTATATAGGAAGACAAGAAAGAAATGCTTGACCAATAATTGGCCACATCCTCTCAAAATACAAGGATATTTATTTGACCAACAAGAATTTAAATAAAAAAAGCCTCAAATATGCCAACCAGACTCACAATTAAAAAAATCTAAAAAACAAGGCCACGTTCTATAGAGGTTTTGGTCCTTTTCCATACAATAATTAACTTTCTCGAAGCCGAAACGCACGTGGAATTCGAGAGAACTTCAGCACATGTCACTATTAACCACACGTGCGGCCCCACCCAATCGCTGCCATATTACTAAGGAACCGGTTCTCAGTGGGCTCCACGCTCTTCTCCATATATATACACTCACGAGTCCCAATTTTTCACTCCTCTTCGCACAGGCGCCTCCTTTCTCTGATCTTCTCCTCTTCATCCATTAACTCTTTCACTTCACAATTCAATCTCTTTCTCTCTCTATATTCAGGCACATTTATCTCTCTATATATATAATAATAGTAATAATCTTTTTAACGTGGTATTCGATTTTGATAGGAGATAACGTCAAGTGATGGCGGCGACGGCTGTTCCGCCACCAGCGGTGCAAACTCAGGCGGAAACGACTACGGTCGGAGCGACACCACCGCCGACTCCGCAGGTGGCAATGGGAGGTGGTGGTAACGGTAGTGGTGGTGTTGGTGTTGGTGTGACGACTAGTACGAACTATGCCCTGTACGTAGGGGATCTGGACACGTCAGTGGAAGAAGGACAACTGTATGAGGTGTTTAACCAGGTGGCACAAGTCATATCCGTTAGGGTTTGCAGGGATCAATCGGGCCGGTTCTCCCTCGGTTACGCTTATGTCAATTTCGCTTCTCCACATGATGGTTAGCCACTAGTATTGCTTCTTGTTGTAACACACACACACACACACTCAATTGTTTGTTTGCATGTCGCTTTATTTTTCTTATTCGGCGTTTGTTTTGTTGATAAAGTTCTAGAATGATATTTTGACTGTAGTTTCAACTTTCAAGTGATTGCTACTGGTTTGATTACGCTCATTGCTTTGAGTTTTCTTCCGTTTCTTTTTATTCTATTGGGTTTTCGTAATTAAATATTTGACCACTTCTCGATTTATTGATCTCGTAGATTTTTTGGTGGTACAATTCTATACTTCTGTTCCTTGTATTTTATGCTGTTTATTTTAATAAAATAATAAAGCTGTCAGCTTTTGTGTTTGGTGCTTTTAAGTCCATCATTAATTTTGTTTGACTGTTGTTTTCAAATCCCTTTCAAGTAGTAATTGCGTTTAAATTCTTCTTAAATTTTATTACGTACTATGGGTCTTAATGACCTTTTACTTTTGTAATTAAATTTATGCATTGCAGCTGCTACTGCTAGGGAGTTATTGAATTTTACTCAGTTGAATGGAAAACCTATGAGGATAATGTTTTCTCATAGAGATCCTAGTCTGCGGAAGAGCGGATATGCAAATGTTTTCATTAAGAATCTGGACTCGTCAATTGATAACAAGGCACTGTATGACACTTTTGCTGCCTTTGGAACGGTTCTTTCCTGCAAGGTAGCTGTTGATAGTAATGGTCAGTCAAAAGGATATGGATTTGTACAATTTGATCAGGACAAAGCCGCACACAATGCAATCAAGCGTCTAAATGGTATGTTGATAAATGATAAACAAGTCTATGTTGGCCACTTCATCCGTCGTCAAGAAAGGAGTCAAGCAAATGCGACTGATAAATTCACAAATGTGTATGTGAAAGACCTTCCTGAAACTACCACTGATGAGGATCTTAAGAAGCTTTTTGAGAAGTATGGAACCATCACCAGTGCTGTAGTTATGAAAGACAAAAATGGGAAGTCCAAGTGTTTTGGCTTCGTCAATTATGAGAGCTCGGATGCTGCAGCCTCTGCTGTTGAACTGTTGAGTGGCAGTTCCTTGAAAGAAAAAGTTCTGTATGTAGGCAAGGCCCAGAAGAAATCAGAACGCAAAGCAGAACTGAAAGCCAAATTCGAACGAGAAAGAGCTAGTCGATTTGAGAAACTAAAAGGTGCTAACTTGTATTTGAAAAATCTCGACGACAGTGTGAATGATGAAAATCTGAAAGAGTTATTCTCGGAGTACGGAACCATAACGTCCAGCAAGGTATGTCCCCAACATATTAATTTTTTAAGTGCAAATAATCTATGAAAAAGCTTGTTTTACTGTTATATATCAACTTGAAATTATTATTAGGTGATGCGCGACTCAAAAGGGGTGAGCAAGGGTTCTGGCTTTGTTGCCTTCTCCACCCCCGAGGAAGCTACACGAGCTGTAAGTTGTCCCAAATTATCTAGTCTACCTTCTGTTGCTTTCTTTTAAAGAGACAGAAACATGAAGGCATACAATGTTTTTATTATTGTTTCAGTTGAACGAAATGAATGGCAAGTTGATAGGAAAGAAACCTTTATTTGTTGCTGTTGCCCAGCGCAAGGATGAAAGAAGAGCATGGCTACAGGTGATTGTACATTAGATTTTTTCTCCTAAGATGTAGCTTTCACGTGAACAGCAAATAATTTTGGTTCCTTGCGGAGTGAATCTGTCTAAGCATGCTATGATGTCATATGCCTGAATGTATTAGTTATATAGTGAACGTTACTCGTGATCAAAGGTATAGCACATTTGCACTGCTTACTATCATAACCGGTCGTTTTTTAATCTTTGGGACTGAGAACATTATCAGTTCACCAATAATATATCGTGCCTTTAATTTGACAAATGAGGTTCTACATGATAAAATGTTCTATGGTATTTTTGGACTACTTTTATAATATATCCATAAACAGAACAAAGAAAGTCATTCCTTTTGATAAGATCTGGATTCATGTGATGTAAATTCGAAGAATGAATGGGGCATCCCTCTTATATATTTTCTTTGATAATGAACTGTCCTTTCAGAACAGGAGCTTTCTGTTGTAGTGAACAAAACCTTTGACTGTAAAAGAAGGCTCCTGTGGTATTTTGGTTCCCTAGACTTACAAATAGAGATTCTCTAGTCCTTGGATGTTATTCTTCCTTAAAAGTTTTCGCATATCATCATCTTTCTGTTTTGTGTTGTACAACCTCTGTTACATTCAATGATAATTGGCCTTCTACCGTTGGATGTGTGTAGCTTAATTCAATGTTTACTTGTTAGCAGGCACATTTTGCTCGGATGCGACCAGCTGGGGGGATGGCTCCTCCTATGCCTGGGTTTCACAATGGGGGACCTCGACTTGCTCCTCAGCAGGTCTACTTTGGTCAAGGTGCCCCAGGACTTATAGCACCTCAAGCCGCTGGATTTGGCTTCCAGCAACAACTCATGCCTGGACTTCGTCCAGGTGTTGGACATAATTTCCTCTTGCCCTATCAGCTTCAGCGTCAAGGACAACACGGACGTGTTGGTGGAAGGAGAGGAGGGAATTCTCAACAGCAGCAGCAGGTGCATATTCTTTCTTTCTATTAACATTACGTGAAAGTACATCATTTTTATTCAGGATGTATTCACTTTCTTGTCTTCTAAAGAAATATATTTTTCGAAAATTATGTAGGAGTATATTTTAGTTGAGTACCGACAATCACTTCTATTGTAAACAACAGTTCAAAGTGATATAAACGCGAACTTCTTGGCGGTGGTACTTAAGCATTGACACGTCATTTGGTTATTTCCCTATTTCATTATCTTTGAATAAAAAGACACTAATTTTATGTGGTAGATCTTAAGATTAAAACATTACCATCTTAAAACCTTTGGCATATGTGAATGAGTGACTTCTTTGGTTAGGTATGATTTTATCAAGAAATTGATGGGAAATCTTGAAAATAATAACACAACTGTACAAATCTTCAAACTGGCGTTCAGTTTCAATTACTAATTCAATTCCTGGGGACAAAGTTGAGTTATTAAAGCTTTGTTTATTCTATGCAGTGGAACTCCAGTAGATTCAATCCCAATGGACGAAATGGCATGCATCCTAGCATCACCCATGGTATGATGGGACCAATTATGCCAGCGCCATTTGATGCTTCTGCTATGACATCATCTACGTTGGACATCCAACGGATTAACCCAGTGCCACCATCAACACTTGCTTCTTCTTTGGCCTTTGCTTCTCCAGAAGATCAGCATCGGGTACGTCCTTGATTTTAGCTTCACTGTGCCATGCTGACTTCCGTGTCAAACTTGAGCTGCTGTCTCTTTGTTTCCCAATGCTTTATCAGCTTAACTCTGAATTGCAGATGCTTGGAGAACAGTTATTTCCACTTGTGGAACGCATTGAACGTGATCATGCTGGTAAAGTTACTGGGATGTTGCTTGAGATGGATCAAACTGAGGTGCTTCATCTCATTGAGTCCCCTGATGCTCTCAATAAGAAAGTTTCCGAGGCTATGGATGTTCTTCGCTTAGCAGGGCCAGGTTCTAGTATTGGTGACAAATTTGGATCTCTCACCCTGAATGGATGAAGCAAATTTTATTTTTTGGAAGGGGTAATGGTGGCGGCGTTGGTAATCTATACCTAGTTCTTTTGTGGGATGGCTATCATCCTCTGAGGTTTGGCCAAGGCAGTAAATGACATTCTCTTTAGGCTTCTAACTTTAGCAAAGAGACCTTGATATGATAAACTAGGAATTTGTTTTGCTTGATCACATTTTTTATTATTTTATTTATCTGTTTATTTTTTGGTTTTTAGGGCTTCCCCATTTGAGTTTTTTCTCCTGCAATATTAAATTGCTTTGAGACTTACTGCAACTTATGGGTTGTTCTGTTTGACTAAAATTGTTCTCTTAGCCTCTGCATTTGGAGGATTTAGCATTTTTCCGACATGTATGCTGTCTCACGTGACAAGTACATGATCAATTTGGTTTATTTGACTGCTGTGTTTGCTGTTGGTAGTTGAGATGCATAAACTTCGGATGGTGAGATCCGGAGGACCTGGTAAGGCAATGGTCCTTTGATCCTAAACATCCGTTGGTAAAAATATGACATGTTTGACCCTTCTTGAGCTGGGTTTATTGGCATATTCTTAACGTATTTTACTTCAAAGTCTTAGGCATTTCCTTGGCTCCTTTTCATTTCAAGAACTTGCTCAATGGGGCTTCATATATCTAACTGTTCTAGCCAATATGGTACTTTTTATTACAATCATTTACGTGCACTTCGTTTAGTGTTGTAAAAGCTTATCCACTAAAACAAACGAAACTAGTTCCTCGAGCACAAATTTGTTATCAGCTCATAATACACTCATCTTAGACGAATCTAGAGAAAATCAGGGTGGATTTCTTCGTCATCTAGTTTTTGATCCTTCGATGAGGTCCCAAAGGTATCATCGCTCCATTTGTTGACATCATATGTGAATCCTCTCCCACTTGCAAACTGCAATTGACAATCATCTTCATCTTCATCTACGTTTATGTACTCGGTCCATTTGGAGACTTTGTTGGCTGTCTTTCGCTGACTTCTCTCTGTGGACTTGCCATAACCAAGATTTCTTTGATTTATAGAATTGTCATTGCCATATAGGTTGATGCTGTCATCCAATTTGCAAAGACTGTCTGTTGCTGGCTGAACAGACACGTCTGGTGGTATTCGTTTATTATCTTCCCACTTGGAGACCATCGATGCCATTGTTGCCTGACGTTTGCTTGGCTCCATACCTGCAAGTCAAAAAGCTATAAGATGGTCACATTTTTTAACAAAGAACAGGCTTAGTGAAATTCCACAATGCAGTTTTCCAACAGTGAAGTTAGCCTCCCCAACCATCACCGTGACCACTCGAACAAGGAAACAGCTCGAAAGGGTGTTTAAGCTATTTTATCTGCTTCTTTGTTATCCCTTTTTATACTAACACTGGCTTACACTGCCTCATCCTATGTGTACCTACCAACCTTAAGACTCTTTCTAAGTTGAGTTTCTCGACCCATTATTGTGTTTCAATCTAACAAGGTCTTTGTAACTATGATTTACATGTTCATCTTCACTCTAACATACCAACCCAATGATGGCCTTTGCTTCTCTAGAAGGTCTTTACATTAGGATCTATACTCAAAGCTTTTAGACCTTTAACCATAGACAGTTGCTCAGTATGTTCTCAACAACATAGGACGGTGCTTTTTACTAATCAGTCCCCCCCACCCCCCACCCCCACCCCCTGGTTAGGCACCAAAATAAGTGGCCAGAGGCGATCTAAGGCAAGTTCCGTGGGTTCAATTGGATTCATTGCTTTTGTCTCAAACTATATAGATATACAAAAAAAAATATGTATACAGAACCCACTGACTTTTTGCCTCTATAAGGCCATAAATATTAGCTGTATTTTGTGCATTTTGATTGATGAGACACAGTAACATTTTTGCTAGAAAGGAAAGAATTATATAAAATTTTCAGTAAACTTGACCTTGAGAAGTGCTTTGATTTCTGGCGTTCCTCTTTGAGGAAACTGGTCTGAAATGACCTTCAACAGCAGAGTAACTATTCAACTTAGGCTTCCTGAATAATTCATTTGGCATCTCTGTCACAATCTTCGGCTCCATTACATCTCCTTGCACTTCCAAATCGAACAATCAATCCAAAAAAAAGAAAGAAAGAAACATCCAAATAAAAATTAACTTACCTGAATCTTCATTGTTTTCAATTTCATTTTCCTCTGGATCGAGGTACTCAGTCCAATCAGTTCTCTTGTAACTTCCATGACTTTGACTCTGTTCTCCAATTTCTAGGGTTTCAGTTTCTTCCCTGCCTACCACGGGCAACTGATCCGTAAATTGACGAGACATGTTGAAATTCTGAACAAATAAGCGAACATCCTTGGCCTTATATCCCTGTGCAAACACTTTCCGAACAGACTGTTTCTGATTGCAGACGACGCAAGTCCATTTGTTGCTACTCTTCTTCTGCTGCTTCACCTGAAATATCTCTTGATATTCTCATTACGACGTTATTCTCTCTCTGTGTGTGCACAGAATGACGGAGCAGAAAGAGAAAATACCTGCATGGTGGAGCATTGACAGCACTGAACGGCGACGAACACCGTCGGCATCCTTTCGGCGCCGGCGATTGGTCCGTCAAAGGTATTTGAGAATAGTGATAAACCGAACTGGCGGGGAAAAAATGAGACTTCAAAATTTGGGCTTTGGAAAAGGAAAAGAAAAAGAATTAGGACCCCCGCCCAAAAATTTGGTTCACTGCCGCGGTGTTATATGGAAATTTGAAAGTAAAATTATTTTCTGATAATTAAGTGCTAAAGTTCTAAAAAGACTGCTATTAGATACCGAATGGATAACAAAAAGGGAAAATAAAGATCACCTTCTCAATAACAACGACAAAATCAATATTTTTACTTAAATGAGGTCTGAAAGAGTAGTGAATATGCAATCTTAATTCTATCTAATCAGATGCGAATACACATTTAACGAAGCGATGTCACACGACACCGCTTCATCGAATTATTTTACTAAATACATATATTAATATTGTGATAAAATAGATAACTACGAAGAATGGCAACATTTAAAATAAATTGCCTTTTGTTGCATTAGTGATATGGTTGATTTTAGTCAAATAGGTCAAAGGTTCGAAACTCACTCAACTTTTCTTGCAAATATTTGAGAGTCTCACTGGTTGAAGATTACGATGAAGTAAAATCGATATCATGACCTTTACTACTTAACACCCAATAAAATTAATAGATAACGACTATTATTTGTCTAGAAGTATGATAATTAAAGTTATTTTTTCCGTTCTACTATAAATATTAACATCGATTACTAAAATTCCTACGTACGTTCATGTACCTAATGAAGATAGAAAGACTATTCTCAATAGACCTCAGGTCAAGTAAAGGTGAAAAAAAGAAGCAATAGCAACAAACAATTACAACAATAGAAATGTACGATAACTGAATCGATCGAAATAACATGTATGAATAGAGATCTAGGAATAAAAAATACTATAAGAATAATACTGATACTACTAGTAAGGAAAGGGGAGACTCTCAACTACCTATTAACCATTTACCCTATTTCTCAACTTTTACACCCTCCTATCAAGAGTCATGTGCTCAATAAGTTGAAGATGCACCATGTCCTATCTAATCATCATTATTCGTTTATGTTACAAGAGTGACCAATGGAACAGTAATTCAACAGGAAAAAGAAAAGAGAAAAGAATCAAGAGAAAATAAGGAAAAATAAGATAAAAAATAGGGATTTCATTCATTGAATTCATCAGGGGGTAATTACACTTATATATGGAGAATATTCTCTGCAAAAAAGTACATAGAATTCCCACAGATGGTTCCACTATCTGTAATTACAGTGTCCAGCTCGACAGGACCTATATGGTATAAGACAAGGAAATTAAGGGACTAATGTGTAACTAAAGAAACTTATCATTTAAAAACTAATGGACTAAATTGGACAATTCTGAAACTCTATTTTTATAACGACTAAGTCGTTATGTCCCACTTAAGCAGCTCAACGTACAACTTCCGCAAGCTATGCCTTTATTCTTCTTCATTCTCTGTATCAGATCCCCCATGTTAAGAAATTCCTTGTCCTCAAGGAAGGAAGGAAGGAAATCGCACCATAAGAGAATGGTAGTCGTCCCAAGTAGCCTGTTCTGGTGGTAGCTGATCCCACTGGATGAGAACTTGAGTGACAGCTTTCTTTCCCTTTTGAACCAAATGTCGATCAAGTATTTTAAGGGGGTTAGGACAGTAAGAGCTGGCAATGTCAAGGACTGGAGGATGGGAAATCTGAGAGGGTAAATTATGGCAAAATTTGAGTTGGGAAACATGAAAAGTGGGGTGGAGAAGTAGCTGAGATGGAAGAGAAAGTTTATATGCAACAGGGCCAATTTTTTGTAGGATTTGATACGGATCATAGTATTTAGCTGAAAGTTTTGAAAAGTGGGAGCCTGATAGTGTGACTTGTCTGTAAGGTTGAATTTTGAGATAAACCCAGTCACCTTCTTTGAATTGTCTATCTGAGCTATGTTTGTTAGCTTGAGTAGTCATCCTTTTTTGTGCTCTTTGAAGATGATGTTTGAGGAGTTGTAGTTTGAATTCCCTAGTCAAGAGGCTTCGATCAACCTCTTCTATAGCTAAATCACCTGTTACATAGGGTAGATGAAGTGGGGGTGGCTAGCCATACAAAGCTTCATATGGTGTTGTTTGTATGGAAGAATGAAAAGTGGTGTTGTACCACCATTCGGCAGAAGCTAGGTAGGAGCACCAATCAGCTTGGGAGTCAGAGCAGAAGCATCTAAGATATGTTTCCAAACACCTGTTGATGACTTATGTCTGGCCATCTGTTTGAGGTTTGTATGTTGTTGAGGTGTTAAGTGTTACCCCATGCATAGAGAACAATTCTTGCCAGACCTTGCTAGTGAATATGGGATCCCTGTCACTTACTATATCTTCAGGCATACCATGAAGCCTGTGGATCTGCTCCATAAAGAGTTTGGCCACTTCTGCAGCTGAGTAAGGGTGGGAGAGACTTAAGAAATGGGCATACTTGGTGAGTCTATCAACCACCACTAGAATCACAGTTCCCTTTGGATTTGTGTAGCCCCTCAATGAAGTACATGCTAATGCGGCTCCAAGCTGCAACTGGTAGCTTTAGAGGTTGTAGAAGACCTGGATAAGGGGACCTATCATACTTGTGTCTTTGGCAAATATCACAGCCATTGACATAAGTGTGGATATCTTCTCTTAGACCTTTCCAGTAGAACAATGAAGATATCCTTCTGTATGTCTGTTCAATCCCTGAGTGTCCTCCCATAGGAGAATCATGCCAGAATTGCATAATGCTTTTCTTCAAGTTAGGATCAGGCCCAATCACCAACTTACCATGCCTCCTGAGTTGTTCATGAAAGAATGTGTAGCCGTGTACTTCTGTACCTTCCTTTAAGGATTGAATCAAGGCAGTTAAGTGTGGATCCAAGTACCAACTTTGGGTGATCATGTGAACCAGGTCTGTCTTGATAGAGGATAGGGTAAGGGCAGCAAGTTCAGCTACAGGCAACCTGGATAAGGCATCAGCCACCTTGTTTTCCTTTCCCTTCTTGTACTCAATCATGAAGTCATATTGCATTAACTTGGCTATCCACTTCAGTTGTGATCCAGTGTGCAATTTCTGCTCAAGGAGGAATTTCAAAGCTTTTTGATCAGTCTTCACTGTGAAAGGCCTGCCAGTGAGGTACTGTGCCCACTTTGTGACAGCCATGACTAATGCCAACAATTCCTTATCATATACTGATAATGTTTGGTGCTGAGGTGAGAGGCCCTTACTCAAGTAAGCTATAGGTTGGCCTCTTTGCATAAATATTGCACCAATACCATTGCTGTAAGCATCTGTTTCCACTACAAAAGGTGTGAAAAAATTAGGAAGTACCAATACAAGGGCTGATGTGAGGGCTTCCTTGAGGCTAATGAATGCTGAAGTGGCTTGAGAGGACCATTTGAAGTTGTCCTTCTTGAGTAAGTCAGTAAGTGTCTTACTGAGGACCCCATAACCTTTTATAAACCTTCTCGTACCCAGCAAGTCCCAAAAATCCCCTCAGCTATTTAATATTGACAGGTTCAGGCCACCCTTGAATTGCTTCAATCTTCTGTGGGTCAGTGGCTACTCCTTCAGCAGAAATGTAGTGGCCTAGGTACTCAATTCTTGTTGCCGCAAACAGACACTTGCTTTCTTTAGCAAAAAGCTGATGTTGTAACAACAAGTCAAAAGTGAGCCTCAAATGTTTCTCATGTTCCTCTAATGTCTTGCTGTAATCTAAAATATCATCAAAGAACACTAGGATGAATCTTCTCAGGTATGTTTGAAAGATGTGGTTCACGAGCCCTTGAAAACTAGAGGGAGCATTAGTCAATCCAAAGGGCATGACAAGGTACTCATAGTGTCCAGAGTGTGTCTTGAAGGCTGTCTTATGCACATCAGAAGGGGCCATTCTAATTTGGTGATAGCCTGCTCTTAAGTCTATCTTTGAGTAAATTTCTGATCCTCCAAGTTCATCCAACAACTCTTCAATGAGTGGTATAGGAAACTTATCCTTAATGGTGATCTTGTTTAGAGCTCTGTGGTCAACACACAATCTCCAAGCGCCATCCTTCTTCCCAACTAGAACCACAGGTGAAACATAGGAGCTGGAGCTATACTGTATGATGCCTTGAGCCATCATTTCCTTCACTATATCTTCAATCACATCCTTTTGAATTGGAGAATATCTGTATGGTCTAGAATTAACAGGGACACTTCCTTCAATCAAAGGAATGTGATGATCAAACACCCCCTTGAAGGAGGCAATTGGTTGGGTTCTTGAAAGACTAAGCTGTATTCAGTGAGAAGTGTTTGGATGGGGACAGGAATCTCCTCATGGGTTTGAGAGGTTACAGCTGAAGGCATGTTGGTTGAACAGACCTTTATCATAAATATCTGAGCAGTATCAAGGGTAATATTGTGCAATGCCTTAGTATCTACTGTTTTGAAGGAAGGATAAGTGCCCTGCAGGTTAACAGTTTTTCCCTGGTAGAAAAATTGCATGAAAAGCTTCTCAAAATTGACTTTGATATCTCCCAACTTGCACAGCCATTGGATTCATAGGACAACATCACAGCTGCCAATTGGAAGCACTAGGAAGTCATTTTGAAAGAGGACCCCTTGCATAAGCCACTTGAAGTTTTTGCTTCCTGTTATAGATTGAATTACCCTTCCATCAGCCACACACACATCTTGAGGTTGTATCTGGTTGTATCTAGTTAATTGAATCCTAAGAGTCCTGAAACCCTCAATGCCATTCAGAGCCTGTAGGGATATTTCACAGCTTTCAACAGGATTAGTAACATCTGAAAGCTCCTCAGACTCCTCCAATTCCAATTCTATATCTTCCTCCTGGTTCAATTCATTAGCAAGCAATTTCAGGGAATAGAGGTGCCTTTTGGCCTTGCATTTATGCCCTGGTGTAAATTTCTCATCACAGAAAAAACACACCCCTTGAGCCCTTTTCTCATCCATTTCAGCTGGGGTAAGTCTCCTCTTCCTGAATGCATCCATGTTAGCAGTAACAGGAGGTTTATAGACCGGTGCAGTGGGCCTTGTAACTCCAGTAGAGCCTGGTCCTTGGTGAGTCCTCATAGCAGAATGCTGATGCAATAGAGTAGCCGCCTTGATGGCCTTTCTCTGTGCAAGAAAACTGGCCTCATGTAGCCTAGCCAAGTAGCAGGCTTGTGGTAAACTAGTGGGATTGCCAATTCTCACAGCATTGTTGATTTCAGGTTTAAGATTATTCAGAAATATGCTAATAACATGCTCTACTGACAGGTTCATTCTAGTCATAACACTATTAAAATCCTTCTGATAATCCTTCACACTCCCAGTATGCTTTATGTGCATAATCTCAGTCATAGGATCTGAGTATTCAGCCCCAAAGCTATCACACAAAGCCCACAAATACTCATCCCAAGTAGGAAGTGGCATTTGACCTCTACTCCTCATATAACCTAAATGCCATTGCAAAGCATCTCCTTCAAAATGCATAGAAGCCAGCTTCATTTTCTGCGGGATAGTGAGATCCTCATCAGAAAAAAATTGCTCGACCTTAAATAACCACGTTCCAAGGTCCTCACTTTGAACTTGGGAAACTCCACCTTGTGGTATTTGGTAAAGGGCACGTGGTGTGTGTTCAAGTTATGGGGTGGGTTAGTAGTAGAGGCATTGGGATACTGATAAGGGGTGGATACAAAAGTGGCCTGATGGTATAGGTTTGGAGGTATATGTGTGTTTGTGTGCTGGTAAGCAGAAGGGAATTGGCTAGGTTGAGTATATGAGTGATGGTAAAGAGGTAGTGGTACTGAAGGTGAGCCTTGTGGAGGTGGAGTTTGGTAATACCTTCCTTGAACATTAGGAAAGTATGGTGCTGGAGGCATTGTTGTTCTGGGAAGGGGGTTTTGGAATGGCTGTGGCCCCATAGACTGAAAAGGGGAAGGTTGGAATTGGGATGTTCTTAGACTTTCGGGTGTAAAGAGAAGAACTAGGGTTCATGGGAGATGGTGGAATTGAGGTTGAAGAGTTGACAATCGAAGCAGCAGTCTGCACATTAGGGGCAACTGAGCTAACAGTAGGGAGATTCGAATGCATGGTTGAGGTTTTAGCTCTAGTAGAGCTAGGAGAAACCAAATCACCCAAATCGAAAGGTCTATCATTGGGAGAATATAGCTCACCTCCACTGTAAGCTGCAAATTTATCTCTTTCTGGCCTTTTCCCTCCATGGATGACTTCATTGAGCACTTCCCTCAGCTCACTCAATGCCTTCTCTTGGTTTTTGCTGCTTTGTTCTTGGTGGGCTTCTAACAGATCTTGTCTGGTAGTGAAGCTAGACATATCGTGTGAGATTTCTTGAGCACTTCCATGACACTGTTGTTGTCCGCCATTGTCGTCCACAGAGCCAAGAGCTTGCTCTGATACCACTGTTACAAGAGTGGGCAATGGAACAATAATTCAACAGGAAAAAGAAAAGAGAAAAGAATTAAGAGAAAATAAGGAAAAATAAGACAAGAAATAGGGATTTCACTCATTGAATTCATCAGGGGGTAATTACACCTATATATGGAGAATATTCTCCGCAAAAAAGAACAGAGAATTCCCACAAATGGTTCCACTATCTGTAATTACTGTGTCCAGCTCGACATGACCTATATGGTATAAGACAAGGAAGTTAAGGGACTAATGTGTAACTAAAGAAACTTATCATTTAAAAACTAATGGTAAAAACTAATGGACTAAATTGGACAATTCTGAAACTCTATTTTTATGTCGACTAAGTCGTTATGTCCCACTTAAGCAGCTCAACGTACAACTTCCGCAAGCTATGCCTTCATTCTTCTTCATTCTCTGTATCAGTTTACCTATCATAAAGCAATAAAATGTAGGGGTTGGCATTCGGTACTTCGGTACGGTATTTGAGAACTTCGGTTTGACATTTCGGTATTCGATAAATCGACTTTGCATACCATATACTATACCAAATTAGTTCAATACGGTTAACTATCTCTTATTTTGTTCGGTCGATTTCAGTTTAATAGATAAACGAAATCGCGCCTTTTTAAATACTACTGATTTGTACTTCTCTTGTATTGATATTTGTAACCTTTTGGCAACCTCCATTTTCTGCTCTTGGGACTCTCTTTTAGGATGTTCCAGTAGGTGTTTGAAACCTTTTGGCAACCTCTATTTTTTGCTCTTGGGACTCTCTTTTAAGAAATTATAGTACTCCGTCTATTTCAGTTTATATGAACCTATTTTCTTTTTGGTCCGTTCAAAAAAGAATGATCCATTTCTAAATTTAGTAACAATTTAGCTTAAACTTACACTTTTACCCTTGATGAGAAACTTTTATAACCACATAAATATTTTGGGCCCTTTTTGAGTTGTTTAGGACTACAAATTTTAAAAGTCTTCATTTTTTCTTAAACTTCTTGCCCCCTCAAACATATTCACATAAATATGAACGGAAGGAGTAGTTATTAGTGTTACCGTAACAATTACCATAACAAATCGAAACGAGATTGGCATGACCATATGGAAGAAGCCCAATGGGCATATAGGACAACTCACCACGCCAACACAAGCGAGCCCTTTATTCACTTGTCTATGGAGTCGAATCCGTCTTGGCACTTGAGTGTCAAATACCTTCAATACAATTAGTTATAGAAGGGATCACTGATGAAGAAAATGCTAAACTTCGATTAGCAGAATTAGAGACTCTTGATGGGAAGAGATTGGAAGCTCAATAGAGTCTTGAATGTTATCAAGCTCGATTGTCTCGCGCCTTTAATAAAATAGTTCACCCGAGATCCTTTCAAGTTGGAGTTCAAGTTCATGCGATATAAAGGCCCGTTATTACTTCCCATAAACCTGTAGAAAAGTTCACCTCAAAATGGGATGGGCCATATGTCGTACAAGAAGCTTACTCAAGTGGGGCTTACAAGTTGGTTGATGGAGATGGCATGAGAATCGGCCCTATCAATGGCAAGTTTTTAAAGAAGTATTATCCTTGAGGTTGCAATGATCCTTAACGCACAAGCCTAAACTGCATGTTCCTACACTCCTGGCCTACACGAGACTAAACTATGCAAGACCCACAAAAAAAAGTCCGCTAGGTTGAGAACCTCGAAAGAGGCGGCCTAGGAAAAAGTTAGGACATAAAATAAAATAAAATAAATCTTCTCTAGGTTGAAAACCTCAAAAGAGGCAGCCTAAGCAAAAGTTAGGACATAGAAAGTAAAAAATAAAAAAAAATAAAAAAAAATACACCCATTCTGAACTACGATATGCCTTGATCCTCTTCAATGAGGTACGTAGGCAGCTTAGAGTTTCATTCTAATTACAGTCGCAAAAGTTCAAAATATACATATTACCCAATCGTTATTCGAGAGAAAAATGATGGAATATAATCCACTTGATTATAAATTTAAAATCGGGCTTACATAAACTTTGTGCTTTATCAAAGATTGGTGGTTCACTGGGGGCAACCCTCCGTAGCAAATTCGCATCTCCGATAGATGGATATAGTCTTTTAGTAGAAGGTCAAATCTTTAATTTGAAGTCTGCAAGTCCGCCAGTCTTCAAGTCGAAGTATTCAATCCCTCCAAGTCTTCAATTCTGTCGGTGGTCAATTTGAAGTCCTCAAGTTCATCAGTCTTCAAGTTGAATTATATAATCGGCACATTGTGCACATGTTATTATGTGGAACTTTTCGTGATTTACACGACTTACGAGCTTTGAAATGTAAGCTATTACATGATATGACTAAAGTTGATATGTTGTTTATGAAATAGTATCTTATTTCTCCCGTTTCTTGGACTGTCATTTCTATTCATGCTATTCATGCTTAGTGTAACAGTTAAATTGTATTACTATTGACCCTATTATTCCAACAAAATGAGGGGAGGTATTGGGGTAAAATTTTGGTAGTACGTGTACATATAGTCTCTGGGAACACCTAAGTAACCAAGAAGTAGTTGACATCATACAGTATCACCCACGCAATGTAAGATATCCCTTTGAATATTCTCGTGTCTTTTTCTTAGCTATTCGTTGATTTTACCTATTGTCACGACCCAAAATTCTCTTTGAAGGAGCCGTGATGGTACCTAGTTTTCAAACTAAGTAAGCCTAACATAAATCGAAATAACATTGATACTTATTAACTTCAATTGAAATTTCTCTAAACGATTTACAATTTCCAAAACCGATAGTACAAGTCACAAGCCTTTCTAAGAGTAGTTATACAGTATAATTACATCAATGTTCCGAATCAAAGGGAACGAATGGAAATAAGTACAATTGAAGGTGACTCTGAGGACTGCGAACGCTATAGCAGGTTTACCTTGAGTCTCCACCGCAATGAATAGCTACCATCGATCAAATACCTGGATCTCTACACAAAAATATACAGAAGTGTAGTATCAGCACAACCGACCCCATATGCTGGTAAGTGTCTAGCCTACCTCGGCGAAGTAGTGACGAGGCTAGGACCAGACACTCACATAAACCTGTGCACTTTATAGCATACAAAATAATAGGAAACAAATTACAATAATGGAAACAATGATCTACCAGAGATATAAATAGCTGGCAACAATGATCTACCAGAAATATAAATAGCAGGCAACAAGAACACCACAAATGCTTCTCAGTAAATAATAAATACAAGTGCAATCAATTAATCGAGTCTTTCAAAGATAAATATTTTGCCTATAAATCCTCCAAGTAATAATCTCTAGGATAATATGTTTTCAATAAATATATTTCGAATATATTTCCTTCAAATAAGTATCTTCCGAATATAATATTTTCGGGTAAAGGTCACCTTGTGACATCTCATTTCATAATGATAATAATATAGGTCTCGGCCCACTTTCATATATATTTTTTACGATATCTCATGCCCATATTTATATTACAACCGCATGGACAACTCACGTGCAATTAAACAAAACTATAATATTTTCCCCGGCACCTTGTGCCAACATATTTCTATTTCATATTGCACAACAATATTCTCTTGTTACTCAGTTCACAGGGTCCATGACCCAATACAATTAAGAATGTTCGACGAGCTTCATTTACTTAACAGAAAGTATAGTACAACTTCCAGTCCAATTAGGAAATCAACAAGAAAAGATGAAGTTATTTTTAGTAATAATTTGATAAAGAAATACCCTTTTCAATTAAAGTACAATTATTGAAGCTTGAAGTATTGAACTATATATATATATATATATATATATACGGTGAAATAATGCAAACACTGTAGGTTCTAACACGAATGGTCACAACAGTAAAAGAATTCAAACAATTTAAACACTTGAATTGATAACTACAAATAAACACAACAGTAGGAAGTGCACAACATCACCATTATAAGGAGCCAAAATCCAGCCACTAACAAGAATAAGGAAAACAAAGGTAGGTTTCACTTTCAGATCATATCTTGTTGCATGCGCAACCCGTTTCAATCTTATTTAACAACGTTACGGCGTGCAACCCGTTCATCATTATATTATACCGTTGCGGCGTACAACCCGATCCCATTTTATTATCAACACAGTGCACAATATGTCACCGGCAACTATGGCCAATAACAATAATCAATATAAGTTGTGATAGACGTACCACTCGCTCCATTTATTTATCAATACCGTACATAATATGTCACCGACATCTATGGCCAATAACAACAATCAATATTTGTTAGTGATGCAGCGTGCATTCCGACCCTTCCGATAAGTCACCGGCATCTATGACCAATAACAGTACATAATAGGCTACCGGCAACTATGTCCAATGCCAACAATCATCATCTGTTAGTGATGCAGCGTGCACCCCGACCCTTCCGATATGTCAGTGGCACTATGGCCAATAACAATAATCATACAATATGTTACCGGCAAGAAACCAATAATCTTTAAGATTATTGGTATTAAACCAATAATCTTTAATCAACAACATATGTATTACCGGTGTGAAACCAATAATCTTTAATCAACGACATATATATTACCAGTATAAAATCAATAATAACTAATCAACAATATGTATTTATTACCGGTGTGAAACCAATAATAATTAATCAATAATATGTATGTATTACTGGTGTGAAACCAAAAATCTTTAAATCAACCATATATGTATTACCGATACGAAACCAATAATAAATAATCAACAATATATTACCGGCAAAGAAGAACCATCTATAACCAAACTTATGAATTTCTATTAAACACAATTGATACAATTACTCGGTCATAACAATTACTTGCTCAACTTCAAATTTCTTCAAACAAGTTCTCATAAGCATCAAATAATACGGCAATTTAACAATTTAGGACTCACGGTCATGCTCGACCCCCAACGTATAGATACTCGTCACTATGCCTATACGTCGGACACAACACATAACAAGTAGCAATTATACACAATTCATATTCTCTCAAGCTAGAGTAGACCAAACACTTACCTCGCTTTGCAACCAATTCAACATTCCAATAAGCCTTTGCCTCGCGAATTCGTCCGAAGCTTCAAATCTAGTCATAATAATTCAATATACTCAATATAAATCGTACGGATTAATTGCATATGAAATTACTAATATTCCGGAAATTCTAACAACTTCAATCTATTTAGAATCATAAAAAAGTGCACCACAATTAGGAGGATATTTATGAGTTTACCTCTTTTGGGTATTTCATCAAATACTATGTGTGCACATTTGACTACATCTCTTAACAATGGAATTAGGTCATCCAACTACTACAATTTACCAACAATTCATCCCACCATTATTCTTTAATATCTTACACTCCTTATATCACATGTGTGATCAACCATTCACACCCAACCAACAAGATTCCATCAAATAATTAACTTTCAATCACTACAATGGGTATTCATTTAAATTGAGAATTTATGGCTTCCAATCATTATACCATAAGTTGTAGTACATGATTCATACTCATAATTCTATAATAACTCCATATATGCAAGTCTAAGGTGTAAGATTACCTCTCGTAGACGAAATCTTGAAAGACAACTTTAGGGTGTTCTTGAGGTTTTGAAGAAATTCTATGAAATCCAACCAAAATCATGTTGTAACTAGTAATTGAGAAGTAAAATCTCCATGAAAACACACTTAAAAACTTACCTTAGGAGTGCAATTGGGTGCCTTGGCCGAATTGGGGGTGTTGGGGAAGCCCTGGGCTTGAGAAATGACTCAAAGTCCGTCATTTTCCATCCTTAGGTGTATTTAGAGGCCTGACACTAGCGCGCCCGCGCTAATCCCGCGCTATTGAGGCAGAAGATAACTCAATTAGCGCGGGCTACTAGCGCTCCCGCGCTAAGGTCGCGCTATTGATACATGTCCAATAAAATGGTCATAACTTTCTGTATACACCTCCAAATGACGAACGGTTTATTACGTTGGAAACTAGACTCAAAGGGCTTTAATTTTATAGGTTGATACTCACAAAACTCCTAATATAACGGGAGATATGATCGTTTAAAGTGAGATCTTGTGTATACTCATTTACAATTTCGTCTATTATGAAAATTTTCCAATTTGGCTTATACATAGGACTTTCCTTAGACCCCATATATCTTGTAGTACACCTCGTACACTTGCTATCATATCCAATTGGTATCCATTATAGTAATAGACCTCTTTCACATAATAAATAATATAATTAGAACACGTCAACTTTCTTACTTCGTCGAAAAGCGTTGAATTGTCATATGGACTTCCAAATTCAATTTCGGACACACGTCTAAGTCTGAAATCACCATACGAAGCTATTGACATCATTAAAATCCCAATTTGGAGTCGCTTGCTCAAAAAATCAACTCTCCGATCAACTCTTTCCATTTGAGCTTCACAAATAAGATTTTGATTTTTCTTTGAATTTAACTCCGAATCTTACAAAGACCAAACTTGACCACACATGATAGTCATAATGTGTATTACGAAGCTTCTCAAGGTCTTATGCCTTTGAACGGAAATGTAAATTCTTAAACGAAAAATTTGAATTGTTACACCTATGGGCGAGAAGGTAATTTCATGAAAAATTCAAAAGTGAGTGGAAGATCAAAAGAGAAACGGGGAAAGAGGAGATAAAAAAAAGGAAAAGGGTGTAACTACCTCCCTTGATTGAAGACACAAATAATAGATTGAGAGCCTTTTAAGGTTGATTGTATATATTTTGTAAACAAAATTTATTTATGCAGGGTAATTAACTAAACATGGACATTAAGGGTAATAAGATTTCAAACCGTGCATATGAATGAAAAATTCCTCTGTGTAAGAATATGTATCAAGTTGGGCAGATTAAACTATCATAAGCCCAATACACTTTTGATTGAATTGGATTATAAATTATTTATTGACTCGACCAACTTGACCCGCCCAAAATCAACTTAACTCACCTAACCCCTAAGAGAAGTAAAAATAATAAGCGGGCTCACGTAGAAGGGAAAGAGCATTTTGAATATTACAAGAAAATAAATACACAGATATCAAGAGTAATCTAAAACCTCCTGGATCAATTATTCAAGGGAACCCACAAGCTTTAGCACTTAAAAAATTCGGTGTCGATACTTTAATATTGAGGACCGAATGGAAGTACAAATATTAATATTCCGATTTATCGAAGAACACCGAAGAACCATGTTAGTTCGGTACGATCCGATTTTCCGATTTATCGGTTTTTACCGCCCCTAACAAAATGCAATAAAACATTATGGATACCTTATGTCATAGAAAAAAAAATTGTCCATATTAGGAGGATAAGCTTTTGGAACAGATCTTCTTCTTTCACAAGTAAGATTTAAAACACACGAAAAATAATTCTTATATTCCTTAACTAAATAATATCATTATAAATAAAATAAACTATTACTACTACTATTTTTTTTAAGGAAGTAAGAAGGGGAAAACATCAATTAAAATCTTAAGATTGCATTACTTATTAAAAATGTTTAAGATGATAGTACAAATTAAATAAGGTGAAGAATAATTTTTTTGTTAAAAATTATACTTTCACAATGTAAAAATATATATGTATCTTGATTATGTGAATTATGCAATTAAGTTTCAATACAAATTACATGCTATATTTAGTGATTAATTATATGTTAAAATCATGTTGTTTCCTATATCATCGTTCTCGCCATTACAAATGTTGGGAATAAACCCCGTAAAATAGTATTCACGGTATTAGTGATAAACGCAGAACACAAAGTAATGGTTAAATCAGCAAAAATGGAAATGCAGCAATAATGACACCAAGATTTTACGTGGAAACTCTTCTGAATAAGGGAAAAAACCACGGTCAAGAGGAGCAACTGATATCACTATAGCGAGGAATATTACACTGTGTAGTAACGAGTAAAAAATACTCCTAAGACTTCTACACCATCAAAAGAAGTAATCACCCTTTTGCTTCTTTCATCTAACTACAATATCTCTCACAATCTATTTGCTTCTTTCATCTCACTACAATATCTCTCACAATCTATTTTTCTTCACAAACTATTTTCTTATAGTTTATGGCTCTCTCTTTTCTCTCTTTGTTGGTGTGTAGAAATGAGAGTTGAAGCTCTCCTTTTATAGCCAAAAACTCACTCTCTAAAGCCTACAATATTTGATAATTTCTACACCTTTTTATAATTTTAACAAGGTTGGTTACCAACCAAACCATGTCAATAAAATTAGCTACCAATATTTGACAAACTCAACAAGGTTGGCTACCAAACCAAGTCAATAATATTGGCTACCAAACAATTTGAATGAGATGGATACATATCAATCTCCCCCTCCAGTCTCATTCATCTAGAGGAGGTAGCAATGTCTTCAAGTCTGAGTGTATGCCGAAAAGTTCTTTGCATAGCTCAAACTTGTCTCTTGGTACCACCTTGGTCAACATATCTACATGATTTTCACTCGTATGAATATTTTTGACTTGAAGTGATTCGTTCTCCACTTGCTCATGAATCTAATGACATCTGACATCGATGTGTTTTGTTCTCACATGGTACATGGAGTTTTTTCTCAGGTCTATTGTACTCTGACTGTCGCAATAGACACCATACAACATCTGCCGCAATCCAAGTTCTTGAAGAAATCTCTTGAGCCATATCATTTCTTTGCCACCTTTAGTAGCCGCAATATACTCTGCTTCAGTTGTAGATAGTGCGACACACTTCTACAACTTTGACTGCCATGATATAGCTCCCCCTGAAAAAGTAAACAAATATCCAGTAGTGGATTTTCTTTTATCAAGGTCACCTGCCATATCCGAATCTGTATAGCCCTTCAAAATTGGATTTGATCCTCCAAAACATAAGCATTCAGGTGAGCTTCCTATTAGATACCTGAGTATCCACTTTACAGCTTCTCAATGCTCTTTTCATGGATTTTCGAGAAATCTGCTAACAACACCGACTATATGAGCAATATATGGTCGAGTTCATACCATTGCATACATCAAACTTCCGACGGCAGAGGAATAAGGAATCTTGGCCATTCTCTCTTTTTCCTCCCTTGTTGAAGGACACATCTTCTTACTCAACTTCAGATGACCAGGAAGGGGTGTGCAAACAAACTTTGCACTTTTCATATTGAAGCGCTCCAGTACACGTTTTATGTACTTCTCTTGTGACAAGTAAAGCTTTCTTTTGTTTCTCGAACGTGTAATTCTCATGCCTAAAATCTGCTTAGCAAGACCCAAGTCTTTCATTGCAAAAGACTTATTCAACCATTTCTTCAACTTGTCAATCTTGGAAGAATTTTTGCCCACAATCAATATATCATCCACATATAGCAAAAGGATGATAAAGTCATCATCAGAAAATCTTTGTACAAATGCAGAGTGATCTGAAGAAGTCTTTTTGTAGCCTTGCTCCCCCATAACAGACTCAAACTTCTTATACCACTGTCTGGGAGCTTGCTTCAATCCGTATAAACTCTTCTTAAGTTTGCATACAAGATTTTCTTTACCTTTTACCTTGAAGCCCTCAGGTTGTTCCATATAGATCTCCTCTTCTAAGTCACCGTGAAGAAAGGCAGTCTTCACATCCATCTACTCAATCTCCAAATCAAGAATAGAAGTCAAAGCAAGAACTGTCCGAATGGAGGATGTATTTTGAAACTAGAGTTATCACCAAATGGTAAGCGATGACTCTAATTACATAAATAGAAATTGCAAAAATTAAAGGATGTATTTTGAAACTATTAATTTAAAGGAAGACACACAAGCTTTGGTTATTCGTGGTTGGGGATGACCAAGCCTGGCGTGCACATATGCATTGTTAGGATAGATGAAGTGACAAAGTTGACTTGAGAAGAGTGGATTCTAATGGCCATCTCGATCCATCCAATGGCCACTCATAGAGATCACCATTGCTCTGACCTTGTAGTAGGCGTGCCCTCATGGTTAAATCCTTTACACAAAAAGAGTAAGGAAAAAATTCAGTGGAAGTTAGATTTTGACGACAAACTTGACAACAGAGATTAATTTTCTCTTTTTGTTAGGGGGAGAGAGAACATTGTGTAAAGTGAAATAATTTTATGAAATAGGTGAAGGAAGAGTAGTGCGACCTATTTGAGTAATCGATAGTCTATTACCAAGATCAATAATGATCTCTTTTTTGTCTGAGAATTCAGTTGTGGATTGCAGCAACTGCGGATTGTCTCATATGTGATACGAATCCCTAGAATCAACTATACAAGAGCTAGTGGAATTGGCATAAGGCACTTTGTTGGTGAAGTTAGCTTGTTCCTCAGAAGAATTGTGAGTTGGAGCGGCACACCTTGGCTACATGTCCAAACTTATCACAAAGTTGCCACTGAACTTGTTGACAATTGTTGGAGTTTCTTGTGGTTGGGTTGGTCCGCTGCCAAGAGATGTTTCTATTGTTGGTCGAATGAGGTGGACCAATTTTACGTTGCTTATTGTTGGAGCTATGATTTTTTGAATTGTTATTGGTGGAGTGTTGGTGAAATCGGGCATGCAATGACAAGAGGTTCTTCATTCTTTGCTTCAGAGTGTTTAACAAAGACTTCAAGTGCAAGCAACTTGTCATACAATTCACCAAAGATATGGAATTATCTCTCGTACATATTGTAGCAGAAATTTCTTTGAAGCCCGATCTGAGGCCACTTAGAACCTTGATTACCAACTCTTTAGTGGACAATGGTGAACCACTTGAAGCAAGATCATCATAGATTGGCTTGATTTCCTTTATGTAGTCGCTGACAGGGTGTGACTCTTATTTGAGGTTGGAAAGAATTTTGCGTAGGCCAAAGATTATAGAGAGTTGGTTGGCATATGTGGTTTGTAAGATCCCCCATGCATGTTTAGCAGTTGAGATGTGGTCTATCATAGGTGCAATAGTTGAATCAAATGATGCCATTAGCGCATTGCGAATGAGACTGTCTTGTCTCTGCCACAATTTATGGGCTGGTTTAAATATTCTCGCCTAGTCATCACCATGTATGTGGGAGGGATAGAAAGAGATCCATCCACACAGTAAAGTAAGTCATACCCGAACAACAATGTCGTAACCTACGCTCGCCAGTTTGAGTAGTTCGAGCCCCGAAGTAGTTGTAGCGACAATTGACAAGCAGGGTTAAAGGAGATGAGTTGTGTTGGTTGGACTATACTGCCATGTCCAAAGACAATGGTTAGAGAGGAGTATGAGTTCTTAGATAATGTAGTGAATGAAGACTTTACATGAGAGCGTTCTCCCATTGATGCCGCTGGGATTGGGGATCGATAGAGCTCGTTTAAGCTAAAAATGCTCTGATACCATGTAAAGGCAATGCTAAGTATTCAAAAAAACTTGATTGTGTTATTGATACCATTGGTAATATATATACATTAGGTGTTACAATTGAATTAGGAGTGTCGTACACCAAATAAGTTTACGTGAATTGCACAACTATGCAATTGTGATTTGTGCAACTATCTTATATTATTATTATTATTATTATTATTATTATTATTATTAACGACAACTCATTTAGAATATAGTTTGTATTCTACTGTTTTATCTTTATTGTTTCAAGTTTACTCTTTTCACCCATTTAAATCTAATATTATTATAACCAATTTGCCATATTCCAATGGTCATCTTATCCAAATAAATTTATGTATCCTAAGAGATTTTTCACCTCGTAAGTAATTTTACTTAAATGATGAATGTGGAAAATAATTAAATTGGTTCTTGCTAATTAGTTAATTTAAAAAGTTAACTATTTGTTCTCAATATATAGTAAAGGAAATAATTTTTTTTTTGTTGATTAATTCAAATTCTTCATATTAGCTCATTTGCAATTTTAAAAAACTAGTCTCTATATACGTGCTTTGCACGTAAATATTTAGTCAATTATTCACAAGAAGGAACAACAATTTCTTGTTATTGACATTAATATCCCTCTTAAAAATTTAATATATAATTATTCATGTGACAAATCATGTAGCAACAACGACAGTCTGTTAATCTGTATTTTATGACCGTGTAAGTTTATTTAGTAGTGTAGTTTGATTTAGTTTAGATTCAGGATTTGTATTATCAGGTGTAAAAATCAGAAACGTAAAAAAAAACAGTGGTTAGCTTTAAATTAGAAATCAGTGTGAATAACCACTGTTTAGTCTTAACTGCAGAAACTCATTATCATCCGTGTATTTGGACCAATTTGGCCTGTGTAAATGGCTACAGTTTTGAAGTGTTTTTAAAGTAAAATTCCAGTCATTGATTAGTTATTTGTTGTTGGATGAGATAAAAGATCAATTAAGCACTTGGTTAAGTTATTAGTTTTTTTTTTTTACTTCAAAGTTTGTTGTACTAATTGATTACTTGATTAACTGTTGCTGCTCAAATCAGAATAATTAAAAATAACTACAAATTCCAGTAGTTAGCCTAATAAGGTTTTGATATGTAATAAATCTAGTTTATTCAAAAATGATGCAATAATTGAAACCATATGAAGGCTGCATTTACACAACTGTCACCAGTGATAAATAAAAAAACATGATGCAACGCTATAGTTTAGTTTAATTTGGATTGGACCTATGCTGATATGTAGTTTAGCTTTGGTTAATTGGGCCCATATGAAGGCCACACTTACGCAATTTGTCACCAGTGATGAGGCTATTCTTTGTGCAAATAATTGAATTCGGATCCAATTTTTAGCTTAACAAGTACATTGGACTTGTAAACTAATTAGGAATCTTCTTTTATTTGTAAGAGATAAATAAAAAATTTATAATAGCTTTAGGATTGACCTTTAAATAATAACGAGATGAGCCTCACCAAACAAAACTACACAATTGCGGGGCCCTCAATTAATTGTAATAAAATTTAGATTCGGAAAAACCGTTTAGCAAATTTCACGGTCTTTCCCAAGGTTAATAAAGACGATAGACTCTTTAGGCACGATTTGTAAATAAATTACTTTCCTAAATACGGGTGCGCGTTTATGTTACCCAAATCTTACTCTCGGCGAAACTGAAATACATTAAAGTCACAGGCGTACTGGTTGCGGTGTGACTCGAAAATGTGTTTTCGTGACGTCGCAATTCTCCTAAAATTGAAAAGCGAGACATTAATAGCACATAATTAAAATATATAAATAAATTCGATAAAAACAAAAGTATGGTTAAAGCGACCGTGCTAGAACCACGGAACTTGGGAATGCCTAACACCTTCTCCCGGTTAACAAAATTCCTTATCCGGATTTCTGGTTCGCAGACTTTAATACAAAGTCAATCTTTTCCTCGATTTGGGATTCAAACCGGTGACTTGGGACACCATAAATCTCCTAAGTGTCGACTCTAAATTAATTAAATAAAACTTGTTTTGATTGTCTTTTAATTGGAAAAACTCCTTCCCTGATTATTATTATATCCCTTCTCGGGGTGTAGTATTAAACAGCGGCATACACGCGTGCGGTAAAAAGGAGGTGTGACAGATGGTTCAAAGGATGGTGAAGGGCAGGGGAGGAGGGAGGGGGAAAGAGGGTAGCATGGGGCTGATGATGTTCCAAAGGAGATAGAGATATACTTAATTGAGCTTGTCTTGAAGCAGCCTCCTGTTGGTAGGATTAGAGGATTCATCAAGAGGTTAAATACAATAACGAGTGGTCGAGGAGTGCACTTTGGAGAGATGTGTGCTATTGTTGGCAAATGTGCGAGATAAATATTTTGGAGTTAGAAGTATCATAGCAGACATAACTATTTGTGGATGGTGAGTAACCTAGAAAGTCATACGGCATTGACTTGGGCTCAGGTTTGATGTTGTTATAAGGTCGCAACCAAGGATAACATAGACAACCAAACACGCATAGCCTAGATAAGTTCAAGGATATATGAAAGAGTACCTGAAAAGGTGAGTCTAAATGAAGAAGTGGTGTTGGTTGTCTAATAATTAGGTACACTGATGTTTGGCAAGCTAAGGACCAAAGTTTAAGGGGCATAGAGGCATGACGAATCAAGGTCAGGGTAGTGTCAATAATGTGACGATGTTTTCTCTCAGCTATGCGAACCAATTGCGGAATGTTTAATCCCATGTTGGATTAGAATTGATTTTAGGCCAATATACTCTCCACCCCCATCAGTATAAAGGATTCCAATATATTGGTGAAATTGATTTAGACAAATTTAAGGATTTTTTTAAAGATGGTCGTGAAGTGAGACTTTTCATTGGAGAAATCCATGTATACTTTGTGAAGTGATCAACCTAAATAGCATAAAATCGAAATCCATCAAAGGAGGGAATTGGTAAGGGTCCCCAAGCATCTGATACAAAAGTTCAAATGCCCTAGAACTTCTAAGCGAGTTATCACCAAATGGTAGGCGATGACTCTAATTACATAAATAGAAATTGCAAAAATTAAAGGATGTCTTTTTGAAACTGTTAACTTAAAGGATGGCACACAAACTTTGGTTATTCGTGGTTGGGGATGACCAAGCCTGGCGTCCACAGATGCATTGTTAGGATAGATGAAGTGACAAAGTTGACTTGAGGAGGAGTGAATTCTAATGGCCATCTCGATCTATCCAGTGGCCACTCATAGAGATCACCGTTGCTCTGACCTTGCAGCAGGCGTGCCCTCGTGGTTAAATCCTTCACACAAAAAGAGTAAGGAAAAAATTCAGTGGAAGTTAGATTTTGACGACAACCTTGCCAACATAGATTAATTTTCTCTTTTTGTTAGGTGGACAGAGAACATTGTGTAAAGTGAAATAATTTTGTGAAGTGGATGAAGGAAGAGTAGTGCGACCTATTTGAGTAATCGATAGTCTATTACCAAGATCAATAATAATCTTATCATTGTCTGAGAATTCAGTTGTGGATTGCAGCGACTGCCAATTGTCTCATATGTGATACGAAGCCCTAGAATCAACTATCCAAGAGCTAATGGAATTGGCATAAGGCACTCTGTTGGTGAAGTTAGCTTGTTCCTCAAAAGCATTGTGAGTTGGAGCGGCACACCTTGGCTATATATCCAAACTTATCACAAAGTTGCCACTGAACTTGTTGACAATTGTTGGAGTTTCTTGTGGTTAAGTTGGTCCGCTGCCAAGAGATGTTTCTATTGTTGGTCGAATGAGGTGGACCAACTTTACGCTGCTGATTATTGGAGTTGTGATTCTTTGAATTGTTATTGGTGGAGTGTTGGTGAAATCGGGCATGCAATGACAAGAGGTTCTTTATTCTTTTGCTTCAGAGTGTTTATCATAGACTTCAAGTGCAAGCAGTTTGTCATACAATTTACCAAAAATATGGAATTATCTCTCGTACATATTGCAGTAGAAATTTCTTTGAAGCCTGGTCTGAGGCCACTTAGAACCTTGATTACCAACTCTTCAGTGGACAATGGTGAACCACTTGAAGCAAGATCATCAGAGATTGGCTTGATTTCCTTCATGAAGCAAGATCATCAAATATTTAAGGGCATAAAAGTTGACCAATAATTTTGGGATAATTTAGTTGTTCAACATTTAGAAAAATTGTCCGTGCTTTTATAATAATAATAATAATAATAATAATAATAATAATTATTATTATATTATTATTATTATTATTATTATTATTATTATTTTTAACGACAACTCATTTATAATATAGTTTGTATTCTACTGTTTTATCTTTATTGTTTCAAGTTTGCTCTTTTCACCCATTTAACTCTAATATTATTATAATCAATTTTGCCATATTCCAGTGGTCATCTTATCCAAATAAATTTATGTATCCTAAAAGATTTTTCACCTAGTAAGTAATTTTACTTAAATGATGAATGTGGAAAATAATTAAATTGGTTCTTGCTAATTAGTTAATTTAAAAAGTTAACTATTTGTTCTCAATATATAGTAAAGGAAATAAATTTTTTTTTTGTTGATTAATTCAAATTCTTCATATTAGCTCATTTGTAATTTTAAAAAACTAGTCTATATATACGTGCTTTGCACGTAAATATTTAGTCAATTATTCACAAGAAGGAACAACAATTTCTTGTTATTGACATTAATATCCCTCTTAAAAATTTAATATATAATTACTCATGTGACAAATCATGTAGCAACAACGACAGTCTGTTATGTGAGATTGTATAATCATGTGCTTTATTTATCTTCTCCTCGAAACACAAGTGTTACTAAAAGTATTCTTGGTCATAATTTAAATACTTTCATCGTTTGATATTTATAAAAAAATAAATAAGATAATAATATAAAAAGTAGAGATTAAAAGTGTACTCCGTATCAATTTATATTTATAAGTGATTAATATTAATTCATGCTACTTTTAAAGATATTATAAATGGGGAATCTCTCGTTCAAATTTTATATCTTTTACTCCTATAAAAGAGTTATATAGCGTAGTAATTCTTAATACCAAAAATATCTAAAAAAGAACATAACCAAGTAGGTTTGCATATTTCTTGAACTTGATTTATGAATCACATGTCCTATTTTTTTTTTTCCTAACTTCGTAGCTTATTAGCAAATTTATGCTACGTACTTGATAAGTTTTTCTCTTTTAATTAATCTTTTCATCTTCCTTTTAATATTGTAGCAATAGTTCTTTGCCAAAAAAAAAAATATATCAATAGTTAAATAGTAACAGAACATATTTGAAGCCATTTTTCTTTAAACATAGCTCTCACAAGGGGCGAATTTACATTGTCCCAAGTGGTGTCACGGGACATCGCTTCGTCGAAAAAATTATATTGTATATGTATATAAAAATAATAAGTAAAACAGAAATACAATAAAATCATTAAAAGTGATAGCACTTAGATTAGAACAGCTTAATAGTTTAGTGGTTGACAACTTCAAATTTGAGGCTAGTGACACTGCTTATGAATAACAATGGGTTGAAACTCCCTTGGCTCCATAATGTTTTGATTGTTACATGCTTATTTTTAAAAATAGTGACACTGCTTATGAATAATCTTGCTCTCACAACAATCAAACTTCCCAAATATCGATTTCTCTAGTAAATTAAGTCATGACAATAAAATTTCTTGGTAAAATTTTTAAAAAAGTTATGTTAACTTCCATATTGAACCTATACAACAAACACATAAAACACTAACATTAAATAAAAAATTGACACAAAACTTTAATGTTGTAATGCAAGTCTTCGAATCATTCGTCAAAGATATCCAAGATTTAATATCTAGTGTAAAAAAAAAGGTGATTGTATAATAAAAGCGGTGTCTTCATATTATAAACATGAGATAGATACAATTTGCTTTTGTCAATCTCAACAATGAACTCGATTATGAAATTATCGTAAACGAAATGCTAGACCAATCTTAAATCCAAATTACCTTATCAAGTTATGTGTACTCTTTCATACCTCTTACGTTTAGAGAGTTAAACTTAGAAAGTTGTCAAGATTGAAAATCCAAGCAAATCCAAGCACAAATTGAACATTCTTTTCCTAATTAGAAATTGTTAGATATCAATGCTTGTTCATTGCAGAAGCAACTTTCTCGAAGCCTTATTATACTTTTTGCAGTTCAACAATAGTTGTTGAACGTTAACTATATTTTTCAAGGCTTGAATGCTACTATGGACGACTGCTTCCACCCCGTATTGATACATAAAAAAATTAATCTTGATAGAATTCACGTGATGGAAGAAATAGTTAATTTACCTGTCGAAAAAAGTGATACTCCAATAAAAAGGTACTACTCGTTAAAATAAATTGTGACCTTTATATAAAGGAAATAAGTGATTCACACTGTTCTAATCCAATTGAGATTGCTTTTCACTACTAAAAATTACCTATTTACCGACACAAATTACCGACGGATGTCCGTCGGTAACAAGGCTTTACCGAAGAAAGTCCATCGGTAAGTGGTTGGTAGGTAAATCCTTCCTCGGTAAAATATTCCGACGGACCCCATCGGAAAGCCATCGGTACATTTCTGGCGACAGCTGGTCAAATAATTTTACTTACCGATGGATATCCGTCGGTATATTATAAAATAATATAATTATAATAATATCTACACCGACGGAAATCTGTCGGTAAATTAAAAGTAATAATTTAATAATACCGACGGACACCAACAGTAAGTTGAATTTTAATTTAGTAATATAAAAATTAAGAATACAGATAAATTCATTTTCCGATGGCTATCCGTCGGTATTTTCAACAAAGTATAAAAATTGTTCTGACGAACTCTGTCGTTAAATCTGGTATATTATTTTTGTAGGCAGTGCCTATTTTTTGTTGCACCACCTGCAAGCAAAATATTACAATACAAACTAAAATGCAATCACAATAAAACTCAACTTAACAACAAAGAAAACTTTATAAACTATATCTAAACATCCAAATTATCCCATCAAACATCCAAATATTCAAATTATCCCATCAAACATCCAAATATCCAAATATCCAAGTTATCCCATCAATCATCAAAACTATCTAACCAATCTCCAAACATCAAAATGTAACATTCAAACTTAACATCCAACTAAACAACAATCCAACCAAACACAAAATCACATATCTTCTTCCTCATTTGTATTATTTCCATCACTTTCATTCTCTTCATAAATGTGTCTTTTTGGCGGAGAGTGGGATAAGCCAATTAAGTGATTCACTTGAGCCTTGAGGGGCTCGATGTCATTCCTAAGTGAATCTCTAATCTTCTCTTCATGCTTCTAGGCAAGCCCGACCATTTACATTCTCATCCCGAGCATGAAGCTCAAATCAATTACCTGAACATTTATGTCAACAATAAAGCATAACTGTATAACCACCCCAAAGATCTAGGGTCACGAGTCTGGAGCCTCTAAACAAGATCGGATAACAACATCTAGACCAAATACTAAAGTCTGAATAATTTATATACAAAGGAAAAATAGAATAAGAAGAGAAGCCAGGTTCTGCGAACGCCAGCAGCTACCTCAGCAACTCGGATAGATACTGATAAAAGCTGGAGTGCTCGTCTATCTCCTCATGTGTACCTGAATCTGCACACAAAGGTGCAGGGAGTAGGGGTGAGTACTAAGTACTCAGTGAGTAATAAATATATAAAAGCAGCTGAAAGAAGGAAATCCACAGAATACCACAGTATGAAGCTAACTACAGTCCGAATCTCCTACGAACTAGCATCAACAGTACAATATAGCTACCACAGAATAATTTAACAAATAAAGATGCAATGCAATGCACATAACCGCTACGGCGTGTAGCCCGATCCATTTAACGTCGACGGCGCTCACTCGGGGTGTGTACAGACTCCGGAGGGGCTCCTACAGCCCAAGCGCAATACTGCTGCGGCGTGCAGCCCGATCCTCATATCAACCGCTGTGGTGTGTAGCCCGATCCTCATATAAACCGCTGCGGCGTGCAGCCCGATCCATCCTCGGTCCACATAAATCAGATAAGTCACAAAAACAGTTCATTTTTCTTAATTCCAGTTCCCAGTTCATAATTTATGAAAAGTACTTTAACTTTTATTTAATTTGCAAAAACCGGTGACTTAACATTTCAATAGTGTGATTTCAAATTCCAGGACCGAGATCAATGATTAAGCAAGTATAGCTATCACATAAATACTATCCCCTAGGGATACTACAGGTCGGCACAAGGCCCCAAACAAGGCTTACAGCCCACAAATATGTCAAACATAGCGTATTTCCATCACTAATAGCATATTTTTCATATCCGGGATGAACCAAGTCTCAATCCCCAGTCACAATCAGTCCCGCACCTGCCACGGGGTGCGAGCCACGCCTTACTAGCGTCACAATGTGCTAAGCCGGGGTTTCGAACCCTCAGGCTACCATATACACAAACTACTCACCTCTAGCCGGCCGTAGACTCGTCCGCGATACCTTTTCCCTTCAAATTTGCCGCCTCTTGCGTAGAATCTAGTCAAACACAATAATTATATCAAATACGGGTCAAAGAATCATAACCCATTTCAATTTACATGAAATTCGCATAAATACACTAAGTTGGTAAAACCCGGACCCCGGGCCCGCTTCTTGAAAAATTCCGAAATTCATACCAACAGATTCCTCGTCTCACCACGAGTCCGTGCATATAAATTTTATCGAAATCGGAGTTCGAATGGCCTTTCAAAACCCAAAAATTCGTTTTCATGATTTAGGCCCTAGTTCTTCACAAATTCTACCAATTTTAGGAATTTTGGTGCTGATTATAGCATAAAATCATGTTTTTGATTCAATAAACTTACCTCCAGCGATTACCCATTGATTTCTCTCTTAAAAATCGCCTCAAAAGCTTCTTCCCGTTCCAAAATTGGAAGAAACCTCGACCTGCTCATTATAGGTACACTGTTCACGCGTTTTACTGCTCGCAATGGATTCCTTGTGAAATTCTAATGAATTTAGACTTTTGAATCACTCAATTTGACCTTATAATGAAGGAGATATGTAGGTTTTAAGATTTGCAAATAGTGCAGGGTTTTAATACGCCGTCAGGGGCAGTTTCGTCATTAACCTGAAAATCTGGCCAGCCTTAGTAAAATGGCCATAAAATCCTCATACGATGTCCAAATTCGATGATTCTTTTTGCTACGGGTCCGTAATTACGATACGGATCTAGTTCTTCATTCAAAACAGTAATCGGAGCTCATTTGTTCAATATAATATCATTTATGCTTGAAAAAACGATGTCGAAGCATAAGAAAAACGAGCATAACGCAACCCAAACCTATCTGAAACTCATCCGAGCTCCTCGGGACAGTATACAAACATACTAATATGCCACATATGATCATGTAAACTTAGTTTCACTCTCAAAACACCAAAACTAATATCAAAACACCA
This sequence comes from Nicotiana noctiflora, assembly GCA_032618575.1. Lineage (NCBI taxonomy): Eukaryota > Viridiplantae > Streptophyta > Magnoliopsida > Solanales > Solanaceae > Nicotiana > Nicotiana noctiflora. The sequence continues at coordinate 27,664 of JASVEL010003784.1, read as the reverse complement.
AATTTACATCGGATTCAAGCCTAAGTTCTTCCAAAACTTCCGAAACTTGCATTTGATCTAAAACTCGACCTAAACACCTCCGAATGATCTAAAATTTTGCACGCATATCCCAAATCACCTAACGGAGCTACTGCAACTATCAGAATTCCATTCCGACTCCCGGATCAAAATCTCACTTACCGTTCGGATTTCATCAAAATTCGACCTTAGCCAATTCAAGCCTAAAACTTCACCGGACCTCCGAATTCGATTCCGATTGCTCTCCTAAGCCATAAATGATCCTCCGAAACTAGTCGAATCATCAGAATTCAATTCCGAGCTGCCAAAGTCATCGGTCAACATTCGGTTGACTTTTCCAACCTATTCTTCTCAAAAAGGGAATTATGGCCTTATTTCTATCTAAATTCCCTCCGATTTGCTTCTAACTTTCCAAACACATATAAGTTAGCATATTGAAGTATTAAATGGAGAAAATGGGGCGATAACTCCCGTAACGACGGGCCGGGTCGTTACATTCTCCCCAACTTAAACAAACGCTCATCCTCGAGCGTACCCAGAGTTGTACTAGAAGCAACCCAATAGCTGAATGACCTTACCAGGCATATATGCGGGGTGGTACCACGTCACCCTATCCATCATAAGTCCGATAACACAATATAGCTGAACTTTCATAGTCCATCTGAACCATAGACCGCATTGCACCTCCGAAATCATATGCCAAATCTGAATCCCATGTCTATACTCAGGGTACACATGAACCAACTGTGATGGCCCATACTCGCCACTCCGGGTGAGATCTCATGGTGTACCAAACCACCCAATCACTCGAGACAATGGCCTCTAATCACCACAATTTCCCACGATAACCAAATACTAAATGAAAACCCTTTTTCATTAGCTAAAGTTTTATTCCAACACCTTCATATATTGCCCACGACAACCGAACACGCGATATATCGAATCCATCTCTCAGGTCATCCATTCATGAACCCATTTCCCTTTTAACTGATACCACAATAGATTTCGAAGCCAAACCTCGATATCACCTTCCTAATCAGCTGAAAACACATACGCCCGCACTCATTAACGACTCCAACGATCATTCCGATTATAACACACCGCACTGGTGATATGACATCTCAACACCGACCTAAGCCACGATGAGCACAATATAGGCTCCAATAAGAAAACGCTTGAACACACTCAAATCATGACCACTAACTCAAACAAAAGAGCTGTAGATCAATTCCTCCATACCTTCATAACATAGGACTAAGATCCCGTCTCACATCACAGAAATAGAGTACCTGAATTCTCCTCGAAAGGTTATAACATCATATGGCCTTGCCACAACTTATGATTCCATCCAAACACCATTACCCATGAAGCACCTCAAGTCATCTCATCATGCTCAAAACAGTCAGCCACACACAGATCTAGGTCTGAACTCAAGCAATCAATCTCACCCACGGTGAAACAATTAATATAGCCATCCAATCTTGTAAGGACACAACCGATGCGCCATTCGCCGAGCGACATCCAACACTGACTTTCCTCAGAGACTAGGAAGTATAGTACGCAAGGTAACCTATAGGAAAAACTATGCTCCATATAACACGGTTGCGGCGTGCAACCTGCTCAAAATGACATACCCGTGGCGGCGTGCCACCCGATCCATGCGTAAATCTAGAAAAAATGAATGCTCACCGAGTCAAATTGCTCATTACAATAAAAATATATATAGCCTCAAGCTCGTCCACAAGAAACGCATCCTACAAAGTTCCCCAATACCGAAACTGAATCAATAGTAGAAACCTCTGCACTGATATCCGCCACGAAGGCCCCACTGACAAAGCAATACCTACCAGCCGTCCGCTGGTCCTGGGTACAACTACCCTGCCGGAGCATACTTTGATGCACTCTACTATGCAATTTGTGCCGTTTCTGACATAGTCCATATCACATTAGTCTAGACGACCTGACTTATGACAACCAGTCTACAATCAAGTATCATAACCCAAATTCATCCTATCAAGCTAAGAGAGAGCCACTAGGGCTTCCAATTTCCAATGATCGCTAAACGGTGCCGATACACACGATATACAACCACTGCATAGGCGGATTATGAGAACTTCTAGTCTCCATTACCTATATAACACATGATTCACTATGCCTGATCCCACATTCCACTGTACGAATACTTAACACACATCAATCATCCATTCATACCACAAAAGTCATTCAGAAAATTTTCCTATGCCATCAACAATTCAATCATCACCATCGATCCAACAAGAGAATACCCCCATACCACTAGATATTATCAGTTTACATTACATTGTCCTTTTGACCATATACCCTGCCATATCACTAGAATAGCAGTACCATTTTTCCCTTAATCACCAGAAAGATCGATTCTTAAATCACCTGCAGCTGCCCGCGCTGCTCAATAATTTTTAATGACTTCTCATATATTATGAACTGATCTCAAAACCTTGAACATGCCATTATCAACTTTCCATAACACATAGCATATACCATACCACACTAAGATAACATGGAAACTTCTATCCCTTTCCTACGCCGCAAACATCGACGCACTCAACTAGCCAAGGGCCTTCATGATCCCATATAGAAGAAAACTCATTACACATTCCATGCTTTGCATACCAACATGAGATTCACTCATTTTCAAACCACGGTAAGACACATCGCAAACTCTTTCTTCCAATTCATTGCATAAGTTAAACTGCCAGGACTGAGTCCTTATACCCATATCGAGTTACACAACTGCCAGAACTCAAGAGCTTTATTGCACAATATCCGCAAGAGTCATTACTTCAAACACATACCAGGAATTAATCGTATTCCTTATCATACCATTCCGGTTTATTAGCAAGTTGTTCCATTTACCCAGTTTCCTTTCTGATTTATCTTTAATTTAATATTAGCCCTTACTGTAACACCATAATACATCAACTCATGTTACCACACGAGACTCGTACATAAGACCACACGGTCTAAGACCCATAGGTCACTTAATACTCTCTCAATGTTTCCCAGAAGTACCACATTCTACGATACTTTGTTTTAAAGAACTTCCTGCGATTTGGAATTCGTTATCATTACCTCCCAATATGGATACATAGAATCCCATCATTCACATAACATAACACAAGTATTGATTCCTTCTAACGAAACCACCGTCTTTAGCCATATACACAATCTTAATACACCTGACTGTTACAAGCAAAATCTTGAACACCGCAAAACCATTCTCGGGCGTCATTCACCCTTATTCAATTATAATTTAACTGTCTTATCAAACAAAACCACTCGTGCCTTGTTAGAACTCTGGCACCGCAGAACATGATTACATACATATATATTTAGCTATCTTTCTTCCTATACACCGAACATTCTTTACCAGCAGCAGTTCAAACCATCCTATTATTTCTTCATATCTACGAAGCACCATAACCTTTATCAGAATTTACCAACATACTTAGAGATAGAACCAACATAGCACAAAACAATGCAATCGGTTGATTAACAACAAACTCCCCAACTTGGCTCGAAGCCAATACATCAAAGCACTTTTAGCCACCTATGTCATTCTTACTCAAATGATGTCACAATGTTGTCGTGAGATTAAACTCAAGTCATTTACAAGCCTTGACATAGACTCGAATCATTAGATACCTTAACTCTTCTGCAACTCTTGCATTTATATACACACTACAGTTAAACCTACTCTCTTTAGGTGACATAAATCTTTTCTAAGTTCTAAATTTTTCAAAAATTTCGGCAGAGTTTCCTTTGTAAATTGGCCTATCCACCTGCCAGAGAATCACCAAACCATTCTAACAATACATCTACAACTCAACAAGACATCACAATGCATTTCAACAACATCAAATCTCAATACTATACGAATCATATTATCACAATTTATACCTGAACATGCGCTACACCTGCTCGCATCATAACACATATCAAATACCCTTCAATTACACATCCGAATCAACCCACCTACTTTGCATCAATCTAGTATTTCAGTACAACACCTTCCACCAGGATATACATAGCATAATCACTCTAGTCTTCCTGAGTCTAAACTCGTTTTACTACACATAAGGCACTTCACCTTCCAACTAAGAGATATGATAAATATTCACCACGCCCATAGCTCGGAGCTACACAACAGATTACAATAAGGATCTAACATCCTGACAGCTCGAACATTATTAAGCTACCATTTCCACAATTAGGAACAATATTGATCACACAAAATTTCATAATACCAGTTTGTAAAATCAGCACTTTGGTGCTCATATCATAGACAAGGATCTGGCCTCAAGTCCTCCCGACTGGCCCAACATGAACTCAAAAAGATTATATCTCGCCCCTCGACCAGGGAATCACAAGCCATCAAGGCAATCATATTACTGAGCGTTCGAGTGCGCGTACAGGCGTATGGAAGGAATTTCCAAGAATTATACCGCAAGCTGAATCAAGTACGCACGATAAGAATTCCCAGAAATGTGAAGTGTTTCCTAAAAGGTTTGCAGCCTCCCGAGGATAAATACAGGCGTCCCTGTACTGATCCACGAGACTCTACCAACCGGCTCAAGACTCATGGGCCTAGTAACCTAGGCTCTGATACCAACTTGTCACGACCCCAATCCCGGTCGTGATGGCGCCCAACACAACCGCTAGGCAAGCCCGACCATTTACACTCTCATCCCGAGCATGAAGCTCAATTCAATTACCTGAACATTTATGTCAACAATAAAGCATAACTGTATAACCACCCCAGAGATCTAGGATCACGAGTCTGGAGCCTCTAAACAAGATCGGATAACAACATCTAGACCAAATACTAAAGTCTGAATAATTTATATACAAAGGAAAAATAGAATAAGAAGAGAAGCCAGGTTCTGCGAACGCCAGCAGCTACCTCAGAAACTCGGATAGATACTGATAAAAGCTGGAGTGCTCGTCTATCCCTCATGTGTACCTGAATCTGCACACAAAGGTGCAGGGAGTAGAGGTGAGTACTAAGTACTCAGTGAGTAATAAATATATAAAAGCAGCCGAAAGAAGGAAATCCACAGAATACCACAGTATGAAGCTAACTACAGTCCGAATCTCCTACGAACTAGCATCAATAGTACAATACAACTACCACAGAATAATTTAACAAATTAAAGATGCAATGCAATGCACATAACCGCTACGGCGTGTAGCCCGATCCATTTAACGTCGACGGCGCTCACTGGGGGTGTGTACGGACTCCGGAGGGGCTCCTACAGCCCAAGCGCAATACTGCTGCGGCGTGCAGCCCGATCCTCATATAAACCGCTGCGGCGTGCAGCCCGATCCATCCTCGGTCCACATAAATCAGATAAGTCACAAAAACAGTTCATTTTTCTTAATTCCAGTTCCCAGTTCATAATTTATGAAAAGTACTTTAACTTTTATTTAATTTGCAAAAACCGGTGACTTAACATTTCAATAATGTGATTTCAAATTCCATGACTGAGATCAATGATTAAGCAAGTATAGCTATCACATAATACTATCCCCTAGGGATACTACAGGTCGGCACAAGGCCCCAAACAAGGCTTACAGCCCACAAATATGTCAAACATAGCGTATTTCCATCACTAATAGCATATTTTTCATATCCGGGATGAACCAAGTCTCAATCCCCAGTCACAATCAGTCCCGCACCTGCCACGGGGTGCGAGCCACGCCCTACTAGCGTCACAATGTGCTAAGCCGGGATTTCGAACCCTCAGGCTACCATATACACAAACTACTCACCTCTAGCCGGCCTTAGACTCGTCCGCAATACCTTTTCCCTTCAAATTTGCCGCCTCTTGCGTAGAATCTAGTCAAACACAATAATTATATCAAATACGGGTCAAAGAATCATAACCCATTTCAATTTACATGAAATTCGCATAAATACACTAAGTTGGTAAAACCCGGACCCCGGGCCCGCTTCTTGAAAAATTCCGAAATTCATACCAACAGATTCCTCGTCTCACCACGAGTCCGTGCATATAAATTTTATCGAAATCGGAGTTCGAATGGCCTTTCAAAACCCAAAAATTCGTTTTCATGATTTAGGCCCTAGTTCTTCACAAATTCTACCAATTTTAGGAATTTTGGTGCTGATTATAGCATAAAATCATGTTTTTGATTCAATAAACTTACCTCCAGCGATTACCCATTGATTTCTCTCTTAAAAATCGCCTCAAAAGCTTCTTCCCGTTCCAAAATTGGAAGAAACCTCGACCTGCTCATTATAGGTACACTGTTCACGCGTTTTACTGCTCGCAATGGATTCCTTGTGAAATTCTAATGAATTTAGACTTTTGAATCACTCAATTTGACCTTATAATGAAGGAGATATGTAGGTTTTAAGATTTGCAAATAGTGCAGGGTTTTAATACGCCGTCAGGGGCAGTTTCGTCATTAACCTGAAAATCTGGCCAGCCTTAGTAAAATGGCCATAAAATCCTCATACGATGTCCAAATTCGATGATTCTTTTTGCTACGGGTCCGTAATTACGATACGGATCTAGTTCTTCATTCAAAACAGTAATCGGAGCTCATTTGTTCAATATAATATCATTTATGCTTGAAAAAACGATGTCGAAGCATAAGAAAAACGAGCATAACGCAACCCAAACCTATCTGAAACTCATCCGAGCTCCTCGGGACAGTATACGAACATACTAATATGCCACATATGATCATGTAAACTTAGTTTCACTCTCAAAACATCAAAACTAATATCAAAACACCAAATTTACATCGGATTCAAGCCTAAGTTCTTCCAAAACTTCCGAAACTTGCATTTGATCTAAAACTCGACCTAAACACCTCCGAATGATCTAAAATTTTGCACGCATATCCCAAATCACCTAACGGAGCTATTGCAACTATCAGAATTCCATTCCGAGTCCCGAATCAAAATCTCACTTACCGTTCGGATTTCATCAAAATTCGACCTTAGCCAATTCAAGCCTAAAACTTCACCGGACCTCCGAATTCGATTCCGATTGCTCTCCTAAGCCATAAATGATCCTCCGAAACTAGTCGAATCATCAGAATTCAATTCCGAGCTGCCAAAGTCATCGGTCAACATTCGGTTGACTTTTCCAACCTATTCTTCTCAAAAAGGGAATTATGGCCTTATTTCTATCTAAATTCCCTCCGATTTGCTTCTAACTTTCCAAACACATATAAGTTAGCATATTGAAGTATTAAATGGAGAAAATGGGGCGACAACTCCCGTAACGACGGGCTGGGTCGTTACATAACCGATGTCATTCCTAAGTGAATCTCTAATCTTCTCTTCATGCTTCTATTTTCAGGTTCATCCGCACAATTCCTAGAAAGCTATTGAATTGTTCGCCGCATCTCCTCAAGGTCCTCATTTTGCACGATGACGGATGTCCCATTACCTTGTAATCCACAAAAGAGAAGTGGAAAAAACACACGAAGAGTTAGAATTGAATAATTTAACTTCCAACTTCATAAACTTCAACTAGGTAAATATAAACTTTAAAAGGCAATAGCAAAAGGAGATGTTTACAGCTTTAGAGTTGTTTTACTGGAGCTTCTAACTCGGAGAAAGCCAACATATGAATCATTTTTGGAGGAAGGAACCAAGCTTGTAACCTGGGTAAACTTTTAGTTCACTTTTTTTTTCCTTTTACATGCTAGCTGGCTTTACTCCTTTTACATTGGAATATTTCAAAGTATTTACACTATCAGAATTGTAATGTACAATGTGCTTATCAGTGAGGTGCAAATAGTTTTTACACTATCAGAATTGTAATTCACATGCTATTCTTCATGTTCTTGTTCTTCTCTGATAATATATGATACTTCACTAATTTCTTCCTTTTTGTAAAACAAAGGTTTGTGTACAAAAGTTGACTTAAGTGGCTGTTGAGAATTGTTTTTTTATACAAAAATAACAGAACTGGAAGAAGAAAATTTATTAGATATGAGATTATCTTAAAAGCTGATAATACAAACAATCAAAGCAAAAGAAAGATTAGAAAAAAGATGATATTTTTTTGTTCTACTGATTCTGTAGTAGTCAAACAACTTCACCATTGGAATAGTACTACTTTCTGTAAATTGCTATAAAAAAAAGTGATGTAACATATTAAGGGGGAGAAAGAAGAAATTTAAGATAGGAGAAGAATGAAGGTTTGAATTTGTGCAAGGAAGTTTATAGTTGTACAAATTTAAACACTTCAAAATGTTATTTAATCACCAAAAGTTTATGTTATCATCCTTTGCTTAAAAAATTCAATAATTCAAATAGAAGGTTAAGGATATCTATTTGAGTACCTCTAAGGGTTCTCACATAAGACTTAAAACATTTAGGTGGAACAGATAGCCTATAAGGTAGTATTTGCAAACCTTAGAGTTTCTTAACAAAAAAAGTATATACCTTGTAGTCCACATGTGAGGCGATGAAAATTACGCTCGGAGGAAAGACCGTATGCTTTACCCTTATACACGCCACCAACCACGTTCAACCATAATGGGAGAGTTTCTTCCTCCGATGGCATGATTGGAGGGCCTTGCTCATCGGTCTTCTGACTCCTAACAAGCTCTTCCACTGCTTCTTTATACCGATTCTACATTAAAAGTAAATTTTAGTATATAAACAATCATTATAAAAGAATTTTAAGTTAATATTGATCTTACATAAGCCTCCTCAGCCCGTGTCTACTTACTATTACCAAATTGGAATGGGAATATATATTTGGATACCTTTCTTAAAGATCCTTCAATCCATTTTGGCCAAAAATCTCTCCTGCAACTATGCAGATTTTAGTGTTGGATGGATATCCCATTGCCTCGAGAAACAAGGCAGCCTCTCGAGGTGTCATGGGGCACCCCCCTTGTAGCCGTTTTGATCTGTTCCATTTATCCTTTTCTCTTTCTAGTGCTTGGTTTTGTACCTTAATTACTATGGCTATAAGAGCTCAGTTAAAGTGTTTCCAAAGTATAGAATCGTGTCACTTTTCTTGGAAGAGACTAACTAGACAGAAAAGAGTATCATATAAAATGGAAAAGATCGAGGGGTGTGAATTTTCAAGATTCTTGTTTTTGTACCTCAAATGGAGAGCTATATACGTTTCACCATTTTCCCAGAGTCTGTTTACTAACATTTTTCCAATTTATTCAATTTCCTCGGTAAAACGAAGTGCTTCATACATGGCATGGCAGCGGAGTTTTTGGATAAAATCTGGGATGTCATTGTTAGCGATTCGTGAGTCAGTATGAGTGAATTCTATATATCAGCCTATATTGCCTCGATTTACGTGCACGATCCGAGCATGTAGCTGGAAAGATTTTGTGATAGAAAATATGAATTCTATGAGAAATTTGGATAAAAATGATATTAATATTGATATGGTTGACTTCGGTCAACATTTTTGGTAAACGGATCCGGACCGAGATTGGATGGTCCCGAGAGGTCCGTAGGAAAATATGGGACTTGGACATGCGTCCGGAGTCGAATTCTGAGGCCTAGAGCCCAAGTTATGAATTTTTCTATGAAATTGTTTTTTTTGATGTAATTGTTAAAGGAAATGAATTAATTGACCTTGGTATCGGGCTCGTATTTTGGTTCCGACGCCCGGTACAAGTCTTAAATATTATATATGTGATTTCCGTAAAGTTTGGTGACATTTGGATGTCGTTTGAGATGTTTTGGACCTTGAGTCCCAAGTTTGAAAGTTTTGAAAACTAAAGGTATGAAAATCATGCATTTGAGGCTTGATTTGATGAAAACGAGGTGATATTGGCGATGTGATCGCACGAATAAGTTCATAATGTGTTTTTGAGGTTATGTGCATATTTGGTTTGGAGCCCGAGGGCTCGGGTGAACTTTGGATAGGCCACGAGATCAATTTTTCATGTTAGAAGTTGCTGTCTGCAACTGGTCTGCAGAGTTCGCAAATGCGAACAATAGTTCGCAAATGCGAACTCCCGACTATTCTGCAGAGTTCGCAAATGCCAACAATAGTTCGCAAATGCGAACTCCCCCCTATTGTGCCTGTGTTCGCAAATGCGAACAATAGTTCGCAAATGCGAACTTGACCCTATTGTGCTTGTGTTCGCAAATGCGAGCTATAGTTCGCAAATGCGAACTGGCCACTATTCTGCACTGGGTTCGCAAATGCGAACAATAGTTCGCAAATGCGAACCTCCCCATATTTAGCCTGTGTTCGCAATTGCGAACAATAGTTCGCAAATGCGAACTTCCCGATTTTGCCTTGGCTTCGCAAATGCGAAGAAAAGTTCGCAAATGCGAACTTCCCACCCTTAGCTTATTTTTCAAACTCCAGAAATTGGTCGGGGTTCGCAATTGCGAACCCGTGTTCGCAAATGCGAACACAGAGACCTGAAAAACACGAATTTCAGTCATTTCTTCACATTTTTACAAAACCAAAACACCCATTTGCGATTCTTCAAGGATTTCTTCTTCATCAAATCGAATGTAAGTCACTTTTTACTTAATTCTTTCAATTCCTAACATCATTAAACATGTTTTTCATTAGAATCAAATGTTTTCATGGTAAAATTCTTGTTTTTGTTAGAAAATAGGGTTTTTCATAAATTGGGGAATTGGACCTCGAATTGAGGTCCGATTTTGAAACAAATTATATACATGAACTCGTGGGGGGATGGGTAACCGAATTTTGGTCCTAACCCGGAATTCCGACCATGTGGGCCCGGGGTTGAAATTTACTATTCATGGCAGAATGTTGTAAAAGTGGTATTTGGTATTAAGAATTAGTTTGTTGAGTAGAATTGATGATATTAAATCAATTGTGTATAGATACGGTTGGATTGGAGCCAAATTGAAAGAAAAGACATTTCCACGGATTGGATTGTTCATAAGCATTCGAGGTAAGTGTTTGTTCTATCCTAGCTTGAGGGAATAGGATTATGTGTTATGTGTTATGTGATCGAGTGCGGTGTATGGGATGTGGTGACGAGCATCCATACACTGGCGTCTAGTATGACCGTGAGTCGTTGGAAAATAATTATTTTGAGATATATTACAGATGAATTGTTATTGTTCTCCCTTGTTGGGACTTGTTGTGAAGATAATTATTGATTGCCCTTGATGGGACGGGTTATGAATTATTGTTTCTTTCTTTACCCTTAGCTGTGATTGTTATTTGGGTGAGGAAGAGTGATAATGCACGAAGGGTGATGCCGTGCCATGTTTTATTTATTTATGCACGAAGGTTAATGCCGTGCCATGTTTATTTATTGATTATGCACGAAGGATCATGCCGTGCACTGTTATTGAACCATGTACGAAGGATCATGCCGTACTATGGATGTGAGGATGAGAGTAAAAGCACGAAGGGTGATGCCGTGTACTTTATTTGTTTATTTGGTGAGGATGAGAGTAAAAGCACGAAGGGTGATGCCGTGCAATTGTTTGCTATTTCTTGACTTGATATTACTTGTTTTTCCATTATATTTTATTTGGGTGATGCCGGTACAATTGTTTGCCATTTCTTGACTTGATATTACTTGTGTTTCCATTATACATTGTTTTCCTTGTGAACTTATTTGATTGTTATTTGGGTGAGGAAGAGTGATAATGCACGAAGGGTGATGCCGTGCCATGTTTATTTATTTATTTATGCACGAAGGATCATGCCGTGCCCTATTATTGAACCATGTACGAAGGATCATGCCGTACCATGGATGTGAGGATGAGAGTAAAAGCACGAAGGGTGATGCCGTGTACTTTATTTGCTTATTTGGTGAGGATGAGAGTAAAAGCACGAAGGGTGATGCCGTGCAACTGTTTGCTATTTCTTGAATTGATATTACTTGTGTTTACATTACACTTTGTTTTTCCTTGTGAAATTATTAACTGTGGTTAATTGTTGAATTCTTTAAGATATTTCTTATGGTGTTAATACTTGATTATTTCTTGTTATTTTGTGGTACATATATATATATATTGAATTGCACAGGTTTATGTGGGTGTCTGGTCCTAGGCTTGTCACTACTTCGCCGGGATAGGCCAGGCACTTACCAGCACATGGGGTCGGTTGTGCTGATGCTACACTTCTGTGCGTTTTTGCACAGGTCCAGGTTACGATCAGGAGCAGCAGCGGCAGTAAGTAGATTGCGTGGGAGCTAATCATATTTGAGACCGAGGTAGCTTGCAGACGTCCGCAGGCCCGGCGTCTCTTTCTTTATTTATGTTATTAGCTGTAGTCTCTTTGTTCCGAGACAAACAGAATTATGTTATATTTCCTTGAGACTTTTATGTGTAGTATTCCATAGTAGTTTGTGAGTTGGTGACTCCACGTCTTGGGTAGAGGATTTCAGTATGATTTTCACTTTTTCGATAAAGTATTCCGCATTTATTTAATTAAGATTGTGTTAAAAACAGGATAGTATGAATACGGTGGCTTGCCTAGCTACCACGAGTAGGCGCCATCACGATCCCGATGTTGGGGGAAAATCCGGGTCGTGACAAGTTGGTATCAGAGCTCTAGGTTACATAGGTCTCACCACTCACGAACAAGCTTAGTAGAGTTTGAGAGGTAGGTACGGAGACGTCTGTACTTGTCCTCCAGAGTCTATTGAGTTAGGAAAGAGTCTCTCATTTGTTCTTTCTTATCGTGCGAATTTGTTCCTCAAAGTGTTAAGTTAAATTTCCACTCTTGTCTTCCCACGAATGGCGTAGTCACGTACCGCTTATCCAGTCGAACAATGGCACATGCTGGTGATAGATCAACTATGCCTTCAAAAGTTTTACGGAGGACGGATAGGTTTCACCAAAGTCTTCGCTACCACCTTCAGCGGTGCATCTTTTGAGAACCCACGAGATTGTGCTTGACAGTTCTTATGAGGAATTACAGAACGTGGGAATAGTCGAATGCGAGGAGTTCATTTTACTGTGCTACAGAAGGCACACAGAAATAGTGGGAAGATAATGTATTTACCACATCGGTTATGGTCCCAACGGAAGATGCAATTATATCAGGAGATCACCTAATAAATCGTGTTGGGTTTCAACGGACCTTGATGTCGGTCGATGTGTTGGAGTTGTGAAGGACAAATATGGTGAGTTATTGGACTATATATATATGGTATAGAAAGGTCCTCTAAATAATTTATACATATTTAAGGTTGGTTCATTTCATGGGGTAAGAAATCGCCCCAGAAGAATAACGAAGAGTTTGTGAGTAAACGGGGTAGCTCAACGGTGTTAAGCCAACATAGCAAAAGAGGAAATTGGCCATCAATGTTTGTGACAAGATTACCAAGAGGGCAAGCCGGCCAATGCAACGCTATCTACTAAACTCTATTTTTAGAAAATGTTATGAAGACGTCACCCGGAGATTCTCTGCAATATGTAGTATGTGCGATCTGAACGGTTGTACCAGGTCACAATGACTGTGTCCGAATATATATTGCCATGAGCAATAAGTTAACTGATCCTTAAAGGAATTGTTGTGAATGTGGAATATTGGAGAAATACAATTTTAGGAAAGCACTCAGGCTACACGCTCCATTGCAGTTAATAATTATCCTACCTGGCCAGCCAGATGTAGAGGTTATGATGTTAGAGGTGGAGGTGAAAATCCTAGAGGTGGAGACCCGACCATTGATATAATTTTTATGATATGAGGGAGGTCACTACACCAAATGTGGTCATCACACGTATAATTCAGATTGTTATAGACAGAATAATTTTTCCCTTAATTTAATTTGGTTTTTGAAAGAAAATTTAGGCGAGTCCTTTTAACATGCTCCATTCATGAGCGAGCATCGTAATCATCAAACCTACTTAGGGAAATACTCACGTTGAGATATTACATGAGGATAGACATCCCTATTATTAGGTGTTAGTCACTAAAATATCCATGAGGCTAAGAGTGACTTTATATTACTTATTACAGTGGGTTTTGATATAATTTTCGGGATAACTAATTTTAATCGTTAATTGTGCTCCCTATCAGTATGAGGGCTTATTTTATGTCGTGATTATCTTTGACGGACAATTATTGAAAGGAAGAAAGAAAGGAAATGAAAAATTTCGGATGATATGATGTGCAAGCACTGTGATTCAGAGTTGAGGATGAGATCCTCCAATTTTTGGCATAATGTGAAATATTTCTAAGCCGAGCTTCAAGCTGCGGTGGGTATCATATGAGGACTGGGTCCTGCTAGTAAGAGTTTATGTGTTTAAAATTCTTCTTTTATGAAATTAATATTTTTCGTATTGCATTCGTAAATAAGAGTCATGCCCGTTAGGACTATTTGACAATTCTTGTATAGTTTCTGTTCATATTTAGCCATTTCTATTTTGAAACCGTTGAGCTTAGCCCTTGAGACGAGCACCGGGTAAGGATAAATATGACGCATTAATTCGGGAAAATAATCACGAGGTCACGATACCTCATTCTGAGTAAAGTGGGAGTTTTGGAATAAGATATTTGATAACGGGGTTAATTGACAATGTTGTAATTTAAGAACAACTCTTATGGCCAGACTTCAGAGTCATGGATATGTGCATACGCATGAGGTGTTCGTGCCTTATTTAGACTTGTTCGTTGTAGTCTTCATTGTTTCCATATTGACCTACTCCTGCAGTTAGGAGGAGCATGCGCAACATCTCAGAGTGGCCTTACAGACTCCGAAAGATAGCCAGCTATATGCAAAATTTTCAAAGTGTGAATTTTGGCTAAGTTCAGTTGCATTCCTGGGTCATATTGTGACGGCAGCAGGTATTCAGGTTGATCCGAAGAAAATTGAGGCAGTCAAGAGCTGGCCTAGACCGACATCAGCCAGAGATATTCGGAGTTTCTTGGGGTTAGCGGGCTATTATCGCCGATTCGTAGAAGGATTTTCGTCTATTGCAACCCCAGTGACCAGATTGACCCAGAAGGGTGTTCAATTTGAATGGTCTGATGAATGTGAGGCGAGCTTTCAAAAGCTCAAGACAACCTTGACCACAGCACCGGTATTGGTTTTACCCACAGGTACGGGACCTTACACTGCTTATTGTGATGCTTCCCGTATTGGGCTTGGTGCAGTGTTAATGCAGGATGGCAAGGTTATTGCCTATGCTTCGAGGCAGTTGAAGATTCATGAGAAGAACTATCCGGTGCATGATCTAGAATTGGCGGCGATTATTCACGCATTGAAGATCTGGAGGCATTATTTGTATGGTGTAGCATGTGAAGTATACACCGATCATAAGAGTCTTCAGTACTTGTTCAAACAGAAGGAGTTGAATCTACGACAGCGGAGATGGTTAGAGTTGCTAAAAGACTATGATGTTACTATATTATATCACCCGGGTAAGGCCAATGTGGTGGCCGATGCATTGAGTAGAAAGTATGCCAGCATGGGTAGTCTTGCATATATTCCGGTCAATCAGAGACCATTAGCTCTAGATGTCCAGGCCTTAGCCAACCGGTTCGTGAGATTAGACATTTCTGAGCCTAGCCGAGTGTTAGCCTGCACGGTCGCTCGTTCTTCTTTATTAGAGCGTATCCGTGAGAGGCAATTTGATGATCCTCATTTGCGTGAGTTGAGAGATACAGTACAACGGGGAGGTGCCACACAGGTAAATCTAGATGATGATGGGGTATTGAAATTGCAGGGTCGAGTTTGTGTGCCCAATGTCGAAGGAATTCGAGAGTTGATCTTAGCAGAGGCCCACAGTTCGCGGTATTCTATTCACCCAAGTGCCGCGAAGATGTACCAGGACTTACGGCAACACTATTGGTGGCGCAGAATGAAGAAAGATATCGTTGCGTATGTCGCTCGGTGTCTAAATTGTCAGCAGGTGAAATATGAGCACCAGAGACCTGGTGGTGTATTCGAGAGGATTGAAATTCCCGAGTGGAAATGGGAGCGGATCACTATGGACTTCGTTACCTGGACTTCCTTTGACTCGGAGGAAATTTGATGCTATTTGGGTCATTGTTGATAGGCTGACCAAATCGACACACTTTATTCCAATGTCTGTCTCCTACTCGTCGGAGAGGTTAGCGGATGGAGGTTTACATTAGGGAGATTGTTCGTCTCCGTGGGGTGCCGATGTCTATTATCTCTCGATCGGGGTACGCGGTTTACCTCGCGGTTCCGGAGAGCGGTCCGGCGGGAGTTAGGCACTCGGGTTCGAGTTGAGTACGGCATTTCATCCTCGGACGGATGGCCGGTCCGAGAGGACTATTCGGATTCTCGAGGACATGCTTCGAGCATCGTGTTATTGATTTCGGAGGCTCGTGGGATCGGTTTCTACCATTAGCAGAGTTCGCCTACAATAACAGCTACCAATCTAGCATCCGGATGGCTCCGTATGAGGCGTTGTATGGTAGGCGATGTCGATCACCGGTTGGATGGTTTGAACCGGGAGAGGCTCGGTTGTTGGGTACAGACTTAGTTCAGGAGGCCTTAGATAAGGTCAAGACTATTCGGGAGAGATTGCGTTCAGCTCAGTCTAGGCAAAAGACTTATGCGGATCGTAAGGTTCGAGATGTAGATTTCATGATTGGTGAACGAGTATTGCTCCGAGTGTCGCCTATGAAGGGCGTGATGAGGTTTGGGAAGAAGGGCAAGCTCAGGCCCTAGGTATATTGGCCCATTTGAGATTCTAGACAGAGTGGGAGGGGTGGCTTACAGATTAGCTTTGCCGCCTAGCTTATCAGCCGTGCATCCAGTTTTTCACGTATCTATGCTTCGGAGATACCACGGCGATCCCACACATGTGTTAGACTTCAGTACTGTCCAATTGGACAATGATCTATCCTACGAGGAGGAGCGGTGGCTATTCTAGACCGGCAGGTTCGACAGCTGAGGTCGAAGAGTTATCCTTCTGTGCGTGTTCGGTGGAGAGGTCAACCTCCTGAGGCATCGACCTGGGAGTCCGAGTCTGATATGCAGAGCCGCTACCCACATTTGTTTCCTGACTCAGGTACTTCTTTCTTTTGTCCGTTCGAGGACGAACGGTTGTTTTAGAGGTGGAGATTGTGACGACCCAAAGGGTCATCACTTATTTTATTAATCATTTCGAGCTTCTGAGGCCTTGAAAACCTCATTCTATGTTGCCTCGATTTACGTACACGATCCGAGCATGTAGCCGGAAAGATTTTGTGATAGAAAATATGAATTCTATGAGAAATTTGGATAAAAATGATATTAATATTGATATGGTTGACTTCGGTCAACATTTTTGGTAAACGGATCCGGACCGAGATTGGATGGTCCCGAGAGGTCCGTAGGAAAATATGGGACTTGGACATGCGTCCGGAGTCGAATTCTGAGGCCTAGAGCCCAAGTTATGAATTTTTATGTGAAATTGTTTTTTTGATGCAATTATTAAAGGAAATAAATTAATTGACCTTGGTATCGGGCTCGTATTTTGGTTCCGACGCCCGGTACAAGTCTTAAATATTATATATGTGATTTCCGTAAAGTTTGGTGACATTTGGATGTCGTTTGAGATGTTTTGGACCTTGAGTCCCAAGTTTGAAAGTTTTGAAAACTAAAGGTATGAAAATCATGCATTTGAGGCTTGATTTGATGAAAACGAGGTGATATTGGCGATGTGATCGCACGAACAAGTTCATAATGTGTTTTTGAGGTTATGTGCATATTTGGTTTGGAGCCCCGAGGGCTCGGGTGAACTTTGGATAGGCCCCGAGGGCTCGGGTGAACTTTGGATAGGCCACGAGATCAATTTTTCATGTTAGAAGTTGTTGTCTGCAACTGGTCTGCAGAGTTCGCAAATGCCAACAATAGTTCGCAAATGCGAACTCCCCACTATTCTGCAGAGTTCGCAAATGCGAACAATAGTTCGCAAATGCGAACTCCCCCCTATTGTGCCTGTGTTCGCAAATGCGAACAATAGTTCGCAAATGCGAACTGGCCACTATTCTGCCTGGGTTCGCAAATGCGAACAATAGTTCGCAAATGCGAACCTCCCCATATTTAGCCTTTGTTCGCAATTGCGAACAATAGTTCGCAAATGCGAACTTCCCAGTTTTGCCTTGGCTTCGCAAATGCGAAGAAATGTTCGCAAATGCGAACTTCCCACCCTTAGCTTATTTTTCAAACTCCGGAAATTGGTCGGGGTTCGCAATTGCGAACCCATGTTCGCAAATGCGAACACAGAGACCTGAAAAACACGGATTTCGGTCATTTCTTCACATTTTTACAAAACCAAAACACCCATTTGCGATTCTTCAAGGATTTCTTCTTCATCAAATCGAATGTAAGTCACTTTTTACTTAATTCTTTCAATTCCTAACATCATTAAACATGTTTTTCATTAGAAATCAAATGTTTTCATGGTAAAATTCTTGTTTTTGTTAGAAAATAGGGTTTTTCATAAATTGGGGAATTGGACCTCGAATTGAGGTCCGATTTTGAAACAAATTATATACATGAACTCGTGGGGGGATGGGTAATCGGATTTTGGTCCTAACCCCGAATTCCGACCATGTGGGCCCGGGGTTGAAATTTACTATTCATGGCAGAATGTTGTAAAAGTGGTATTTGGTATTAAGAATTAGTTTGTTGAGTAGAATTGATGATATTAAATCAATTGTGTATAGATACGGTTGGATTGGAGCCAAATTGAAAGAAAAGACATTTCCACGGATTGGATTGTTCATAAGCATTCGAGGTAAGTGTTTGTTCTATCCTAGCTTGAGGGAATAGGATTATGTGTTATGTGTTATGTGATCGAGTGCGGTGTATGGGCTGTGGTGACGAGCATCCATACTATGGCGTCTAGCATGACCGTGAGTCGTTGTTAATACTTGTTGTGGGACATATTTGAATATAAATTGTTATTGTTCTCCCTGGTTAGGACTTGTTGTGAAGATTATTATTGATTGCCCTTGATGGGACGGGTTATGAATTATTGTTTCTTTCTTTACCCTTAGCTGTGATTGTTATTTGGGTGAGGAAGAGTGATAATGCACGAAGGGTGATGCCGTGCCATGTTTTATTTATTTATGCACGAAGGTTAATGCCGTGCCATGTTTATTTTTGATTATGCACGAAGGATCATGCCGTGCCCTGTTATTGAACCATGTACGAAGGATCATGCCGTACTATGGATGTGAGGATGAGAGTAAAAGCACGAAGGGTGATGCCGTGTACTTTATTTGTTTATTTGGTGAGGATGAGAGTAAAAGCACGAAGGGTGATGCCGTGCAATTGTTTGCTATTTCTTGACTTGATATTACTTGTTTTTCCATTATATTTTATTTGGGTGATGCCGTGGTACAATTGTTTGCCATTTCTTGACTTGATATTACTTGTGTTTCCATTATACCTTGTTTTCCTTGTGAACTTATTTGATTGTTATTTGGGTGAGGAAGAGTGATAATGCACGAAGGGTGATGTCGTGCCATGTTTATTTATTTATTTATGCACGAAGGATCATGCCGTGCCCTATTATTGAACCATGTACGAAGGATCATGCCGTACCATGGATGTGAGGATGAGAGTAAAAGCACGAAGGGTGATGCCGTGTACTTTATTTGCTTATTTGGTGAGGATGAGAGTAAAAGCACGAAGGGTGATGCCATGCAACTGTTTGCTATTTCTTGAATTGATATTACTTGTGTTTACATTACACTTTGTTTTTCCTTGTGAAATTATTAACTGTGGTTAATTGTTGAATTCTTTAAGATATTTCTTATGGTGTTAATACTTGATTATTTCTTGTTATTTTGTGGTACATATATATATATTTTGAATTGCACAGGTTTATGTGGGTGTCTGGTCCTAGGCTTGTCACTACTTCGCGGGATAGGCCGGGCACTTACCAGCACATGGGGTCGGTTGTGCTGATGCTACACTTCTGTGCGTTTTTGCACAGGTCCAGGTTACGATCAGGAGCAGCAGCAGCAGTAAATAGATTGCGTGGAAGTTGATCACATTTGAGACTAAGGTAGCTTGCATACGTCCGCAGGCCCGACGTCTCTTCCTTTAATTATGTTAATAGCTGTAGTCTCATTGTTTCGAGACAAACGGAATTATGTTATATTTCCTTCAGACTTTTATGTGTAGTATTCCATAGTAGTTTGTGAGTTGGTGACTCCAAGTCTTGGGTAGAGGATTTCAGTATGATTTTTACCTCGTGATTTATTATTTCCATTTCAATAAAGTATTCCGTTAAAAACGGGATAGTATGAATACAGTGGCTTGCCTAGCTACCACGAGTAGGCGCCATCACGTAAAACGAAGTGCTTCATACATGGCATGGCAGCGGAGTTTTTGGATAAAATCTGGGATGTCATTGTTAGCGATTCGTGAGTCAGTATGAGTGAATTCTATATATCAGCCAAACAGAAACACAGCATCCATCCATTAATTTATCTGAAGCGTGCCTTTGACCAAGAAACAGTTGCCTTCATAAGAGGTTTCAAATTTGCAAGACTTGGAGGAAGAGACTCCACTACTTCCAAAGCTCTTATGAAATGTTTCCTGTTAAATATATCATTGAATTCACTGTAAAAACAGGTCAGTGGTGAGATGCATGCAATTCTCTTCATTTGAGATGCAGTAGAATAATGAAATACATTAATTTTTCTAAAGTATCGAGAGATTCCGTCGGAAAGTCCTTCAGAATTCCGACGAAAAACAGTCTGTCGGTAAACATGTGATATTTAGTAGTGTTTAAACTTCAACTCTATATTGGACACACAAATTTTAGACTATTGAGTGGGCGTTTGGACATAAAAATTATAAAATTCCGAAAAAAATAATTTTTTTCTCAAATGAAAATTAGATTTGTATATGGACATGAATATAATATTGAGTTTTTTTTTTAATTTTCTTAGTGATATGCGTGAAATTTTTGAATAACAGCTTTTTGGAGATTATCAAATTTTAAAAAAATTCTAAAATTCATATTCAAGTGAAAATTGAAAATTTTATGGCCAAACGGTGATTTCGAAAAAAAAGTGAAAAATTTTCAAAAAAAAAAGCTATAAAAAAACTCTTATGTCCAAATATGGCTTCCTTTTCCAACTAAGCTTCCCGTTCTCCTAACTCTCATAAAAGTTTATCTCTTTGTTCTGTTATTCTTTATTAAATAGTCTTCAACGTAAAATTTGATCTTATTTACAAAATGTTGGACTTTAATTGCAAGACTTTTACCTTTTTGTACATTAATATTGCAGAGATATCTAATTAATTAAGGGTATATAAGTCGATCAATATTTCAAGAATATTTTAGTCGATCAACATTAAGCATAAAATATTCGTGCTTTTATAATAATATAGATTAATTGTAATTCATCTAAAAAGAATTATATTATAAAGAGTAAAAAAATTAATTTGACACTTCACTCTTTAATTGATTTTTACTTATTTTCTAAATCTCGCATGACTCGTCCTTTTTAATTGGATTAGAATTCTAGTTTCCTTTTTAAAATATACTATCCAGAACATAACTTGTCTTGATTATATTATAACACGGATACAACATGACAAGTAAGGCATAATCCTACTAAATTTAGAAGTGTATAAGCGGGGTAATGTAATACAATGCTACAAAAGAAGAATAAAAGGATAGACTAGTTACAAACCTATTCGAACTCGGTTTTCGACATGGAATCTATATATACCCTTCTCCTTCAACCCCTAACGATACCATCTCAAATACTTTAATTAATAATCTTTTCTTTCTACTGCATAGTATTTTCTTTCATCAATATCTTCATGGCTGGTGGACATTTTATTCCCACCGCCGGCGGCGACAATGTAGATGAGTATCCAGGAAAACTAACAGCATACGTAGCCATGACTTGTATCATGGCTGCCATGGGAGGGTTGATCTTTGGCTACGACATTGGAATTTCCGGTGGAGTTACTTCCATGGATCCTTTTCTCAAACGCTTCTTCATGTCTGTTTACCAAAAAGAGGCGTTGAACACCTCGACCAACCAGTACTGTAAGTTTGACAGCCAGTTGTTGACCCTTTTCACGTCTTCTCTTTACGTGGCTGCCCTATTTGCGTCCATTGTTGCTTCTCATCTTAGTAAAAAACATGGCAGAAAGGTTACTATGGCCCTTGGAGGTCTCTTTTTCTTGATAGGTGCCGTCCTCAACGCTGCTGCTATCCATATTAGCATGCTCATCTTGGGTCGTATTCTTTTGGGGATTGGTGTCGGATTTGCTAATCAATCCGTCCCTATTTATTTGTCAGAAGTTGCTCCCTACAAATACAGAGGGACTTTCAACGTGTTATTCCAAATGGCCATCACCATTGGGATTCTGATAGCGAATTTGGTCAACTTTGGAACTAGCAAAATCTCTGGCGGTTGGGGTTGGAGGGTTAGCTTAGGAGGTGCAGCGGTGCCAGCGCTAGTGATCCTGGTTTCCTCGATGTTTCTCTCTGATAGTCCGAGTTCGTTGATAGACAGGGGAAAGAAAGAGGAGGCAGAAGAGTTGTTGAAAAAGATAAGAGGAGTTGATAATGTGAATGCTGAATTTAATGACCTTGTTATGGCGAGTGAAGCATCCAAGAAAGTGGAAAGGCCGTGGAATAATCTTTTATTCGTCAGAAAGTACAGACCGCAGTTGGTTTTGTCGATTCTGATTCCATCTTTGCAGCAGCTTACGGGAATTAACGTGGTCATGTTCTATGCTCCAGTACTTTTCCAGACATTAGGGTTTAAGAGTAACGCGTCGCTTATGTCAGCTGCAATCACAGGGGGTGTCAACGTGGGTGCAACTTTTATATCAGTATTCTGTACGGATAAGTTTGGGAGGAGAATACTCTTCTTCTGGGGTGGCATATTCATGTGTATATTCCAAATAGCAGTGGCAGCTCTAATTGGGGCAAAATTCGGGACAACAGGGACTGCAACAGATTTGCCACTATGGTTTGCAGCATTAGTGGTTGTGTGCATCTGTGTGTTCGTGGCTAACTTTGCGTATTCATGGGGTCCTTTAGGATGGTTGGTTCCGAGTGAGATATCTCCATTGGAAGTTCGATCAGCAGCACAATGTGTTACGGTGTCGATGAACATGTTTTTCACATTCGGAGTAGCACAAATATTCCTGAAGATGCTATGTGGGATGAAGTTTGGTCTATTTATCTTCTTTGCGGCGTTTGTGTTAATAATGACAGTGTTTGTCTACTTGTACGTGCCGGAAACAAAGAATATACCAATAGAAGAGATGTATCAAGTTTGGAGAGAGCATTGGTACTGGAAGAAGTTCGTGGCCGATGAAGATCATGCACAACCAAAGCCTCCAAAGCCTGAGATAGTCTAACAATAGTTTAATTACTGTTTTCTTTTTCTTAGACTTAGTTATTTTTCCATAGTAGTACTGTTTTTTTTTTCTCTCAATTCAATATATATATATTCCTGTTTTCAGTATCTTATCATTCTTTTTTCAGCTTTTTTTATGATATGCAAGAGTATTTAATTTATAGATAGTAGAACAAGGTTCAAGAGTGCACCTTAAATGGTAACCACAAATGATTTCCATTGAGGAATGCTGGCAATAGATTAACAAACTCATAAATGGTAACAAGAGTTACATTAGGTTCGAGTGACAACATTCGACTCCTAGGATATAGTTTGTGAGAGAACTTTGTCCTCCAGCTTTCTTATTAGCAATAAAGATTCACATTAGTTCTGGTAGTAAACAACAGATAATGCTTTAAAGCCAGTATTTTGATACATATTTGTTTTGCCCCAGTATGGGGGTCAGTAATGCTCAATGCTGAGTACAACAGGGATCTAACAAACCAAAGAGGCATTGTTATTTTATAGGATTCTCATGTACTCGCAAACAATAAGTTGTATGTATCTGGCTAGAAAATACAATCCAGACATCAACTAAGTTCACTTTCAATCCACACTAATTTCAATTAAACACCCTGAATGTTTAGCCAAATAATTTCACCAAGACCATAAACTGTTGCAGCAAAAACAAAAGATTTCAGCTATGACAATGAGCAGAAGATCAGTAAGGCCATCACAAAAGCAATTGAAATATTTGATACAATCATGCATCTTAGTTCTCTTTCATTGAAATCAAGTATAGAGTGCACAAAACAACTGACCAAGATCAGTTGCAAATAAGGAGCAGAGATGCTCGGGCCCCAAAATCATATAAAACCTAAATTCTTGGTCAGACCTCTTATTATTCAGAAGGCAGCCTCTTGGACGTCTGGTACAACTACACGTTTAGGGATAAGAAAATTTATGTTCAAGGGTAGCAGGAGATCAACAAGGTGCAAAAGGAAAATAAGTCTTGAAGAAATTTCTTTCTCAACTTTATCCAGTGCTGCCATCTGCAGATCCTCTATACCTTGATCATCGATAAGGCCCCTCCTGCACAAATAATACAAATATTTGTGTGTTTGTTATTTTCCCATAGTACGTAGTACTGTTTTTCTTTCCTCAATTCAATATATTCTTGGTTTCAGTAGCAATTATATATTTCTTATGATATGCAAGAGTAGTATTTATAGATAGTAGAAGCAGACTAGAAGAAAACAAAACGAATTGATATTTGAGGGAAAACACTAATATTAATGTCTGTCTCAAAGGTGCAAAAATCAAGGGGAAACATAAAGAAGAAAACAAAACCAACTGTCTATTAGCCTCAGAACCTTTTATGTATAAACAGATTAAGCTAGAGCTCTTCTCCAGTTGTCTGAGAATTATGCCATCCAGTAATTATAACTAACTTAATTAGATATCGAAAGTGCTGGAGCTGGTGTGTCTTCCATTGCTGTGTTGATACACAAACTCGAAAATCCCATTTGTAAAATATGCCTTCAACTAGCTCTCCACCAATGCAAAAAGATCGGTCATAAATCATGACAATGTAATGAAGCATTCTATGGGGCATGTGTCTGAGTCTTATATTTTCCACCCCGATTTAGCTTTTACCATATACTTTTTGCTCCGACAATCTCTTGATCACATTGTTGTTGATGATGATCATGACCAAATGGACGTCATAAGGCATTGTTCGTTAAAATTGCACACGAATGGACGCGGAACTCTGTAAAATTGCACACGAACGGACGTCATAAGGCAATGAAATGATTGTGGCCATGGTTCCATTTCCTCAATATAGCCATCTCACTCAGCTCTTCTGCCTTGCTGATTGTAACAAATATTTGAGGTTGCGCGTTCAGAGTGATCTCAAAGCCTCCAACACTCATTTTAATAACCTTTTGTTTTGATCAATTGCAGCCTTCCTGCACAAGATAGGTACTTTAAAGTCCAAGAGGTAATTCTTCCTAATATTCTCTCCAGCAGTGACTCACATTGTATCATTGAAATCCTATTAGTACTAAGTGATACTCCAAAGTATTTGAAAGGCAAATCTCCGTTGCTAAAGCTAGTTACTTGTACTATGCTCTGTTGTATATTTTGTGGTACTCCTCCGAAGTATATGAAACTCTTTGTTGTGTTTGCTTTGAGGCCAGATGCCTTAGAGAATTCCATGAAATAGTTGAATACCATTTGGATAGAAATAGTATTTCCTCTACAGAGTAGCAGCAGGTCATCTGCAAACCCTAGTTGAATGATATTTAGTTTATCATATCTAGGATGAAAATTGAAATCTGTCTTATACTTCAACGTCTTAAAACTTCTTGTGAGGTACTCCATACCAAGCACAAAAAGAAATGGTTACAGTGGATCACCTTGTCTCAATCCTCTTCTAGCTTGGAATGGTTCCATAGGTTTCCCATTAATGAGTATAGAGTAAGATACTGTCCTTACACATACCATTATCCATCTAATAAACTTCTCTAGGATGTTCAAATTATTCAGCACTTGCTCTAAGAATTTTCACTCAATGGAATCATAGGCTTTCTGCAAGTCTAGTTTCATCATACATCTAGGTGAGATGCCCTTCCTCCCATACCCTTTAACCAGTTCATGGCTTACTATTATGTTATCTGTGATAACTCTTCCAGGAACAAAACCAAATTGGCTTTTATCTACTAAATGATCCATCGTCCCTTGCAATCTGTTAGTCAGAATTTTTGAAATAATCTTGTATAACACTGTGCAGCATGAAATAGGTTGAAAATCTTTGATTGTTGAAGGATGTGAACCTTAGGTATCAATGTAACAGTTGTTACATTAATGGACAGATGCATTTCAGCTGTGTTGAAGAACTGAAGCACTGCTTAGTTATGTCTTGACCTGTGATACCACATGTCTTCTTAAAAAACTTTGAATTGAATCCATCACATCCTGGAGCCTTTTGATCATCTATCCCTTTTAGAGCATTTTGAATTTCCTCTGCAATAACAGGTTCTATTAGCTTCAATTGTTGCCTCCTATCTAGCACATTGCCCTATTTCATAATAGCTGGTTGTATGGCAGGAATGGTATCAGCTGCAGATCCTAATAGCCCTTTATAGAATTCCACTATTTCCTTTTCTATTGCTTCCCCAGACTGAATTATTTCTCCATCATTTGTCTTCAAGCTCCTGATCTTATTGTGGCTTATTCTATTCTTTATGATGGCAAAGAAGAATGCAGTATTAGAATTGCTCAACTTCTGCCATTGATTTTTATATTTCTGTTTATAAATGCTTTCTTCTATATTAGCCCATTTCTCTAGCTGCTATTTCAGTTCTTTCTGTTCTTCAAACTTTTGTGTTGATATGCTTGTAGTTCTCATCTGTTGTTGAACTTCATGTAGCTTTTGTCTAGCATTTTAACCCTCAAATCTACTGCTTGGAATTCATTTGTATTCAGCCATTTTAATTCTCTTCTAACATCCTTCAATTTCCTCCAGATTCCTGCCATATTTCCTGCTTGTTGTGATTTATTCCATGCTTCTGTCACTACTGGAAGAAAATCCTCGTGCTCAGCCAGACAATTGAAGAACCTAAAGGGCTTTGAGGTCTTTGATTCTTCTTCAAGCTTAACACACAAAGGGGAATGATTCGAGAAGAGAGGATCCATAATCACAGCATCTACTTGTGGCATGTTAGTTACCCATTCTGCATTTACTATTGCCCTGTCTATTCTATTAAACACATGTGAGTTAGTCCATGTGTAATCCTTTCCCACTGTTCTCATCTTACACATCCCTGTATTTGTTAGGAACTTTTTGAAATCTTTGATTTTATTTTCTTGTACTGAGCTACCATTTATTATATCTTCTACTGTCAGTATAGTATTGTAGTCACCCATGCATAGCCAAGGCTTTGTCTGATATTGGCTCCAGCTTATTAAGTCTCTCCATAAACTTTTCCTTGCCTCTATTGTATGCAGCCCTATAAATGGCTGTAAATGTAAATTCTAGTTTTGTATCCAGCTGAATTACATCTCCATGAATGTACTGAGTTTTTGCTTCCTTCATATTGAATCTGATTTCATTTGGATCCCAGATAACCCATACTCTACCCTTTCCTCCACCATCATTGTTTGTACACCATTCCCATGTAGGAGCTATTTATTGTATGAATTTCTCTGAAAACTTTTCTTGTACTCTATGTTCTATAATAGCCATAATACTAATATTATGTTCTTTAATATACCTCTGCATCTCCTTTTGCTTATAAACTTTATTTAGTCCTCTAACATTCCAACTAACTAACTTCATT
>JASVEL010003783.1:0-101359 GCA_032618575.1 Nicotiana noctiflora | reverse complement strand
TCAGTTGTGTTGAAGAACTAAAGCACTGCCTTAGATATGTCTTGACCTGTGATACCCCATGTCTTCTTAAAAACTTTGAATTGAATCCATCACATCCTGGAGCCTTTTGATCATCTATCCCTTTTAGAGCATTTTGAATTTCCTCTGCAGTAATAGGTTCTATTAGCTTCAATTGTTGTCTCATATCTAGTACATTGCCCTCCTTCATAATAGCTAGTTGTATAGTTGGTATGGTATCAGCTGCAGATTCCTTTTCTATTGCACTCCCAGACTAAATTATTTCTCCATCATTAGTCTTCAAGCTCCTGATCTTATTGTGGCTTATTCTATTCTTCCTGTTGGCAAAGAAGAATGCAGTATTAGAATCTCCCAACTTCAGCCACTAATTTCTTGATTTCTATTTATAGATGTTTTCTTCTATAGTAGTCATTTTCTCTAGTTGTTGTCTCGGTTATTTCTCTTCTTCAAATTTTTGTGATGATATGCATGTAGTTCTCATCTATTGCTGAACTTCCTGTATCTTTTGTCTAGCATTTTTAACCCTCAAATTTACTGCTTGGAATTCCTTTGTATTCAGCCATTTTAATTCTCTTCTAACACGTTCAATTTCCTCTAGATTCCTACCATATTTTCTACTTGTGGTGATTCATTCCATGCTTCTATCACTACTCAAAGAAAATCCTTGTGCTAAGCCAGACAGTTGAAGAACCTAAAGGGCTTTGAGGTGGTTCTTCTCCAAGCTTAACACACAAAGGGGAATGATCCGAGAATAGAGGATCCATAATCACTTCATCTACTTGTGGCATGTTAGTTACACATTCGGCATTTACTATTGCCCTGTCTATTCTACTGAACACATGTGAGTTAGTCCATGTGTAATACCTTCTCACTGTTCTCATTTCACACATTTCATGTATTTGTTAGGAATTCTTTGAAGTCTTTCATTTCATTTTATTGTACTGAGCTACCATTTATTTTATCTTCCACTGCCAGAATAGTATTATAGTCACCCATGCATAGCTAAGTCTTTATTTGATATTAGCTCTAATTTATTAAGTCCATCCATAAACTTTTCCTTACCTCTACAGTATGCAGCCCATAAATGATTCTAAATGTAAATTCTAGTTTTGTATCCAGCTGAACTACTTCTCCATGAATGTACTAAGTTTTTGCTTCCTTCACAGTGAATTTAATTCATTTGGATCCTAGATAACCCACACTCTGCCCTTTCCTCCACCATCATAGTTTGCACACCATTCCCATGTAGGAGCTATATTTTATAATTTTTTGTGAAAACTTTTCTTGTACTATATATTCTATAATAGCCATAATACTAATATTATGTTCCTTAATATACCTCTGCATCTCCTTTTTCTTATACACCTTATTTAGTTCTCTAACATTCCAACTGACTAATTTCATTTAGATATATTGTATGGTATCCCTTCCTGCATACCTCACATATGACTACATTGTCCTCTATCAACCCTGCTTATCATAGTACTTTGTGTAATCGAGCATGAGTTATTAAGAATATTAAATTCATTAACCACTTCAACTCCTCTTGTTGATGCTGCTTGAGTATTTTTTTGGCTGATTTCCCCTTTGTTGTTTGCCACCTTTCATCCTCCTAAGTTTTTGTTCCCTGCGTATTGTGCTTTTTGTTTGTTAGTTCTGCATATCACTGCTGATGTTTGATTCTCATCTTTTGTAAAGCCTTGATTTCCCTGCTCCTTTGGTTTTCATTCCTGCTTCTGTTTCTACTATTTATTTATCTGTTGTTGTATTTATTTGACTTGACAGTTATGTCCTAGTTTTAAGCAAGTGTTATAGTACATAGGCTTTCAATCATAAGTAACTGATTGTTCCAATTGCCTGCCGCTCGGATCCTTAACTAGTATTCTTGTTGGCAATGATTTTGTGATGTCCATTTCCACAAGAATTCTGGCATAGGATATCCTTTCTACTTTTGTTGTACACTCATCGGCATATACTAGGATTCCCAATCCACTCCCTATCCGGCTCAATGAGTCCATTCCCCAGCAATTCAGTAGCAAATTTGGTAGTTTAACCCACAATGGAAATATTTCCAGAACTTCTTCATTGAAATCAAAGTCTGTTGTCTTAAAATTATTGGCTTGTTGTTGATTGTGCATGGCCCTGAGTATCGTACCTCATTTCTCTCTTCTACATTTTTGAATTTTACCACAAAGAAACTATCATTATAGTAGTACATTTTCGGCCTAGATACGAAGTTCCATTGTGATGTAATGAACCTCTCTATAGCCCCAATACTCGATGTATATCCAATTACATACAGAATAACTGCCATTTTTCACTTCTCAGTTCCTTTTCAATGTCATCCTGTTGCAATTCAACAAATTTCTCTCCATTATGAATTACTAGCACCACAAACGATAATCCCATTCCTCTAGCGGCAAAGGTGTTCCCAGCAACCAGATTTGCCCAGTATTTGCCATCTTTAGCCTACTCTGTACTAGCTTTAATTGCAATTGGTTGTTTCTCGTTGTGAGATTCAGCTGCATGTGTTTCTTCAGCCTTTTTACTACCCATGTTATTCGAATTTTGTACCACGATCTATTGAATTTCAGCATGCTTGATCATGTATTGTGAATTCAAGTTCCTATTAGTACTCGTCGTTGTCGATTTGAATTCTCCCCCGCCTTTGGTGTAATCATCTCCTTTTCGCGATTTTGAGTTCCTTGAACTGGCGTGGCCTTGCTTGAATCACCATTCCTATTTGTTGAAGCTATAAATTCAGATAATTGGATCTTCATTACGTTTTTCTTAGGTCTGTCTCTTCCTCCCATGGCTAATGGCCCACTTTAGTATGTCACGCTAAGATGCGCCGAGAGGATTTTTTTTCAAAAAAAAATTTCCTAGTTGTTCGACAGTTGTAATCTTACTTAATTATTATTTTTACATGTTACTTTTCGTGGATAAAAAAGAGTAAATTAATCAAACTAAAGTAACTAATTGATCCTACAATTTTTATGCTAATATTTAAAAGGGAGCGTAAAAAACGTGCATGAACATAAATTGATAAAAAAGAAGAAGAAAATTAACGATAATTCATATTTGAGGTAAGAGGTAGGCATGAGTTTAGACTTTAAAGAGCAGTTAGGACGTTCTTTTTTCTTTGAATATGCTCAGATTCTTTGTCCACTTTTATTGTTATATTAGAAAATAATCAAATAATATTTTTTTATACATGAAATCTATTTTAAACGACGAAAAGTTTGATTAATATTTTGTACAAAGGAATATGAATTATATATATATATATATATATATATATATATATATAATAAAAAAAATTGGTCCCGAGTAAAAGAAGAACTTTAGAAAAAAAATCATAGGTAATAGTATAAAATAAAGATCGAGCTAAAATTTTATAAAATTAATAATTGAGTTTGGATGCCTACGTTATTACAAAGGTATAAATAGAATAGAGTGGATCAAACTTCTAAATGTAATTAATATCAATCATTTTGAAACATGCAAATTTTTATGAATTTTTATTTTGTAACGCAAATATATCTTTTAAATATTTTTAGTATTACTTTTATAATTTTAATTTGATTAACACGAAGGGCATACATAATGCGGGTACACTAATACTAATACAATTAAGAACAACAAATAATATTCCTTCTATTTCAATTTATCTGTCTTAATTTAATTTGATACAAAATTTAACTACAAGAGATAGACAATTGAAACTTATTGTCTTTACTCCATTGTAATATTTGGGAGATTAAAAAAATTGTTAAAAAAATTTAGATTTTTTTATCGTAAACAAATCATAGCATTTACGTGATTATAAATTTTCTCACTAACCAATCATTTTGAAATGACTAATAAAAAATGGTATCAAACTTTGCTAAACAAAGGAAGTATTTGTTCTATGTAAATACTTTAAATTTTTATGGGATATTGGTCCAGACAGTGAGGTCTTCCAGCTGTTATTGGCATAATATATATAGTACATAGTAGTAAATACAGAGTAGTACGTTAGTAGTTGCCCTTATTTGTTTCTATTCATAACATATAGGGTACATATTAAATACAGACTAGTATGTTAGTAGTTGCCTTATTTGTTTCTTGCTGCTAATAATTAATACGTACAACATAGGGTACATAGTAAATTTAGACTAGTGCGTTAGTAGTTGCCTTTACTTGTTTCTTCAATTTTTTTTATCTCCAGTCATTATATTGTAATGTAGTACGATGGATGCTATCAGAATGTCACTAGATTTTGTCATTGTCCGCATGCATCTGCTTTCTTTCTTCCTCTCCCATACATTCTTTATTCTTTTCATGCACTCTATGTGCATAAAAATAATGCTCAGTATACGTATTAATAATGCTGATATTAATTATGCTAACATATTTTTTATTCATTATTTGATTTGATGTATTAAAGTATT
Source organism: Nicotiana noctiflora (assembly GCA_032618575.1). Classification (NCBI taxonomy): domain Eukaryota; kingdom Viridiplantae; phylum Streptophyta; class Magnoliopsida; order Solanales; family Solanaceae; genus Nicotiana; species Nicotiana noctiflora. Next base: position 96,908 of record JASVEL010003783.1, on the reverse strand, counting down.
GCACAATTTCTAAAAAAGTTGTTTGTTTACGCAAAATCCCTTCAAAACTAATCCACACTATCTTTTTAAAAAATATATGTTGAGAAATATTTTTATATGAAAAAAATTTTAAAAAATTATTTTATTTGTTTACCTATATTGTAAAATAAAATTACAAATTTATTAATAAAAAAAATATGCTAAGTATTTATTTATTTACTACGGATATAATTTTATTTCTCACTATTTGAATTATTTTAAACTTGCATTAGTATACTAACTAGCATATTTTTAATCAAACATAAATTTTGAAGGACAATTTTTTCTTTCACTATGCATGATTAAAACCCATTGCATTGCTAATACCATTATTTTCTATGCACTAGTTATGCATAGGGTAATACCAAATAAGATGTATAACTGATGCTTGCATAACTAATGCATGGGTTCAAAATATCCACCAAACAATGTATTATTAATGCACAAAGATAATGCTGCATTAGCATGCATCCTACCAAACGACCCTTATGAACGAGAATTATTCTCAAATTAGAAGTTTGACGAATCAAACCATACCCGTTGATAATTACTAAAAAACAGAAAGAAAACTTCAAAGCAAAAGACAAAGACTAACAAAAAGTAGGCTGATCTTTAATGTAAATGAAGGACTTGCCTCAGTTGAGAAGCTATTTCCTTTTAAATAGTCTAGTTGGAAAATTTTATAAGGAAATCGTAAATAAGTGAAATATAGTACTACTGTATAACTAATGCAGTTAAAATGATAAGGTTTTCTGTTTTCTTTTCCTAATTTGAACGTTTAAATTATTAGAAAAATCAAAACCTCTATATCGTTTATATATCGCTACTGTTATGTTTCCCCTTAAGTTAACACTCCTATAACTTTTATACAGTACTACTACTTTCTTTCTTAATTTATCTCATACTTCCTTTTACACACTTATGTACTTTGAAAATCATTGTGGGGGGGGGGGGGGGAATGCGCTTTTTAACCTGATTTAGTTCCTAATTGAATGTCACGCTTTGATAATGCCAATAGGTGACTGACTTTCTGGAGCTGTTGATAATTACACTGTCATAGTTTTAGTTCTAGAACAGAAACAACTTACAGGCAAAATTTCTCAGAGGTTGAACTGATTCCCTATTCCTTTACCTATGAATATCAACATGTTGACTTTCCTTGAACCCTTCTATAAATGAATACTGATTTCCATACTGTCTCAGCTTCCAACTGGAGACACCACCAATCTTCTCATCACTGGTGTCAGAGATGTATCCTAGATCTGAAAATCTACAGCTCCGTCGAAAATATAGTACAAGAGCACTTGATGGGCAAATTAAAAAGTTGCATCAGAGAGGCCCTTTAGACAACTACCTTGATGCTTGATCAAGACCAGTCGCAGCAGAGCTTATGCCAGCCGCAACACCATTCTCATTGGGAGGCGGGGTACCCCATTTACCTTCCGATTCCAGAGGCTCAAGCACGTAAACTCCGCCATCAGTAAGTCCTACTGCACACTGGTTTGCTTCAGATGGATGAGCAGCAATGACAAGTGGATACACTCTGGAGCTGTCAAGAAAATCATCAGACAACTAGAGGACAAACATGAGAGAAGGTGAAATAAACCCAAGTTTTAGTCTGTTGTCCCTGATATGATACATACCTTGGGTTAGAAGGCAAATAGGCAGCAGGATTCACCCGACACCTCAGTTTGAGTGCAGCAGTAAAGATACTCACACTTCCATCATCAAAACTTGCATAAATTGACTGGCTATCACACGAGTACGTCGCATCAGTAATTGCAACATTTGGTGAAACCCACTGCAAGGAAAGACTTTGAATGAGTTCAACCTCCTTTCTTGAGTTGATCAGATCAGACAACTATACAACGACTAACAGCAATAATTTTGATGATAATTCAAAGTTTGCATGATTTGATCAGTCTATTTGTCTGAAAAAACATAGAACCATCTCCCAGCATGCAACAATATAATGTTTGCCCAATAAAATAGGACATAACATTATCCTAACCCATCAAGAGCAAAGCAATACGTAAACCAGATGTATGCCTTACAAACCTGCTTCATGCATTCAAGCTTTGATGCCTCATATATAGCTATTTGCGTTTCATGAACAACCAACAAGTGCGTCTGATCTTGATGAAACTGAACACGTGTCTGAGCAAGAGGATTTATTGCTCTACCAGAGGGTATCTGCAAAAACTTGCTGGCTTTCTTCTCCCAGCCATCCATGCTCCAAACACAAAGCTGAAGAATGTTCAGGTAAGAAACACAGTTAAAAAGAGACATTCATGCCACACTACAAATGTCACTCGAATATATTACAGGATGGAAATATTCTGGAGAAACCAAGAGAAACAATTTTGGAAGGAAGCTGCTGTGTTTTAACTTTTCCACCATAGACAGATAATAAGAATGACAAGGTAGAAAGCTTCTTTATTTTTATGAGAAATTCTACACTCTTATCACCCACTGAACTTTCTTAAGCGCCAATCACAAAAGCATCACTCAAGTCCCTAAAGTCCCAACATTAAAATCTGGGTCCTGCAGAATTTCTAAGTAGAACTCAGGATTTACCTGAGCATCAGCTCCGGATGATACCAGAACATTCAAAACATTAGAGAATGCCAAGCCAGTTACTCTCTTCTGATGACCTTTAAGTTTGCTTTTCACCTGTAGATTTTATTCACACGTAGGACTAAATTGTCACATAAAAGCAAAAGGTAATTTATCACATTATGCACACATCACATATCTGTATGATATTTAGTCTTAATTTATTTCAGGACCTCATCAACTCGAACATTGTAGATTTGTATCGAAGAGTCCTCCATTCCGATAGCAATAATGTTATTATCCTGTGGATGAAAGGCAAGAAAAGTTGCTGCAGGTGGAGGGGGCATGAAAGTTGTCATTGTCTGCAAGGCATTAAGTGCACGTTAACCCTAATTATTAATCACCGCCAATCACACCGATACACAAGCTATACAACCAAGCCAGGAACAATGGTTTATGAATACCTTGAAGGTCATCATGTTAAACAAGGAAATTTTTCCACCAGATGCTGACATAACATACGAGTCATTCTTGGAAAGTGCAAAGCATGGAACAGCTTCTTCGGGGTTTGTCTCACTTATATCATTTGTCATCAGAATTCCACTGGAAGGTTGCCATAATTGAGGCGGGACAGCAGTAGATGCCTGGAGAGATATATTGCAAAAGGTCTTCAGAAAGAAACATTTAACGACCAAGGTAAAGGGAAAAAAAAGATAACTGAATATGGAATATAGGAAGAGAAAAAGAACCTCAAACTAAAAGCCCTCAGTACCTTTCCCGTAACATTCCTCTCATTACGTGGCCATTTCCAAAGTTTGTGTACAGCATTGTATGCCAAAGCCAGAATTGCAGCTCCAGAATTTGTATACATTAATCTTATAATCTGAATATAGCAAATAAAAAAGTATATCCAGAATACGTCAAGTTAGTTAGATATCTGAAACATAAACTTGATAGTAGATCAAAGGCGAAAAGTGCAAAAAAGCTCTAAGGCCTGTCGAGGCTTTAAGCGCAAGCGCAAATACAGCATGGGCTTTAATGAAAAAAGGCGCAACGGAAGAAAAAGTAAAAATATGTATAAAAAAGTAAAAATATGTATATGTAGTCCAAGACCAATTATTATAAGCATGAATAACAAATACATGGATAAAAAAAAAAGTTGAAAAGAATTTACGATACAAGTAAAATATAAATTGATTTCCGGATTACACTCATTGGCAAGGAAAAGTATGCATTGAAGTGCCTGCATAAGCGCGCTTTAAGCACGCCTTTGACAATGCTAGAGTAGTTATGAAACCTAATTTACAAAACCAGTGTAGTTACCTATTTTTTCTTTCCAGTAAAATAAATTTTGATCGGACAAAAACTTGTTCAGGAACAACTAGCTAACAGTGAACACCTAGACACCTCACCCCCAAGCAGAACAAATAAAACAAATAAGCAACAGAAAGGAACCATATGCTTACTCTCACGGACAGTAGACTATCTGGAAGCCTCAAGGAACGAACTTGAGCAGGTTCACCAATTTCAGTCAGTTTCCAAATTTTGGATTTCTCCAGCTCATCAGAAACCCTGGGCTTGGTATCTTGCAGGCTGCGATTGTCTCCATTCTGAAAGGTAGTCTTAGACATAGTCAAGAAAATATTCAAAGAGTTCAAATTGATGAACATACAATATCTTGCACATGGAAACAGAAACGTAACAAGAGCTATACCATTTAATTAGAATGAACATACAATATCTTGCACATGAAAATATTAACAAAATAAGAGCTGATACCATTTATATAATTCAAAAATAAGTAAGAATGTTACTCGGTGAAAACCCGGCAGCTTTGAAACCGAGTCTTCCAACCACATAAGCTAAGTAGAAAAACCTACCAGCTGAACAACGGCGTTCACTGGCGCAGTTCTATCTGCAATACTCATACTAGTTCCAGCAGTTGAACTAGAAGCACCATATGTGCTGATCATGGGTGCCTGCCAAGAGTTAAAATATAAAATGAAATAATAGTCTTAAACTAATACTGATGCCACCAAACAAATATACCTTCGCAACACCACCAGGAGGAACTCTGGAGGGATCAAGAGCACGGCTTTCAATAGCACGGATCAGGCGAACACCATCAGCATTTGCCAGTATTTTAACACCGTTCTCACTGGTTGATACAGCCAAAAGTGCCCCTTCTTTACTAAACCGGATGCACGGAGATGCCTAAAGGTGAATTTGCATATTTTTAAAAGTGCTCAACATTTTACACAATAACCTTCAAAGTAGTATAAGATTTTAACTACATACTGGTAATCCGCCCTCAGCATCTATGCTTGTTAAGAGGTTTGTATTATCCATGTCCCAGAATTTGATTACAAACTCATCACCAGCAGCCAAGAATCTGTTTTTTGTTGTATCAAACTGCACCACCCCGACAGATCTCTTCCCAAGACCAATATAAGTACGTTTAACAGCACCTTCACTTTCATTCCACTCCACAAGGTATGATTCACCATCTTTACTGGTGCCACAAGAAAAGAGCCTACAGTTTTGGAAAAAGAAAATATACTTAGGCACTTTAACCTATCACCATTACCAAGAGCAAATGCCACTAACAAGATTCCTACCTTGCTCCATCAGCACTGTAAGCCATTGTAGTACATGAGTGGCCTGGAGCATCATAATCGACCCTGGATCCCATGTTGTCATACAACCAAGCCTTGATCTTCCCATCAACCGCAGTTGCAAAAATGAACTAACACAAAAAAGAAAACTTTGATGAGATAGAAAAAAGATTTGATGAGTAGGCTAGATAAAATCAAAGGAACAGGAACTCTCTCAAAACAAAACTCATTAGGAAAATACACAAAAGTTCCTGGTCCTTCTGCGAATATGCCTAGCAACATAACATATCAGATGGTTCAAGCTACACAATGTTTTATGTCTAATAAATGCTGTCAAGAGATAATTACAAAGATGCCTAAAGTGTAAGCGGAAAGACAAGATTAGAATAAAAACACATCCTAATTCAGCGTTGATTAATGCAAGTTTAAAAATATGCAGTGGCAACAAAAGGTAAACAGCGATGCACAAAAGCATATCTTAGCAAAAATAGAAACATTTGTTGACATTACATTTTCTCTTGTAAGGGGGAGGGAGATAAACTTGCATAGGATGTTCCCCTATCATTTCACACTCTTCCATCGCCCACAAAAATCTTAAAAATCTTCCATTAAAATGAACTGCAACCTCCATATATATCTCATCATTCTGATTCTATGGATGCACAAATTAGATGGTACCTGAATGTTTTCCTTATAGTGAGGACACACAGAATAGACAGGCGCCTCATGGCCCTCAAAAGTATATTGCTTAGATCCAGTGGCAGCATCCCACACCTGTGTGATCACCAAAGACTCCAAAATGAGACCCTTTGATAATTTAAATTCAGCTTAGAAGACTGACAACTAACAACAATGCATACCCTGATAGCCTTGTCATCTCCACAAGTTATGATGCATAATTGTTTATTTGGATGAGAGAAAGCAAGATCATTAACGTTGCCAACATGGGCATCAATCTAGAGAAAGAAAAAAGATCAGGTGATTGTTGCTTATAAGATGGTGACAAGATCTCAGACAAATAAAGCTTAATATAACTGAAATCTTAAGGTCAACACAAACCTCAAGGTGGTTCCTCAAATCATCACCACCGTGGTAGGAGTATAGATGAACTATGTGCTTAGAATATGCAACACCTGGAACAACATTGAGAATCAAGAAAATAGCATGATTAAATAACAGAAACCACTGACTTATAAATTTCATTTGTAATATCACATACTAAAACAGAAAATAGTGGCTCGATTCACTTTCACAAAATCTTATGGAGTGGAAAAACTTGTCATACTCGAATGCAACCTATGCACTTTTTCGACATGTCTGAGGCTAAAAATTGCTATTCTAGTCCATGCTATTCTCGTCCATGCTACTAGTGTAAACCAAGATGGTTTTGGGTATATAAAAGCATTTCATACAACTATGCTTAATTTTACCAAATATGACTCCATCCATAATCTCCTCTTAGCACCTGAAAACCAAATGATATAGTAGAGAGCTTTTCAAAATTTAACAATAAGCTCTCAGTCCATCAAAAATTCTACAGACTACAATGACTCTCTCCATAGCAGCAGCCCTATCATAATGCCTACACCCAAGAAAAAATCCTCACTCAAAATGACAGGAAGGATTATTATTACATACCAAGAAGGTTCCCATCAGGACTCCACATCACACGGTTGACTGTAGCAGTATATTCATTCGCTAAAGAAGCCTATAATATACGTAAGAAAGAGGAAATTAAAATCTACCTAAATTGGAAGGAGGCCCTTAAAAGTTTAATCAAATACTCAGTAGAGATACACTAACCTGAAGATTCATTGAACAATTACTTATCTCCCAAACTTTGAAATTTTTAAATGCAAGCCTCTCCCTGCCACCAACCTCCCATATAGCAATGTCGCCAAGGTTTGTTCCAACTGAAAAGGTAGACAAGCGCAATCTTCAGAAAGATAAAACATCACATGCTTAGAGTGAAAAGCAACGTGTATTTAGATAATTCAGTAACATGGAAAGCTGACCAAGAAGAAGGGTTTGTTGCACAGGATGGAAATCCATGCTCTTAACAGCAGACCCTTGATTCAAGTTAACCACAACAGTCTTGGGTAAGTCATCAGAAGAATACAAATTATGAGCATGGCTCTGACCAGGATATGTGACAGGGAAGATGTTGACAGGGAGATTATTGACCTGCAGACGCCCATTTAGACCAAGAAATGAATACCGGATGTCCCATTCTAAAGCACAGTTTGACATTTTAAGATGAGATGATATAAAAAGGAGAAGTAAAGTCTGTAGCAGGAGTTAATAATTTCCTTACTCCAACAAAAGTATCTCAAGAGCTGCAGAACTACGAACTAACCCAAGAAATAAAATGTCAACTCCCCCAACCCACAAAGGAGAGAGATAGACTGTAAATGCCATATTACATACCTCCTCTGACATCCCAAAGGGTCTTGGCCTCTTCAGCACGTGCTCAGAATCTGCAGTTTGGTAGTCCAATGCTGGATTATTAGCAGGAGGAGTCCTAGGATGCTTTAGCATGGATGCTATCATATTGCACACAGACAAAACAAGTCAACAGATTAGCCAGAGGGAAAAACAGTAGGAAAAGAAGAACCATAAAATTAGATATTTTTTTCAATCGTTAGAACTGTAGAATTAGATGTTAACACTGATATTGCAATAGGAAACAGATATAAACACTCAAATGACACTCATTAGTAGGAAAACAAAAATTACCGGCATTAACAGGAGGGCTTAAGCCTATTGGTCCTCCTGAAATAGCTTGGTGTGGCATAGAGGGTGGGTTAGCCATCCACCCTCCAAGTGAAGCAATAGGTGCTGGTGCTGGTGCTGGCTGGAAGGGCTTTCGAGACAAAGAAACAAGAATAGTTTCAAAAAGAAGTTTAAATAATATTCTAGGTGAGCTTATATTATTTATAAAAAGGGGGAAGAAAGAGAGGATGTAGTTTTTTTAAGGAACACATACTCCATGGGCGCCAATAGGTGGAAAACCACCTACTTTAGACATAGCACCAATAATGGGATTAGCAACTGGAGAAGGAGCCCGAGCACCATTTGCTTGCCCACAGGCATGGTCCACAAAGAGAGTTTTTATGTCAGGATTGGGCTTCGGATTCTTGCATAGCTGATGCTGCCAATTTAAACTGCAAGACAATAGAAAGGAATAATAATGATAAACACTTAAACTTGGCCAGAAGAGAAAACAGACTCTTGTGTTGTTGAGAAACACAGTGTAAAAGGATAAGTGTGTTCCTTGCTCACCTCTGGTTTATCAATGTCCGCAGCCTTGAGTTCTTTAAGCTAGGAAACTGAAGCTTGTCTCGGAAAAGAGGATTTGCCTCGATCAACTTTTTTAGCTCAACAAGCATTATAGCCCTAGCAGACTTGGTATCTCCATACTTAGAAAGCTGTTCATTCTCCCTAGCATTAAAGATTTTCCACCATAAATTTTTATCACGAAATAAGCAATGAAAGCTAGACGGGAAGGAAAAGAACATAACCAACTGCTCGCCAACAGATAATTTCCTGTCCCACAGTTAACAATACTAAAGGCAGAGATACTAGCATATTAATATAGAAGCCTTACAATTATGAGAAAGGAGGTCTTTTTTCTTTTCCCAATTGATCATTTTCTTCTTTATACAACTTTGTCGAGCAACAATGCAAGCCCCAAGAAAGTCAGGATACATACAAGTGACAAATTTATTTTGCAACCCATCCCAATGTTATAAATTCAAACCGCTGAAAGAGCCTCTTGCAGAAATGCAACGTAGAAACAGCCTCTAAATACAAGTTAAGGCTGCTTACATAAGACCCAATGTGGTCTAGCCCTCTCCCAGACCCGACGCATAGCAAAAGCTTAGTGCACTGGGCTACCCCTTTTTATCCAGACAACACAGAGATCACTTAATAGAATGGACCTAGCAACCTTTCATCTAGAGTAGTACATAATCAGTACCAAATCAAACCTCCCGCGAAACAAGAAATAAACTAGCTGTGTAATCTTTGATAGTAGTTGCACCGAAGCAATCAGATTATAACTAAATTCTTAAGTATCTCTTTCCAAATGCAAAAAGGCAAAGGGACAACTTCTGGATTTAATGCAAATAAAAGGGGGCCCAAATAAAGGAAACCAATGCAAGATCATCAAGATCTCCTAAATCTATGTTGCACAGATTCTTCATATCCCCTTGCAGCAATGTATCAATCCAACACCGTTTGGTGCGCGTGTGGGATACGCATTGGATTTGGTCAACTTATCTTGGGTGCTTTGATTAAGACTAGGGCAAAAATGTATCGGATTGATGGCTTTTTGGTTTCTGTTTTTTGGTGTTTTAGATATATGGAAACATGTGTGTGCGCGCATGCGTGAGTGTGTACATATACATACATATATACATATAGAGAGAGAGAATACTAGAAGATTGTGCTATTACATGAAATATCTCGCTAGGTATTAATAGGAATTTAATTAAACTAGTTTTAGTTCAATGAATTCAACTATTTATCGAAATATAAACTTATCTATGGTGTACTATACATTTATAGCCGTATCTCGACACCTATACTCATACTCCTTTGACCTTTCCACAACCCAAATCCTAAAATAACATGTAGGTGATGATGAATCTAACGTCTAGATCTATGCCCGTACCCGTGTAGATCAAAATCCAAGAAGGAAATTGTCCACTTCACAACAAACCCGCTTACGACAAACCCGCTTACTTATAGCCATTTGTATGCCAAATATATAAAAAGCAGATTGCCGGGAAAACAGTTATTCAATTTTGCTCAATTAGTACTTCTCAATTTCTCAACCAAAGAAAACAACACACCAAATCATGAATGCTAGCATCTCTTCACTTTAACAACCTGTACCCTCTTAAATTACACCAACATAAAAACAATTATACCTAAAATTCTGCAACGTCAAGAGTAGTGTTATTTCCTTAAACAAATCTTCATTAAATGTGGAAAATACTTTCAGATCTTTCACTAGAATCTCCACAGCCTTTGCTTGATCATTCCTACAACAACAAAAACAAATTAAAAAAATCACCCAAATCAAATCAACAAAGAAAACGGCTATAAATCAACATGGTCAATAGGGCGCCATAAGAGCCGGTAGTACCTGTCGAGTGCTTCAAGATACTTCTGTTTTCTGATCTCAAAAAATATTTTCATGGAGTAGCGGTTGTCATCTACCTTAGTGAAACCAGATAGATACTTTTCCACATCATCCCACTCTCCATTAGTAACCGAATCCTCAAAGTACCTCATGTTGAAGAAGAAACCCGACTCCTTCTCCAACCTTTAATCAGAAACAGACAACATAAAACAACCAAAAATCCTTTTAAAAATTAAAATTACTAAAAAGAAGAATTATTACCAAAATTAAAACAAGAAACAGAAAGAGCAAAAAGGAGCCGTCTTTACCTGTGAACTGTTTCCTTGAACTTCTCTTCATCTAAGAACTGAAGTATAAGAAACACCAGTTCTCTGCTCAACGAAGTCATCACGTTGACTGATCAAACTAACCTTGTACCTAGATCCACCTTAATAACCGCCATAGACAAATCAATTTAGGGTTTTCACGACCGATCGAGTCGAATCAAAAAACCAACGAACAAACATGCACCAACACTATTGAAAAAACACAAACGACAATTTAATAAACACACACAAAAAAAGAACAAAATTAATATCAAATTATACCTTGAATTCAACAATAAACACATACAGATCGGGATTTGCAGAAAGACGCAGACAACAACGAAGAAGAAGAAGGTGAGGTTTTTTTTTTTTGGGCTTTGGCGGTGGGCCTCCGTCTTTTTCCTTACTTTTTTCCTTACCTCTTCTTTCTCTTTCTAATCTAATTTTGTGCTGCTTCTTTCACTCTCGCACTGCTTTTTATTTGAAAATGGAGAAAGTGTGGCGAGAATGCTCCTTACGCGCCTGCATTAGTCGTGAAGTAAACGATAACACAAGAAATTTTGGTCCACCAAACGCGTCGACTATTGAATAGTGCTACAGCTCGCCACGTAGCAGTATGAAGGTGTGATAAGATACGAGTCATTATCATTTAAAATAATTTGAATAAGGTGATAAGTAGAATAACAGATCGATATAGGATTCCAATAATGATAAGCAGGAAAAAGAACAGTTGATGATAGGTAAAATAACTTATCAGCGGTAAGTTTTGCGTGTTTGAATGGGAAAAGGAGAAGGTATAATAAGGGTACAGCGACCAAGGACCATTCTTGAATGTGCTTTTATAATTTGATCTTATTAAATGGTGGTCCCCACTTTCATTCAATTATTAGCTTTACCCTATGCTATAAACATAGAGTATCTTGTTTTTCCGCAAATGAATGTTTTAGCATAAATGTACGATAAATTTCGAATTTAGATTTCAAAATAAAAAATCATAGTGGAAAATGCTTTCTTAATTTGTGTCAGGATTCTAAATTCAACCCCTAAGCTAACACAACCTAAAAAGAAAAAAAGGGCCTCAAGTAAACTTTCCAATACGAGAGAACATCCAAAAAATATTATTACTATTTTAATCTGATAGTAAAATTTTGATTTTTTCGTCAACAATTCTAGTTCATTTTCGTAAGAACTTCTGTATATATATATATATATATATATATATATATATATATATATATATATATATATATATATATATATATATGAGAGATAGCACATTTACACAGTCGTTCATTTTTTTTTTTACAGGATCATCATTTTTTGTCATTTTATACATTCTCAACTTTATCGTTTGTTAAAAAGAAAAGCTGGGGGGTGAAAAAAAAGGAGGTCTTTAAATTCTTAGATGTTGACAAAATTAGTTCCAACACGCACAACCAAATACTTATTGGGAATATCGGCAAAGGCAATTAATTTTATGATTAATTTTTCCCAAAAAAAAGAATTAAGAGGAATATATGATGATGCTATAGTTACATATTTTAGTCGATTATTATATTCCAATTCACTGCACTTCAATTGAGTTTGCGGTTTAATCGCTAGTGTTTTTGCACTAATTATGTGTTTTATGCCTAGTAATTTCGAGCTATGTAGATGTTATGGAAAGAATTCAAGTGATTTGGAGCTTTGAAGTCTCAGCAAAAACCCAAGGAGTTGGGATAGTGTTCGGGGATAAACGAATGATATTTAAGAACGAACAAAGAATCGAGTAGGCATATTTGCGCATTGTCTAGTAAAATGCACATAACGTTTTACTCAAAACTCCACTTGAGCTCCACAATACATGGTTGGAAAACTAACTCAAAGGCATACAACTTTTATATTTACGTTTTTTCAAAGTTCAAACATTCCGTGGTCAGTTCTGGACAAAATACTATACAAAATCCGTGGTCAGGTCCGCGGTGGTCCTGGCCTGGAAAAGTGTCCTTTTGACGTAGGAGAGGGTATAATTGTTTGGGTGCGGCCCTAATTGGTATATATACATGAAAAATGGTATTTTTAGCACCTTTGACATACTTCTGACATAATTTAAACCTAAGGATGCTATGGAGACCGGGAGATTCGACCTAAGGAGGCAAGATCACTAGGAGCAAGACGGAGAATTCTTCTACGAGTTTTTTACTTCTTTCTTCCTATTTCCATTATTGGTTATGAATTCTAGTATTGTAATTTTACATACTATTATGAATAGCTAATTTGTTATTTAGGGTTTCAATGAAACCTATTTGAAGATGATTTTCATGTTACGTTAATATAGATTTACCTTAGTATTTGGTCTACTTTTTTAACTACGTTATTATTATGGTTGGTTGAAGAGCTCTCAAACGACTGTGCATATTTAGTGTGTGTTACTTGGGAGAGATGCATATTTAGGTCGGTGTTGAACAACATCACTCCTAACGTATATGAATGATCAATACTGAGCGTTCAAATATGGGATTAGGGATAACGAAACTTTGGGTGCGATCCAAGTGAGTCGTTCTTAATATCAGCTAGTGTAATTCAGGAGAATATGTCTAGAAATTGTGTAATTACTCGGGAGAGAGTTACGACTGTCAGAGCGCTCATGATCGGTAGTGAATACTTAGGCAAATTTATAGAAAATGCAACAGAAAGGATTCCGACAATAGGGAAAATTATAACTCTAGACCTCCTTAATCTTATCTCTAACGCTTAGTATCTTTAGTTGTTAATTTACTATTTTAATTTTTTTAGTTAATTAGTTAAACACAAGAATCTTAATATCCGCAAGTTAGTAATTGTTCAAACTTCTCTTCTTGGTGATAGTGAACTGTTGTAGCTAAGCCTTAGTTCATTGTGAGATTCGACTCCAGACTTGTAAACCGAATTATATTTACAGTGACCACTTAATTTGTTTTATAAGGCATAGTTGAACGTGATAATACACATAGCTCTACTTTTTAATTCCACAATGCATTATTTTTGTACAATTTGTCGTTTGCATTGATTTGTTCGTGGGAAATTAATAAAAGTGGTTGCATTAATGCAATGCGATTCTTCACAATTGACACCCTGTACAAGGAAAGATATAATTAATTAATCACCTTATATTAATAACAGCTTAGCACACATACAAGATGCGGTCAAAAAAAATATTTGACTTTCAAGTCCATCTGCTAATTAAAAATCATTTTCATAAAGTGCGCATGCTTTGTATTTAAACCTATTTAAATAGTTTAAAAAAATTGTCCCACTCAAAATTAATGTAACTATAAGTCAAACCCGTAACAAACTTACAATATCATACAGGCTGTTGTCATTTAAAATAAAGTAAAATTAGAAACTATGAAACAATAAAAGAACAAGAATAATATTAAAGAAAAAGAGAGAAGAGAAATTCTTATTGAATTTGAGATGAATTATAATGGAATAGAACCTTCTCTTTATAGGGAGATGATGACATAGCCACCAAGTGATAAACCCTAGAATATCTCTAAATATAAATATTCACTATAAATAAAACTCTATTTATAACACCCCCCTTGAATATCTATTCAACCGATAATGTGCCTCGTTAAAATCTTAACTAAAATAAAACTCAGTGGAAAAAAATTCTAGAAAAGGAAAAAGAATACGCATATCTAACAATACGTCTTTTGGTTGCCTCATTAAAAACGTTGCAAGGAAAATCCAGTAAAACAAAAACCTTGTAAGGGAAAAAGAGTACACGCGTATTAACTCCCCCTGATGAGAGCATCAATTCGCATCCTTAAGCTTTCACATTCTAATCTTGTACACTAGATTCTTGAAGGTTGACATCGGTAGCGATTTGGTGAATAGATCACCCATATTAACTCTGATGAATATGTTGCACCTTAAAAATTCTCGCTATCACATTATCATGCTTATAGTTATAACAAGATATAAATGTGCACAAATTGCACTTGGGATATGGTTATTCGTGACCACAAAATTCTCCAAGAATTGCATATGCTATCAGCATTTTAAATCGTTCATAGATTGCCATATAAGTATAGTCAATAAGCCATATAAATAGACTTTAGGTTTCCATCAAGTTTTCATGTCATGCCAGACATATAAGATACATAAAGGTGATAGCACACACCATTGTCTTTATACTCTTAAGTGTTTGAACTATAGGTCCAAAACTACTTGTCTTTCAATATGAAATAAATTCCACTTGAATTGTTTATCCAGACTTAAGATCCTCATATATATTTAGTGTTATAATCAATGTCGTCGACAAACATTATATTGGTTCCAATATTTTTTTTCATAATGACATAACATATAGATCTTTTCATTCAAATATTCAAGTACCTGAATCTCTCATCAGATTTTATGAAGTGTTATGTCATGCTATCTTCTAGATCACTTACCTCTTTTATATGATCATTTGCTCATCTTCTTTATCAAGAATTTTATTTGAAACCGATTTGTCCATACGCTTTAAGCGTATCATAGACTTTGTCCTTCTAGGACTTAATATGAGCATTTGCAATGAGAATGTGGTTACTTTCTTTGGATCAGCAAATGTGACTGGCATGCTTTGCAATATATTGCAGATGAATTATCTTTTATGAACTTCAAGTTCATATTATCTTATTTGAGGATCTAGATGTACACATGATAATTCATTAAACGTAACTTTTTCTCAACTGTTGTATCTTGTCTCCCTCTCATATTAGAAAGCCTAACTTATTTCCTCAACTTTGAGAACCCATCTTTGTGTGTTATGGTGTTAATCAAATATACATCGCGCGTCAATAATAATAAGATGGAATTGTTTGGTTCCTGATCATAAACCACTTGTGAGGGGAGAAAATAATATAATTTCGTATATAACGTAAATCAGATTGATATACAGAACTTTATTCTCATAAGCAATTATTTAGCTATTAAGTGGAGGCGCTCAATAAATCATTTTTCTAAACCAATTGTGATGTAAACCAACTTATCAAGATAAACTATCTTGAATAAAAAATCTGAAAATTATGCTCTAAATCAAATTATTGAGCAAGTTACCTCACAAATATCATGTTACAGGTTAATAATAATCGCATATGTAACCATCTCATAGATGCATCTTATGTGGTATACATGGCATGCGAATGTGCCCATATTCACCTTCGATATATCCAGCATTATGGGATTCAATCCCAATTTTAGTTGGTCTATTAAATAATGAGAGCAAGCAACATTAGAGAATCCGTAAAGAACTTTTTAGTTCTTTAACATTTACCCATGTGAATTCTCTATTATTTTTGCCCAACATACATAAATTGGTATGGCTAAACCAATTATGCCAACTGAATTAATTACCTATATTGATAAACTTCTTATTTACACCATGACATGTGCAATTATTAATAAGCTCTAAGTTTATTATTGTTTAGCTCAAAAGTTATCGATCTACTTTGTACGCTTAAAAACAATCAAAAGATAAATAGGGTTGAATCGTAACCAAATATAATATAACCTAGAGATAAAAGAAATGAGATTATTGCAGTAGATCTGATAAGATGAACTCAAGAATAAATATTTGTTAGATGTAGAGATAGAGAGAGAATGAGAGAAAATAAGGGAGTTGTATTCTTTTATAATAATCATCCTCTTTTACAATGGGAAGGTCACATTTATATAATAGGGCCTTCGTTGAAATAATAAAAAAGTACAAAATGTGGTCGACGTCCTCCTAACGAGGACGCCAGGTCTTAACCAGCGTCGTGTTCATCCTTACGTCCAAGCCATACCCTTACTTTAATAGACGTATGCTCAGTGGGCGTACCCCTCGGAGTAGAGACATTGAGGGCCAAATTTGACCCCATACAGTTAGTCCATTCGCTCGTTGGAGGCGTATCCGGTAGACATCTTCAATGGGCGGATATGCAAACCTCGTCTTTAAAAAACAATTCCTTACTTTGGGGGCGGTGATGTGAATGAGGTGAAATATATGGCACCGTCGAGCTACAGACGCGTGGCCCCTTTTTTCGAAATGACACCATCGCACGCATGCGTCATAATTATACTTGCTCCTGAGGTTGTTCAGAGGATGATATGATGTTTTGGTTTCTCGCACCCATTTTGAATCATGCCTCTTCGATTTCTGTGCATCCTAACCCTATAAATAGAGGGAAGGTTCAATACATTTCATATTTCGAACCTTTGGAGAACTTTTTCTTGCTTCCCTGTTCACATCTTTCTAGAAACCGCTATTTTGTGCGAGACTCTTCTATTTCTTTTGAAACCACACTTCCTATCTTTAGTGTTTCGTTTCTCATATAGGATACAATGACAAAACATGGATAGAGTAGTAAAAAAGCCAAAGATAATGCCCCATCTAGGGCTCCGCCATCTTCCCGTGGTGAAGGGGAAAAGGCAGAGAAGGCCCTCGTTCCTCTCAGTGTAGACAATGTCCTCTCGAAGGAGATGCAAGTTCGTAGAGATTTTCCAACTAGAAGCCCAGCCCTTCCCTAGGAGCATAGCAAATTATTACAATCCCACTTAGATGATCTTAGAGAGACATACCATATTCCAGACCACGTGGAAATGGTTTCGACTAGGACGGACTATGCCAATGTGCACCGGCCTGGGTACTGCACATTCTATGAGTACCCGTTCTTGATTGGTTACAATCTTCCCATCTACCCTCTAATGGAGGAGCTTTGCCATTTTTACAATGTGTGTCCGGCTCGGCTCACTCCTTACACCTTGAAGGTGTGCCGTATTATGATCACTTATGCGGCCAGGGCTGAGTGCAGCGTCTTGGTCCACCACATCTTATAGTTATTCACCCCTAGTTACCCAAGGGGCACCATGCTGCAGTTGAAAAGTCGTGGCACAAGGGACTTGGTTGTTAAAGCCGATGACAAGACCAACCATCGTTTTTGGCATAAATATTTCTATATCAGGATGGAGCACCTGATGTCGAATCCCGAAGGGTTCCCGGAAAGCTGGAATCTAGAAGGTAAGTATTTTTACTTGTAGAATTCAGGATTGCTTGCGATTTTGACCATAAGGCCATTGTGATTTATTTGCTTTCCCCCCTCATTTTATTTGCAGCGAGGGCTTCTCCACCCCAGTTTATTAAAAATATTAAATCGTGGTTAGAGATAGTGATCCCGTATGCGGAGGAGTGCCGCACCTGGACTATATTTCGTGAACGATACGAATCGCCAGGTAACTCTTTGGTTACGGTTTGGAGGTTTCCTTAGGTTTTGTTAACTGACTTATTCGTGTTGGTAGGTCGGAGCGCTCCTAAGAAGAAGAAGAAAAGCATTGTTACCTGCCTAGGGTGGGGACTGACTCTAAAAATGAATACATACCTTGTGGCTCGCCCAGTGGCGGCGTCCACAAGTGAAGCGACTCCTTTAATGCCATCCCAATGGTCTGTGGAGGAGACTTTTGAGGGCGAGGAGCTGCCGGAAAGGAAAAGACGCCGATTGATGACTGGCAAGGGGACAACCACAAATGACAAGAGGGCGAGTGAACCCTATCGGGAGTCAAGGCCAGTTTTTATAGACGATGCCATCCGTTCTAGGAGGTGGGCTCCCAAAGGGAGGGCAGTTCTTGATGCCACCCCAGCACACATTTCAGAGAGTAGTTCATCGACTGCCCTTGGAGACGCGGGCGATGGTGCCGAGAGGGTGGATCCCGAGGTTGCCCATGCATATGCAGATGCATTAACGAGAGGTTCAGCCTGTGTGGAGATGACGGCGGGTAGATCTAACCATCGAATCCTGATCCTAGGAGGATATAACCTGTTGCAACACAACGAGCAGGCCGCAGCAGATATGACCCTGTTATGTGCGGCCGCTGAGCGTGAAATTCTAAAAGGTATTAGCGATGGGGAATTATCCCGAAGGATTGCTGGCACGGCCTTACAGGTATATTTTGATTTTCTTCATGTATCGTATAGTAAACTTTGATGCGTACTAACTTGCCTTTCCTCTTTTTCCTATACTTTAGACTCCCATCTTGGAGATAGAGAGGGGGCGGCGAGCGCAAAGGTAGGCCGCCACCTTTAACAAGGTAATAAAGAAGTATCAGGCGCTGGCGGACCTATTCAAGTAGGACCCAAAATTTTGGGTTTTCCATGAGGGCTTGGAGTAGTCGGAGGCCCAACTGAAGTGAAGGGTGGTTGAGCTGGAGCAAGTTGATGAGCAGCTTATGGCCGCTTTGGCTTGGAACATTAAGCTGGAGACTCTTCTCCAGTCGAAGGAAGAGAAACTAGAGGTCGGCCGTGGGGTGGCGGAAAAAGCCACCGATTTCCGAGCCAAGGTCGCTGCCTTGACCATCGAGCTTAATCCCAAAGCGGTTGAGATTGAGGCCCTCAAATAGACTGTTACATCAAGGTCTGATGAGGATGCGCATGGCGAGGCATGGGAGATGTGGGTGTATGCTTAAGCCAAGCTAGTCATGTTCAAGGAATTCTTAGGTGCGAGTCGAGCTACTGAGGTGGAGGTTCAAGACCAGCAGCGTATAGCTCAGGTCGCTCGCGAAGCCTGCGGGTATAGTTCTGACTCCCCAGACCGGGTGGGCTATAATTCCAAAGATATTAACCATCTAGGTTTCGAGTCCTGGATCTCTGCAACTTATCAGGTTGAAGGCTGCAGTGAACGAGATGGCGGTCCAGTAGGGGATGGTGAACGAAATGGCGAAGCCCCTTTGGACTTGTATTCATTTCGTTTTGTTGTAGTTGGAAATGTAAATGGATCCTTTTGTACATGTATTTTCGGACGATGATGGAACTGGAACTTTTGATGTTACTCTTTTCCTTTTGTATCTTTTATTTTCGGTATCTCGTCTTCACAGAGCGGACACTCGCTTGTTTGTAAGATTCTTAGTGTGCTTCTTGAATGTTGCTTGTGTTATCCACTGATAGTAGGCAGCTTTGATACTAAATAGTGGCAACTTTAGTTAATAATGGTGTTTCTTTATCTGTTATTTACGTGCTTTGCACCGCAATCGAACGAGGTTGACGACCGTTGGCGACGGCTGCCTTAGCCGTAATATTGTCGATGACCTTAGCCAAGTATGTAACTTTGACTATCATCGAGTTACTCATTTGTCGTAGTCGAACTACTAATGACGATGGCTTTAGCCTTTTACATGTTGGGGATGGCCTTGGCCGTATACGTAACCCCAACTGTCGTCGAGTTACTTCGTTTGTTGTAGTTGAGCTGGGTCAACTTATTGACGACGGTAGCCTTATCCATTAGCACGTTAGAGATGGCCTTGGATATATACGTGACTTTGATTGTAATTGAGTTACTTTATTTGTCGCAGTCGAGTAGGGTCGACTTATTGATTGTGGTGGACTTAGCCATTTGCACGTTGGAGATGGCCTTGGCCATATACGTGACTTCGACTGTTATCGAGTTACTTCATTTTTCGCAGTCGAGCAGGATCGACTTATTGACGATGGTGGCCTTAGCCATTTGCGCGTTAGAGATGGTCTTGGCCATACACGTGACTTCGACCGTCGTCGAGTTACTTAGTTTTTTGCCATCGCGCAGGGTCGACTTATTGACGATGGTGGCCTGAGCCATTTGCACGTTGGAGATGGCCTTATCCATATACATGACTTTGACTGTCATCGAGTTACTTCGTTTGTCGTAGTCGAGTAGGATCGACTTATTAACAATGGTGGCCTTATCCATTTGCACATTGGAGATGGCCTTAGCCATTCATACATTGGAGATGGCCTTATCCGTTCATACATTGGAGATGACTTTAGTCATTCATACATTGGAGATGGCCTTAGTCGTTCATACATTGGAGATGGCCTTTGCCGTTCATACATTTGAGATCATGCTAGTCCATTCCTTTTGTCATGTCAGCCAAGAGAGTGTATGAAGTGGCTGGTATGATAACCTCATTTTGCAAATATCTCCAGGTGTCCCCTCTTCCGCCTCGTTAAAAACCTTCCCGAAAAAACCCAATTGGGACAAACTCAAGTAAGGGAAAAAGAGTGTGCCTCGGAAGACGCCTTTTAGAAATGGAAATACTTGAGGTGGGTGACGTTCCAATTATTTTAGAGAGTTCTTCCTTCTATTGTTTCTAATTGGAATGCTCCTTTACGTGCTGCTGCTGTAGTTTTATAGGGTCTGTCCCAATTGGTGCCCAATTTTCCTTCGCTTGGGTCTTTTGATGCCAATGTCTTGGCTTTGAGGATGTAATCTCCCACTTTGAGTGGTCTTACTTTGGCTCTTCTGTTGTAGTACCTTTTGACCTGTTGTTTCTGGGCCACCATTCTTATGTGGGCCATTTCTCTTCTTTTCTCGGCCTCATCGAGGTCTTGAAGCCTATTTGTGTCGTTCTCTATTCTACTGGTATGCGAATATCTCAAGCTTGGCTCGCCGAATTCAAATGGTATAACTGCATCAATTTCGTAGACTAGTGAATATGGTGTTTCTCCTATACAGGATTTTGGTGTGGTCCGCTGTGCCCAAAACACTTTCGGTAGTAGTTCGGGCCATAGCCCTTTGGCTTCTTCGAGTTTCTTTTTCACTATGTTCAGTATTGTTTTGCTGTAAGACTCTTCTTGGCCATTGGTGGCAGGGTGATGTGGCGTGGAGAGTATTCGCTTAATGTGCCACTTATCGAAGAATCTTGTCGTCTTTTGACCGACAAATTACTCTCCGTTGTCCCAGCTGATTTCTTTGGGGATGCCGAAACGACAGATGATATTCTTCCATATTTGGGCGTACGCACCTGCTTCTACCCACTTGAAGAAGTAGTCAGTTAAAACTAATAGAAATCGTACCTTTCCTCGTCGCGCTAGTAGGGGATCGACTATATCCATTCCCCATTTGATAAAAGGCCACGGAGAGGTGACTGAGTGTAGAAGCTCTCCTAGTTGGTGTATCATGGGGGCATATTTTTGACATTGTTCACATTGGTGAACATATTTTGCTGCCTCTTTCTTCATAGTGGGCCAATAATAACTGGCTCGTATGATGCAGCATATGAGGGCGTGGTTGCCTGTCTGGGTGCCACAGTGACCCTCGTGTACATCTTCGAGTACTGGTCTCGTTTGGTGCTTTCATAAGCACTTGTCTAGGGGTCTGCCAAACATCCTTTTTAGAGTTCATGGTTTATCAAGCAATACATGGCGGCCTGTATGCGGAGCTTCTTTGCTTCTTTTTTGTCGAGCGGGAGTATACCATCCTACAGATAGGATACAAACTGGTTGCACCAGTCCCAAGTCAAATTTAAAGAAAGTACCTCAGTGTGATTAATGGCTAAATGTAGGAGGGTGACCACGCTTTCTCTATCGAAGTTTTTAGTGGCTGCGGACAATTTTGCCAGGCTGTCTGCTTTGATGTTTCGTGCCCTCAGAATTTGTTTGAAGCGGCACTCGTCGAACTCAGTCATCAATCTGTGGATCTCTAACTGATATTTTTGTAATCTCTGCTCCTTAATTTTTTAAGTCCCAGTAACCTGGTTCACTATGAGTTGGGAGTCGCAGTGGAGGATGAGTCGTCGAGCCCCGTATTTGACGGCTAGTTTTAGACCTGCAATAATAGCCTCCTACTCGGCCTCGTTGTTAGTCATTTTGGGACACCATACGGATTGGTGAATTATTTCATCTGTAGGGACCTCAAGAAACATTCCTAGTCCTGATCCCGAGGCATTAGAGGTGACGTCAGTGTACATAGTCTAAAAGTCGGTGTTGGAGGGGGTACGATGTGCCTCCAGTTCCGCCTCTGGCAGTATTTCAGCGTTGAAATCAGCTATAAAGTTGGCAGGTACTTGCGACTTAATGGCGGTTCTCGGGTGATACGATATGTCGTGCTCGCTGAGCTCTATAGCCCATCTAATGAGTCTACCCGATAATTCCGGCTTATATAGGGCGCTTCTCAATGGGAAGGTCGTTACTACTTTTATGGGGTGGCATAGAAAATAGGGTCAGATCTTTCGTGAAGATACGACCAATGCTAGGGCTAATTATTCAAGGTGCGGATACCGTGTTTCGGCGTCCACTAGGTTTTGCTAATATAGTAAATAGGAGATTGTGAACCTTCATTTTTGCGGACCAAGACTGCGCTGACGGCGACCTCAGAGACGGCCAGAAATACCAGTAGGGGTTCGCACGGGCTTGTGTTGGCCAGTAGTGGTGGCGAAGATATATATGCTTTAAATTTTCTCAAGGCTTCGACGCATTCTTTGTTCCATTGTAATACGGTTTCTTTTTTCAACACATTGAAAAATTTATGGCACCTATCGGAGGACCGTGAGATGAATCTGGATAGGACGGTTATTCGCCCCGTCAATTTTTGTACTTGTTTTTTGTTGTTCATAATCTCATGTATTGCATCTATAGCCTTAATTTGTTTCGGGTTGACCTCGATGCCTTGTTGGGACACGATAAATCCAAAGAATTTCCCCGAGGCTACACCAAAGGCACATTTCTCGGGGTTTAGCTTTATCCCGTACCACCTTAGTATTTCGAAGGCCTCTTTCAGGTGGTTGATGTGGTCTTCGTCCTTTGCTGATTTTACCAGCGTATCGTCGATATAGACCTCCATGGTCTTGCCGAGTTGTTCTTTGAACATTCTAGTGACTAGTTTCTGGTACGTATCCCATACATTTTTAAGCCCAAAGGGCATTACCTTGTAGCAGTATGTCCTTTGGTGGGAGCCGGAGTAGGCATCTAAGAAGCTCAGCAGTTGTCACGACCCGGATTTATCCCACCATCAGGCGTTGTGATGGCGCCTACTAACTGAGCTAGGCTAGCCAAATATTACACATCCTCTATCAACATCACTAATAAAATACTATCAACAATTAAATAAATGTGGAAGAATTTTAAGTTTAACCAAATAATATAACGATGCGGAAGTTTGAAACATATCACTACCCAAAACCTGGTGTCACTAGCTCATGAACTGCTAAGATTACTACATATAACTGTCTGAAAGAAATATAAAACCGTTTGTCTCAAATACATGAGATAACAGACTGAAAATAAAGATAGAGGAGAGAACGGGTCATGTGGACGCCTGCAAGGCTACCTCGGTGTCTCGCTAGTCGAAGTACCAACACTTGCATTACTGCTACTGTTCTTGTCTGAAACCTATATTTGCGCAAAAAGAGCGCAGAGTGTAGCATCAGCACAATCGACCCCATGTGCTGGTAAGTGTCTGGCATATCTCGGTGAAGTACTGACAAGGCTAGGACCATACACTCACATAAACATGTGCAGTTCAAAATATATATATGTACAACAAATGGAAACGAAGTGCTAAACTAAACAGTAAGAAGGGAGGGAAAACATACTATGGGGAACACAAGTCGAATATAAAAGAATTCAGTGTAATTAAGAAACAGGGCACAATAAAAAATACCAAAAATAAGAAATCCAACAATTGCACGGCATCAACCTTCGTGCTTTTACTCTCATCCTCACCCAAAGCAATCAAACAGAATGCATGTCATCTTTTACTCCCATCCATACCCAAAGCAATCAAATAGAATGCACGGCATCACCCTTCGTGCTTTCCCTCACATAACTCTCATATCATGGCACGGAATGACCCTTCGTGCAAATATAATCAACAATGGTACGGAATGTTCCTTCGTGCATAAATAATCAACAATGGAACGGAATGTTCCTTCTCCATAAATAGTTAAAACATGGCACAGAATGACCCTTCATGCATAATCACTCTTCCTCACCCAAACAACAATCACAACCAAACTGGCGAGAGAAATAAACAATAATAAGAAATATCCCGTCAAGGGAATAACATAATTAACAACTGAGTCCCGGCAAGGGAATAACACAATTAACAACTGAGTCTCGGTAAGGGAACAATATAAATAACTTTCAAATCCCAGCAAGGGTAATACTCAGTATATTTAACCATCCCAGCAAGGGTAATACTCAGTATATTTAACCATCCCGGCAAGGGATTAATCACAACTCCTTTCAATACTTTCAACTTTTACTCAATAGTATTTATCATTCGAGCCAACGCTCCAAACTAGTATATTCTCAGACTCTTCACATTTGTAGCAAATTATAATTTAGCTTAGGAGAGTTCCAAATTATCTCACAAACATGTACAAACAAAGATTCACGGTCATGCTAGACTCCAATGTATAGACACTCGTCACCACGCCTATACACCGCACTTTATCATTTAGCAAATAGCAATTTATTATACTCTAATATCATTCCCTAAAGCTAGGATAGATCAAACACTTACCTCGAAGCGTTGAAGTCTGCTTAATCCTCAACTATTGCTTTACCTTGTGATTCAACCTCCAATTCAGTGATATCTAGGCATAATTAACTTGATAATATCAATAAAGACTCAATGGTAACATCCCATATCCTAGATATGCATTTCCTAGCATTATTCCAAAATTCCTGAAATTAGACAAAACCCGAGCCCCAGGACCACTTCTCGAAACTCAAAAATTTTTACAGAAAAGTATTCTTCGTATTCTCCCACTTCCGTACAAATAAAGACCACCAAAATTAGAGTTCGTTTGACCCCTCAAATCAACCCCTAAAGGTCTCATAATTTCAGGCCCCAAAATCCTATTTTTCTACTGTTTTCATGAATTAAATAATGGAATTATGGTCTATAATCACCATAAATGAGTTTTAATAATCAAATCACTTACCTCTGTGATACCCACTAATTTTCTCTCTTAAAAATCACCTCAGAAGCTTCTTCCCGTTCCAAAATGGAAGAAAACTCGGTCTGCTCATTATAGGTATACTTTTCACGTGTTTTACTGCTCCCAATGGATTCCCTGTGAAATTTTAATGAATTTAGGCTTTTGAATCCTCAATTTGACCTTATAATGAAGGAGATATGTAGGTTTTAAGATTCGCAAATAGTACAGGTTTTTAATACGCCGTCAGGGGCAGTTTCGTTATTAACCTGAAAATCTGGGGAATCTTAGTAAAATGGCCATAAAATCCTCATACGATGTCCAGATTTGATGATTCTTTTTACTACGGGTCTTTAATTACGATACGGATATAATTCTTTATTCAAAAAAGTAATCAGCGCTTATTTGTTCAATATGATATTATTTATGCTTGAAGAAACAATGTCGAAGCATAAGAAAACGAGCATAATGCAACCCAAACCTATCTAAAACTCACCCGAGCTCTTCGGGACCGTATATTAAATATGTACACTAACTCAAAAATATCATACGAACTTGCTCGAGCGATCAAATCGCCAAAATAATATCAAAATCATTGAATCAAGCCTCAAGATTACCATTTCCCATTCAAAATTCATAAACTTCCAACTTTAGACATTTAGGTCCGAAACACGTCAAACGACGTCCGATTTCGACCAAACTTTAAAGGAAGAGCTTAAACAATATACAAGACTTCTACCGGGTATCAGAACCAATATACGAGCCTGATACCATAGTCTTTTAATAGATTTTCATTTCTATTTTTCTTAATAATTTCAGAAAATAATTTAGTAGAAAAATTATTTTACTCAGGTTCTAGACCTTGGATTTCGACTTCGGGCACATGCCCGAGTTCCATATTTTTCTACGGACCCTTGTCCAATCTCGGGTCCCGTGCCCGGGTCCGTTTACCAAAAATGTTGACCAAAGTCAACTATAATCATATTAATATCAAAATTCTTTAAACTTTCACAGAATTCACATATTTCAACACAAATTGTTTTTGGAAATAAGGTTTTCAAGGCCTCGAAAGCACAGAACGGATGAGGAAATAGGAGATAACCCTTTGGTTCGTCACATTCTCCACCTCTAAAACAACTATTAGTCCTCGAACGGACAAAAGAAAGAAGTACCTGAGTCGGGGAACAACTGTGGATAACGACTCCGTATATCAGACTTCGGACAGGTTGATGACTAAGAAGGATGACCTCTCCACTGAACACTTACTGAAGGAAAATTCTTCCACCTCAACTGTCGAACTTGCCGATCTAGAATAGCTACCGGCTCCTCCTCGTAAGATAAATCCTTGTCCAACTGGACAGTACTGAAGTATAACACATGTGTAGGATTGTCGTGATACCTCCGAAGCATAGACACATGGAAAAATGGATGCATGACTGATAAGCTGGGTGGTAATGCAAGTTTATAAGCCATCTCTCCCACTCAATCAAGTATCTCAACGGACCAATGTACCTTGGGCTAAGCTGGCCCTTCCTTCCGAACCTCATCACGCCCTTCATAGGCGACACTCGGAGCAATACTCGCTCACCAACCATAAATCTACATCTCGACCTTAAGGTCTGCATAGGCTGAGCTGAATGCAGTCTCTCCTGAATAATCTTGACCTTATCTAAGGCCTCCTAAACTAAGTCAGTACCCAATAATCGAGCCTCTCCTAGCTTAAATCATCCAACCAGAGAAGGACACCGCCTACCGTACAAGGATTCATAAGGACCCATCTGAATGCTCGATTGATAGCTATTATTATAAGCACACTCTGTCACAATATCCTTTCTCTATGCCACCAATAATTTTGTCGCAAATCCTGATACATCTTTGTTGCTCCTAGATGAATAGAATACCTGGAACTTTGAGCTTCCTCTAGAATCAATTCTCGAAGTCCATCGGTATTTGGCACACAAATTCGCCCTTGAAATCTCAGAACTCCATCAGCATTTAAGGTGACCTGCTTGGCACCTCCTCGCTGAACCGTGTCTTTAAGGACACATAAATGAGGATCATCAAATCGCCGATCGCAGATATGCTCCAATAATGAAGAGCAAGCGACCGTGCAAGCTAGCACCTGACTAGGCTAAAAAAAATCTAATCTCACAAATCGGTTAGCCAAAGTCTGAACATCTAAAGCAAGTGGTCTCTGGATGACCGGAATATAAGCAAGACTACCCATATTGACAGACTTTCCACTCAACGCATCGGCACCACATTAGCCTTACCTGGGTGATACAAGATAGTAACATCATAATCTTTCAATATCTTTGGCCATTTCCTCTGCCGCACATTCAACTCCTTCTGCTTGAACAAGTACTGAAGGCTTTTGTGATCCGTGTATACCTCTCACGCAACACCATATAGATAATGCCTCCAAATTTTCAAAGCATGACAATCGCTGCTAACTCTAGGTCATGAACCGGATAATCCTTCTCATAGATTTTCAACTGTCTCGAGGCATAGGCAATAACTTTTCCATCCTGCATTAATACTGCTCCAAGCCCAGTACGGGAAGCATCACAATAGACTGTGTAAGGCCCTGAACCCGTGGGCAAAAACCAACACTGGTGCAATAGTCAGAGCTGTCTTGAGCTCCTGAAAGCTCGCCTCACATTCATCTGACCATTCGAACTGGACACCTTTCTGGGTCAATCTGGTCATCGAGGTTGCAATAGATGAACACCCCTCCAAAAACCGCTAATAATAATCTGCTAATCCCAAGAAACTCCGGATCCTTGTGGCTGATATTAGTCTAGGTCAGTCCTTGACTGCCTCCATCTTCCTTGGATCAACCTATATACCTTTTGCCATCACAACATGACCCAGGAATGCAACTGTATTTAACCAGAACTCGCACTTTGGAAATATTTGCATATAGCTGACTACTTTTCAGAGTCTGGGGAGCCACTCTGAGATGTTGTGCATGCTCCTTCTGACTACGGGAGTATATCAATACGTCATCAATGGAGACTATCACGAACAAGTCTAAATAAGGCACAAACACCTCATACGTATGCACATAACCATGACATTGTCCATAAGAGTTGTCCCTAATTTCAACATTGCCAATTAACCGCGTGTTACCAAATACCTTATTCCAAAACTCCCACTTTACTCATAATGAGGCATGGAGACCTCATGATTACTTTCCCGAATTAAATGAGTCATATTTATCCTCACCTGGGTGCTCGTCTCAAGGGCTAAAAATCAACGATTACAAAATAAAAATGGCTAAATATGAATAAAAACTATACAAGAATTGTCAAATAAGCCTAACAGGCATGACTTCCATTTAAAATATTATACAAAAAAATTTTAATTTCATAAAAGGAGAATTTTAAACACATAAACTTTTACCACCAGGACCTTGTCCTCATATGATATCCATTGTAGCTTGAAGCTCGGTTTAAAAATATTTACATTATGCAAAAATTTGAGGACCTCATCCTCAACTCTAAATCACAAGTACTTGTACATTGTGCTAGCCGAAAATTTTTCATTTCCTTTCTTTCTTCTTTTCAATAATTGTCCGTCAAAGAAAATCACGACATAAAATGAACCCTCATATCGATAAGGCATACAATTAACAAGTAAAATTAATTATTCCAGGAATTACATCAAATCCCATTTTAGTAAGTAATATAAAGTCACTTTTAGTCTCATAAATATTCTCAGTGACCAACACATAATAATAGGGATAGTTATCTCCATATGATAGCATAACGTGAGTATTCTCATAAGTAGATTTGATGGTTACGAAGCTCACTCATGAGTGGGGCATATTAAAAGAACTCGCCTAAATTTTTCAAAAACCAAATCAAATTAAGTAAAAATTATCCTGTTTATAACAATATGAATTATACACGTGATGACACCATCTAGTGTAGTCACCCCAGCCCTACCATAGAAATTATATCAACAGCTGGGTTTCCACCTCTAGAAGTCTCACCTCCAGCTCTAACATCCTGACCTCTACCTCTGGTTGGTCCTGTAAGATAAATATTGACTGCAATGGAGCATGTAGCCCGAGTGCTTTCCTAAATTATATTTCTCCAAACTACCACCTTCACAACAGTTCCTTTGAGTCTCAGCTAACTAACAGGACGACATATTCGGACACTGTAATGGTGACCTGGCACAACCGTTCAGATCGTATATGCCACAAATTGCAGAGAATTTGGGAGGTAAACTCCTTCAAAACATTTCTTAAGACTAGAGTTGAGTAGGCAATGTTGCATTGGCCAATCTGCCCTCTTTATAGACTTGTCACAAACACTGACGACCAATCTCCTCTTTTCGCTCGACATTGCTGAGCTGCCCCATTTACTCATATACTCTTCGTTATCCTTTGGGGTGATTCTTACCCCTTGCAGAGTAACAAACCTTAAATATGTATAGTTTGTTTTGGGGGACCTTTCCATACCATATATAAATACATTCTAAGCCAAACTGACATAACACATGGAAATCCAATCCATTTACTAATAGTGGAATTCCCCTTTTTGGCTGTAAGTCAGAGTCAACATCCAATAATCCACAATATTTGTCCTTCACACCTCAAATAAACCAACCGGACGTCAAGGTCCGTTGAAATCACAAATGGTTAGAAAGTACATTATGTTTCCACTACTTTATTTTCCATCCAGAGTAGAGTAGAATCAAACCCCTTGCTTTCGACTATTCCCACGTTCTGCAATACCTCATAGCAGTGGTCAAGAAATTCCCATGGATTCTAAAAAGATGCATCGCTGAAGGTGGTAGCGAAGAGTTTGGTGAAACCTATCCGACCTCCGCAAACTTCTGAAGGCGTGGTTAATCTATCACCAACCTATGCCATTGTCCGGCTGAAGAAGCGGTACGTGACTTCGCCATTCGTGGGAAGACAAGAGTAGAAATTCAATTTAACATTTGAAGAAAAAATTCACACGATAGGAAAGAATGAAGGTGAAATTTTCCTAACTCTATAGCCTTTGGGGATAAATACAGATGTCTCCGTACTGATCCCTTAGAATCTACCAAGTTTGTCCGTGAGCAGCGAGACCTATGTAACCTGGCTCTGATACCAACTTGTCACGACCCGAATTTATCCCACCAACGGGTGTCGTGATGGCGCCTACTAACAGAGGTAGGCCAGCCAAACACTACACATCCTCTATCAACATCACATATAAAATACTATAAATAATTAAATAAATGCGGAAGACTTTTAAGTTTAACCAAATAATATAACGATGCGAAAGTTTGAAACATATCACTACTCAAAACCTGGTGTCACTATCTCACGAACAGCTAAGAGTACTACACATAACTGTTTGAAAGGAATATAAAACTGTTTGTCTCGAATACATGAGATAACAGACTGAAAATAAAGATAGAGGAGACAACGGGTCCTGCGGACGCCTGTAAGGCTAGCTCGGTGTCTCACTGTTTGAAGTACCAACACTCGCATTACTGCTAATGTTGCTGTCTGAATCATGTATATGCGTAAAAAGAGCGCAGAGTGTAGCATCAGCACAACCGACCTCATGTGTTGGTAAGTGCCTGACCTATCCCAGTGAAGTAGTGACAGGGCTAGGACCAGACACTCGCATAAACATGTGCAATTCAAAATATATATATGTACAACAAAAGGAAACGAAGTACCAAACTAAATAGTAAGAAGGGGGGGGAAAACATACTATGGGCAGCACAAGCCGAATATAAAGTAATTAGTGTAATTAAGAAATAAGGCATAATAATAAATACCAAAAATAAGAAATCCAACAATTGCACGGCATCAACCTTCGTACTTTTACACTCATCCTCACCTAAATCAATCAAACAGAATGCACGGCATCACCCTTCGTGCTTTCCTTCACATA
Organism: Nicotiana noctiflora; assembly: GCA_032618575.1. Taxonomy (NCBI): domain Eukaryota; kingdom Viridiplantae; phylum Streptophyta; class Magnoliopsida; order Solanales; family Solanaceae; genus Nicotiana; species Nicotiana noctiflora. Next base: position 65,680 of record JASVEL010003783.1, on the reverse strand, counting down.
ACTCTCATATCATGGCACGGAATGACCCTTCGTGCAAATATAATCAATAGTGACACGGAATGTTCCTTCGTACATAAATAGTTAAAACATGGCACGGAATGACCCTTCGTGCAAATATAATCAACAATGGCATGGAATGTTCCTTCGTGCATAATCAACAATGGCACGGAATGTTCCTTCGTGCATAAATAGTTAAAACATGACACATAATGACCCTTCATGCGTGATCACTCTTCCTCACCCAAACAGCAATCACAACCAAATGGGCGAGAGAAATAAATAATAATAAGAAATGTCACGGCAAGGGAATAACATAATTAACAACTGAGTCCCGACAAGGGAATAACACAATTAAAACTAAGTCCCAGCAAAGGGAATAATATAAATAACTTTCACATCCTGGCAAGGGTAATACTCAGTATATTTAATTATCCCATTAAGGGATTAATCACAACTCCTTTCAATACTTTCAACTTTTACTCAATAGTATTTATCATTCGAGCCAATGTTCCAAAATAGTAATATTTCATAGTTTATTCTCAGACTCTTCACATTTGTAGCAAATTATAATTTAGCTTAGGAGAGTTCCAAATTATCTCACAAACATGTACAAACAAAGTCCCACGGTTATGCTAGACTCCTGTGTATAGACACTCGTCACCATGTCTATACACCGTACTCAATTATTTAGCAAATAGCAATTTATTATACTCTAATCCTATTCCCTCAAGCTAGGATAGATCAAACACGTACCTCGAAGCCTTGAAGTCCGCTTAATCCTCAACTATTGCTTTACCTTGTGATTCAACCTCGAATTCAGTGATATCTAGGCATAATCAATTTGATAGTATCAATAAAGACTCAATGGTAACATCATATAGCCTAGATATAAATTTCCTAGCATTATTCCAAAAATCATGAAATTAGACAAAATCTGAGTCCCGGGACCACTTCTCGAAACTTAGAAATTTTTACAGAAAAGTGTTCTTCATCTTCTCCCACTTCCGTACATATAAAGAACACCAAAATCGAAGTTCGTTTGACCCCTCAAATCGATCCCTAAAGGTCTCATAATTTCAGCCCCAAAATTCTATTTTTCTACTATTTTTCATGAATTAAAGAATGAGATTATGGTCTATAATCATCCATAAATGAGTTTTAATAATCAAATCACTTACCACTGTGATATCCACTGATTTTCTCTTTTAACAATTTCCTCAGAAGCTTCTTCCCGTTCCAAAAGTGGAAGAAAACTCGACCTACTAATTATAGGTATACTGTTCACGCGTTTTACTGCTCCCAATGGATTCCTTGTGAAATTATAATAAATTTTGGCTTTTGAATCACTCAATTTGACCTTATAATTAAGGAGATATGTAGGTTTTAAGATTTGCAAATAGCATGGGTTTTTAATACGCCGTCAGGGCAGTTTCGTCATTAATCTAAAAATCTGAGCAACCGTATTAAAAATGGCCATAAAATCCCCATACGATGTCCAAAGTTGATGATTATTTTTGCTACAGGTCCGTAATTACGATATGGATCTAATGCTTCATTCAAAATAGTAAGTGGGGCTCATTTGTTCAATATGATATCATTTATACTTGAAGAAACAATGTCGAAGCATAAGAAAACGAGTATAATGCAACCCATACCTATTTGAAACTCACCCGAGCTCTTTGGGACTGCATACCAAATATGTTCACTGACTCAAAAATATCATACGAACTTGCTCGAGCGATCAAATCGCCAAAATAATATCAAAATCATTGATTCAAGCCTCAAGGTCATCATTTCCCTATCAAAATTCATAAACTTCAAACTTTAGACATTTAGGTGCGAAATACGTCAAACGATGTCCGATTTCAACCAAACTTTACAGGAAGCGCTTAAACAATATACAAGACTGTACCAAGTATCGGAACCAAAATACGAGCCTGATGCTATAGTATTTTAATAGATCTTTATTTCCATTTTCCTTAATAATTTCAGAAAAAACAATTTAACAAAAAAATTCTTTTACTCAGGTTCTAGACCTCGGATTTCGACTCCGGGCACATGCCCGAGTCCCATATTTTTCTACAGACCTTCCAGAACTGTCCAATCTTGGGTTCGGGTCCGTTTACCATAAATATTGACCAAAGTCAACTATAATCATATTAATATCAAATTCTTCAAATTTTTCATAGAATTCACATATTTCAACACAATTTTTTTTTATCTATGCGTCCAAACTGCGCATGCAAATCAAGGCAATATAAAATAAGGTTTTCAAGGCCTCGGAAGCACGGAATCTAAGCGAAAACATGTGATGACCCTTTGGGTCGTCACAGCAGTTCATGTCCCGCGGTGGCATCGATCAATTGGTCAATATGGGGTAGTGGGAATGAATCCTTCAAACATGCCCTGTTCAGATCAGTGAAATCCACACTCATTCTCCACCTCCCATTTTTGTTTTTGACCATGATGACATTGGCGACCCACTGGGAGTACTTCGATTCTCTGATGGAACCGTTGGCCAGTAATTTATATACCTCCCGCTAACCGCCTCATTGATGGCGACGTTGAATTTCTATCTCATCTGTCGCACGGGCGGATGTAATGGATCTACATTCAGCTTATGGGTGGTGATGTCTCTCGAGATTCCCAGCATATCTGAATGGGAAAAAGTAAACAAACCTGCATGGTTAGTTAGGAATTCACGGTACTTACTCGGGTTGGTGAGGCAGTGCATGATGTAGGCTTTCTTTGTGAGGTTGGCATTATCCAACTGGACCGGGTCGAGATCTTCGACCGTTACTTTACAGGCTTCCACAACGTCGGGGTCTTTGATGGCGTTCATTGCTGGGTTGACTTTAGTCCCCAATACGGCTGATTGCTATGCTTCTGCACTTGCCCCTTTTAGCTGTTTGGTATGGGTGCAGTCTTAAGCTATTTTATCGCATTTCTATGCGGTGCACGGCTCGCCTCGAATGCTGGATACCCCCACGGGGTGGGGAATTTGATCACTTGGTAAAAAATTGAAGGGACCGCTCGTATGGCATGTATTCATGGGCGTCCTATGATGACGTTGTAGGCCGTTTCCTGGTTCATTACATGGAAAGTGGTTTCCAGCGTTACCTCTCCTGCTAAAATGGGCAGTAGTATTTCTCCGGATGTCCATTTTACTGCATTGTTAAAACCAGTCGGTGTTATGAAGTGCGGTATTACCTTACCCTCAAGTCCCATTTGTATGAGGACCCTCTGGATAATACATGCGCCACTTCCATTGTCAATCATAATTCTTTCAACATCCGTATTGGCGATATGTAAAGTGATAACTAAAGCATCGTAATGAGGAAAAGACAAACCATCGGCATCGAACTTATCAAAGGTGATACTATCTTTGAAGTCATCATACCGTTCATGGGCGATGGTCCATTATAATTTGTGTGTGGTGGCGAACTTGACGTGGTTGATTGCAGAGTCGTCGCCACCTTCAATGATCATGTTTATCGTTCGTGCCGGGGAAGGCGGCTTTGGCAGCCTGTGGGGTTGTTCCTGTCCGCGCGCAAAGTTGATTTTTCCTTTGTTACTGAGAAATTCCCTCAAGTATCCCTGAATCATCATCCTTACCACTTCTTACCATAGGCCGATGCAGTCCTCAATTTTGTGCCCCCGTTCCTGATGGAACTCTCATAGGATGTTTGATTTCCTTGTAGCGGGGTCTGATTTTATCTTCTATGGTCACTGCACCTTGGTGCCCAGCTTTTCCAGTGCGTACACTATTTCTGAAGGAGACACACAAAAGTTATGAGAAGATAATAAAGGAGGTGTACCTCTTTCGTTTTGGAGTGGGGTGACGTATTGCTGTAGAGAATCCGTATGCCTTGGTGGTGGATGGGAAGATCTGGTGTATAGCTGGCGCCGGTCTCTATTAGGGCGTGGGAGTTGTTCTCGCCGTCCTTCATTGCATTGTTCCTCCTCATCTCTAAGTGTATCATTGTTAACCGTTGGGTCGGCCCATTGAGATCTTTCTCATCTGCTCGTACCTCAGCGCAATAGGCATTGTGGATTTCCTCCTATTTGGTGGGGGGATATTTTATGAGACGGCTTAGTAGTTTCTTGGTTGCCCTCGAACCATCCCTATTCAGTCCGTTCTGGAAGGCGGTGACTGCCATACCTTCCGATACGTTTGGTAGGATCATCCTTACCCAATTGAACCTGGCCAAGAAGTCCCTGAGTCCTTCCTCTGCGGTTTGCCTGACGGTGAAGATGTTGTTGAATCTTGCTTCCGCTTTCTTCGCTCTTACATGGGCGGTGGCGAACTTATCCGCCATTTCCTCGAACATTAATATTACTTTAGCTGGAAGCTGGGAGTACCACGTTAGGGCCCATCCTGTAAACATCTCACCAAACTTCTTCAGCAGCACCGATGGTACCTCCTCTTTTGATAGGTCATTACATTTCACGGCAGTGACATAGTGGATCAAATGATCTTCGGGATCTGTGGTTCAGTCGTATACCCTTAAGTAGGGTGGCATCCTGAAGGTTTTTGGGATAGAGTGAGGAGCAGCTTCTTCGGTATATGGTTGTTTGACGAACCTTCCCACGTCGCATTTTGGCAGCAACTTGGGAACATTAGGGATCTTGTCTATCCTATCATGATGCTCTTTCATTTGGTCGCGAAGAGTCTTGTTTTCTTTCTCCATTTCTTCCATCTTCTTTAGTATGATTGTTAGCATACCGTCGTTGGCTTGTACTTCGATAGGTCTGTTATTTGCTTGTACAGCCTCAGGTTTACCCATGGCAGCGATGATGCTTACCGTTGGTATACACCTGACGTTACTTTGTGGTGACTTCTCAACTAAGCCACTTAGAGTACATGTTAGCCATTCTTCCAGTAGCTTCTTAACCACCGAGGTTGCTTCCTTAGCCGTTGATGTGGAGACTCCTTTTTCATGCATGATCGTCAGATCTTCAGATGGAGAAGGTGAGATCTCTGTACTTGGGGTGGTACTAGGGGTTTCATTCAAGATACCCTCGTCACTGTCCTTGTTGAGAGGACCAAGGAGATTGGTTGTAACACCCATTATGGCTTCGATCGTGTGTTATTTTCGGTCATCTTTTGTGTGGTGTAGAGAATGGTTATTGGTTTCTCTCTAGGTGGATATTATGATTTTGATTCTCGAAACTCCCCATAGACAGCGTCAAATTGTTTGGCTCAAAAGTTATCAATCTACTTTATAAGCTTTAAAAAATTTAAAAAATAAATAGGGGTAAATCGCAACCAAATATAATATAACCTAGAAATAAAAGAAATGAGATTATTGCAAGATCTGATAAGATGAACTCAAGAATGAATGTTCGTTAGATGTAGAGATAGAGAGAGAATGAGAGAAAATAAGAGCGTTGTATTCTTTTAGAATAATCATCCTCTTTTACAATGGGAAGGTCCCCTTTATATAATAGGAGGCCTTCCTCGAAATAATAAAAAAAATACAAAACGTAGTCGACATCCTCCTAACGAGGACATCAGGTCTTAACCGGCGTCGCCATCATCCTTACGTCCGAGTCGTACTCTTACTTTAATAGACGTATGCTCATTGGGCGTACCCCTCGGAGTAGAGACATTGAGAGCCAAATTTAACCCCATACAATTATGATATGGGTTTTTGTATCAATAAACATTCACTTTAGTATGGTATTCTTTTATTTGTGTAATACAAACTGGAGAATAAAGCGGGTAGCTTTTCACATACATATTATTCCGCTACAAATTGTAGTGATAGAAGATATTAAATCTTTCCTTTATTTATAGTCTCATTATAATCAATCGCTTTCGCGTATACTTTAGAAACTGAATAAGTTTATTTGAGACTTAATCAATACCTTTTTGGTAATCAACTCTGTTTCTCCAAAATAGTATAATTGGCTCTTGCAGAGTTCTCAATTAATTTTGTAGTACCACATATTAATCAACATCCATATGGTGAATATCTCTTTTAAGGAGAAAGTTATACCATTATGGTCATTATCAAAATTATACGCAAGATATATTTCTTGCATTATTATTGTCCTTTAATAATCACATTATTAAAATATTTTGGCAAACAATAGGTATGTGACCAATGACCATTCATGCCATAATTATGATATTATTTTCTTATATCATCTCAAACCTCCTTCTAGAGGTGAGTGTGGTATATTTACTACCACTAGCACGTTCATATCCTTCCAAGAATGAATATATATTCATAAATCAGATGTTGTCACATCCACATAAAGAATGGACCAAATCATCTATATGTGCTTTATAAAATCTCATGTCAAATCAATGAAAAATATTACTTTCATATAGTGAAGGATTATTTTGAGAATCCTTATAATTCTCATTATCACGATAATGATGATTATAATTTCATTTATTGCCACGTCCATATCCATTGATACCTTCACGATAATAATTTTGTCTTCTTTCAGATTTAGCACATATTGCTATCACATTCTCTCAAGGGAATGAGAATGGAGCAAATTCAATAGGACATGTTTTTACTTCTTGTGCTCACGATCATACATGACTTTGATCATGGCAAGACAGAGAAATTTTACCACTTCGAATGGTTATAATTTCTTACTAACTCCATTAGAGTTATGGTCAAAATTTATTTTCTTTGCTTGTATTTAAAATCAAAGTATAGAATAGAAGAGAAAAATACGGTAAAATACTTACCTTAAATTTAGAATTTAATCGTGAAGAAAGTTCATAGAACAATTGACATATACTCAATCCCAAAGCTTCTACTCAATTAGTTAGAGTCTCTCGTGCTGATAACATGGTATTGAATTTGAGATGAATTACAATTGAATAGAACCCTCTATTTATAGGGAGATGATGACTTAGCCACCAAGTAATAAACCCTAGAATCTCTCTAAATATAGAGGTCCACCATAAATAGAACTCTATTTATAACACTAAAACTTTTATTGACGGGTTGATTCATTTATATCTGTAGTGTAACTTTTTCTTAATTTAAAGCACAGTTTATTCTTCCCATTTTACTCGTGACGTGTTTAACATCAATAGTTTAACTAAACTCTAAGGGTGTGTTTGATATAACGAAAAATATTTTTCATAGAAAGTGTTTTCAAAGAAAATGTTCTTGGAAAATATGTAGTAATCTTATTCATTTTCGGTGTTTTGTACGCAAATTAAGAAAATATCTTTTCAAGAATATTCATAAAACATTTAGATATACTCCCTCCGATCAAAAATACGTGATATTTTGTCATATTTTTTGTGATTCAAAATAAGTAATTTTTCCTTATTTCAAGAATGAATTAATTATTTTTTTCTACATTGGCCTTGGAGTAAATAGTGTTGCAATATGTGGTAGGAATATTTATGTGATATACTAAAGGTTAATATAGTCAATTTTATTGCTAATTATTGTTAAAAGGTGGATTTCTTAATTTGTGTGAAAACATCCAAAAAAATTACTTATTTTGGACCAGATGGAGTAATAAACATGAAGCCATAAATTTCAAACTAATAACCTTTCGAACCGAGAAATTTCATACAATTTTGAACCGATAAACTTTCAAAACTGCGATATTTCGAACCCGTAAACTTTATAGTTTCTAAACTCATAAACTTCCAAACACATAAATCTTCGAACTCATAATTTTGGAACTTGTAAAATTTTAAACCTTTAGATCGATAAATAAAAAACTAAAATTGAAAAATATATTTAAAAATATATATTTTTTGGAGAGGGGCAGGGGCGAGGGGGTTGTAAAATGAAAATGAAAACAAAAATTTAAATTACAAAAAAAAAAGGAAAAAAATGTACTCGTGGGGGGGGGGGGGGGGTGGGGGGAGGGGATAGGTAGTGAAGAAAAACGAAAAAAAAAATAAAAATTTAAAATTACAAAAAAAAAAACGTAAACAAAATAATATTTTTTTGTTATGGGATGGGGGCTGGGGTGTAGGGGTAGTTGGTTGGTGTTAACGGAAAAGTTGAAATTTGAAGAAAATAAAACCTTTTTTTGGAGAAGGGGTGAGATGAGTTGGTAAGGTAGGGAAGGTTGAGAAGGAGTTTTGAAAAATATTTTCTCTTCACTTGATAAGGAAAATATTTTCCTCCAATTAGTTCATAAGGAAAATGTTTTTCAAAATATTTAAACCAACCAAACCTGAGAAAATTGAAAAATATTTTTCAATATACCAAACACACCCTAAACTAAATAGTTTTATCAAAGAACATGATGGTGTGTTTGGTAGGGCGGGAAATATTTTCTTTGAAAATGAATAGTAATCTTATTCATTTTTCAGTGCTTGGTACGCAAATTAAGAAAAATAATTTCTCAAGAGTATTCATAAATAATTTAGATATAATAAATATGAAGCCATAAATTTTTAAACCATCAACCTTCTTAACCCATAAATTTCGGGAACATTCGAACGCTAAACTTTCAAAACCACGAAATTTTAAACCCTAAACTTTATAATTTTTAAACCAGTAAACTTTGAACTCATAATTTTGGACCTTCTAAAATTTGAACCTTTAAATCGATAAATTAAAAATTAAAAAATATATATTTTAAAAAAATCAGGGGTGGAGGTTAGTAAAACGAAAAATATTACAAAAAAAGTTTTAAAAAAAAATTGTGCAAGGTGAGGGTGTGATGAAAAAAAAAATAGAAATTTAAAATTATGTAAAAAAGGTAAAAAAAAATTTTCCGGTGGAGTTTTGGGGTGGGGTGGGATGGAGGCGGGTGGTAACGGAAAAACTAAAATTTGAAAGAAAAAAAAAGCCGATTTTTGAGAGGAGGTGGGGTGGGTTGGTATGGGTGGGGAAGGTTGAGAAAGAGTTTGGAAAATATTTTTCCTTCTCTCGATAAGGAAAATATTTTCCTCCAATTGGAGGAAAATGAGTTAATAAGAAAAATATTTTCCAAAATATTTAAGCCAACCAAACATGAAAAAGAGTAGACAAATATTTTCCTTCATACCAAACACACTCGATATTTTCTCTCATACTATCTCTACGTGTGCGTATGTGTTTTTTTATTGAATTTATTTATTTAGGAACCTTAGTTATACAGTATATATATAGCCAAATACATAAATAACCCCTTAAACTTGTTCATTTTTGTATTTGTCTAAACACTTAAATTGCATTTGACATATTGAACATCCGAATGTACTCAAATTGTGGCTATCAAGTACTAGGGGCGGATCCACATAGAGTCAAGAGGGTTCATATGAACCCGTTTCATCAAAAAATAGCACTGTGCATATAAATTTATTTTTCTGTCTTCAGAAAAGTAAATGCATAAATATAATTTTGAACCCGCTACAAACAAGTAAATCGCCTAGACTACTAGTACAAAGGGTTCAAATTTTTCACATGGTCTTGAGTTCGAAACCAGCTAGTTACATATGATCCCGTTAATTTTACTTCTTTGCATTTTGAACCCGCTTTATAAAAATTTTGGGTCTGCTCGAAACTAACTAGTTACATATGATCCTGTTAATTTTACTTCTTTGCATTTTGTACATGCTTTATAAAAAATTTGGGTCCACCACTGTCAAGAACGAGATGCTAACATAGCATCTGATGTGATTTCTACCAAAGTGCGCTTGAAATGACTATAACAGTTACAACAAATGCTCTTTACTGGATAATAAAAAATTTCACCAGAAATATGAACTTCCATAGGCTCAAATTTGGGTTGTACATAGGTCGGGTTGGTTTGAATTTTGTATCAAATCAAATTAATTGTGTCGGGTTATTAAATTTAAAGACCAAACCAAATTAATAAAACTCGGGGTTTTCAATCTCGTTTTTTTCGAGTTATTTGGGGGTTTTTCCGGTAAAATCTTCGTAGCACAAAATATACAATTTGGGCTTAAAATATTTCGTTAATCCTAGTAAGATACAACTATATAAGATATTTTTCAAGAAAATAATACAAAATATGAGATGTGTCGTGGAATTATCCTAAAATATTCAATAATATAGACAATAAAATTGTGTAATATAAATATTTCTAATTAAAAAGTCATAATAAAAATAAACATAATCTAAAGTACTAAGTCATGCTAAAATAAGTAGACTAATAAGGGAGTATTAATTAAATGACTAAACGCTAAAGAAAAAATAAAAAAAATAGATTATGCATTTATATCTAAATTATCGCAGAACAAAAAATAGATATTCAATGCATTGTTATTCGTAGTATTGAATTGAATGTCTTTTGTTAGCATAATATTGATTTGATTTTGGTTTGGGCTTTTTAATTTTAATATTAAGAGAAATTTTCATGGAGCATTATCTTTTAGTGGTAATTAGCTATTTATAGATAACATTTGCTACATGATTATAGATACATTTTCTATTGTTATAAGATATATTATATGTAGTTAAGCTACTGTATTCATAAATCAGTAGCAAAATTAGGTGGGGAAGTCCAACTAATCAACTGTTGTATTCGAGTGTATTCATGACATAAAATATGGGATTACAACTCGACAGATTATTGTATTCATCTGTTTTCGACTATATTCACGGCGTAAAACAAGGGATTACACTATTTCTAAACGGGAAGTGAATCAATTAACACAATAGACTCCTAATATAACTCAACAAACTCAACTATAACACACAAAATTTGTATTTTTAGTTATAAAAAAATGATTATCAATCGAAAAATACCCCAAAAATATAGCAATCTTCAGAGAAATTATATAATACATCTAAATACATAAATTATACTCCCTCCGTTTTAATTTATGTGAACTCATTTGACTAGACATGAAATTTAAGAAAAGAGAGAAGACTTTTAAATTTGTGGTGTAAAATAAGACACATATTTTGTGTGACTTTAAATCATTGCATAAAGGTAAATTGCTTCCAAATAAGGAAAGATGTCATTCTTTTTGGCACGGGCCAAAAAGGAAATAGTTTCACATAAATTAAAACGGATGGAATATTAATTAAAAAAATTATATGAATACATTCATGACTTATAGAGAGACAATGAATATAATAAAATACATAGAATACAACGGGAGACATTGAAATACAACAACAACAATAATAACAATAATAATAATAATAATAATAATAATAATAATAATAATAATAATAATAATAATAATAAAAGATAGTGAATACATGAAAATACAGCGATATATATTGAAAATTCATTGGAATGTATTAATAGAAATTCAAGTTGCTCAGCTCAAAACTTCGTCGTCTTTGTTAAACCTAATTTCCGATGAATCGGTCGTCGAGCAAAAACCCCGAATCTAACCGTTCCCATGAATCATGTACAGTAGCCGAGCAAAAATCATGGCAAGACTGCGTATCGTTTTTTAGGATTTGTCTCTCTACCAGCAATGGACTAGTTCTTCAACTTTTGTGCTTTGCATTATCATTGACTGGTCCCCCCCTTTTGTATACGGTTAAATTGATTTGTTTGAACTTTGAACTTGTGGGTTTTTCTGGGTCTCGCTATTGTAGAAGTGAGAAGTTTATGTCAAATACAGTAATTATGAAAGAGAAAAATATAATAAATAGGGTATATAGTGGCTTAGAAGTAGGAGGTACCTAAAATTAGATATTTTCTTATAAAAATAAAAGGTATCTTTAAAATATAAATTTTTAAATGGTATTTATTAAAATAAATAAGGTAACCTAATGACTATAAAACTTATTGGAACATTCAAAAGTTCTAAATTCAACCTTGAAATAATACTTTAAAAGATAAAATTATGATAAAGTTTAAGAAATATGTATAAATTACATCACTATAAGCATATTTATATATTAAATATATCTAAAAATTTTATATATGTAATTTCGGGTTGGTTAAGTTTCGATTTGACTTTCTTTAGCTAAAATCAAGCCAAACTACTTATGGCCGGTTTTCTTATTCCAACACCAAACCAAATCAAACCAAATCATAATCGAGTTTTTGTTCTCGATTTGACTCGGATTATTGGGTTGGTGCAGTTTGTCAGTTTTCGTTGTCCACCCCTAGTTCAAAGCAATTCTCTTTCATGTCATCCAATTTGTTCTGCTTATATATTTACGGCAAAATACTTTAAACTACCCTATACTTGGTTCAAATTATTAGTATTCTCCCCGAACTATACCCGTTCTTAATTACCTCCCTCACTTGGCATGTTGGATGCCATTACCCCCTAAACGTTGATGTGGCAAAAAGTGTGGGTGCACTCGCCTGCCATGTAGATCTTTGGTATATGTAGCATTTTTTTTAAAAGTAAAATATATTTTTACCTTTTTAAGAATATTATTTATATAAACTTATTCGAATATAATGTATTGGATAGAGCTAAATTATTTAGGCTAAATATTTTTATTTTCCAAAAAATAATAAAGTTTTAGTTAAATCCTTTTTTTATTAATTTATCCCGAAAATAAAGATTTATACAATTGAAATAACTAGTCAAGTTATCTAAAAAGTTATAAAAAATACATACTTTGAATTAATTATTTTGGCTATAAGTTTTTATATATCTCTAAATTACAGTGCTCTAAAAATATTTTTTTAACAGATTTTACCTAAAAAAAATACACAATTAAAATAAATAGTCATTGCATCAAAGTGAAATAAATAGAGTGTGCACGTGCAATATAATGCAAGTTATTTGTTTTATTTCTTGCAATTGTACACTCTTTTTATTTCTTCTTTTGATGTAATAGCTATTTATTTCAACTATGTATTTTTACCTTTTTCAGGTAAAATCTATAAAAAAAATATATATTTTTAGAGCACTGTAATTTAGAGCCATATAAAATATTATAGCCAAAATAATTAATTTCAAACTTTGTATATTTTACAACTTTTTAGATGACTTAGACTATTTATTTCAATTGTATAAATCTTTATTTTCAGGTCAAATTCAAAAAACAAAAAATTTAACTAAGACTTTATTATTTTTGGCAAAATAAAAATATTTAGCCTAAATAATGTAGTTCTATTCAAGTTTTATTATACATTATATTCGAAAAAATTTATATCAATAATATTCTTAAAAGATAGAAATATATTTTATTTTTTAAAAAAGTGCCACATATACAGAAAAATCCATGTGGCAGACGAGTGCACCCACACTTTTCGCCACATCAGTGTCTAGGGGGTAATGAAAAGGCCATGTTAAGGGGCATAATTAAGACAAAGCATAGTACGAGGATGATACTAATAATCTGAGCCAAGTTTAAGGGAGGTTTAAGGTATTTTGCCTATATTTAAACACTTTTCTGGTCAATCACCACAAAATAATTTCTGCCATTTTGAAGATCTATGAAGTTGTGATTATAGAAAATTTACGATTTGACTGAAGAGGCGCACTGTTAAGGAACAACAAAGTTTATCACTAACACACTACAACCCAATCAATATACTTGTTTGATTTCAATCTGATCTGAAGACCTACAAACACCATTCAGCATATAAACAGTTTTCGTTTCTTGTGTTCAACATATTACACGAGAAATCACAAAGACAATCACAACAAGAACATCCACACCTGCACAACCCAATGAAGATACTTTGAGTTCAAATAAAGTACCTTTCATTCCATGTAATCGATGTCAGTATATCTTCCCAGAAAAACATAAATAGTCCTACACAAATTCAATATCAACAAACCACAATCAAATGATCCGGGTTCCAGATTCTCTTGGCCTATACCTCTACCTTTTCAATTTCTGCTTTTGGTTCTTTTCCCTCTGACGCAGCACCGTCTGCATTACCTTCTGCTCCTGTCAACATATCATCATCCGTAGCTGGAGAAATCTTGAACATTTCGTCATTTTCCAATGCCTCAAACTTCTCTTTTGATTCACCTTTCAGTAGCTCAACAACCTCGAGCATTGTCGGTCTCTTCTCAGGTCTATTATGAGCACAAATGAGTGCAACAAGAACCAGTCTTTTAAATTCTTCCTCCACATAGTTACTGTTCAACCTTGGGTCTGCAAGTTCGCTGAATTTCCCTTCACATGCAAGGGGTAGAGCCCAATCAGTGATTGTGCGTTTCACAGTTGGATTAAGCTTCTCAATTGGTTTCTTGCCACTAGCAAGCTCTAGTAAAAGAATACCAAAGCTGTACACATCACAGCTCTCTGATGCCTTCCCTAACATTGCATATTCTGGTGCAAGATAGCCTAGAGTGCCTTTTACTCTTGTGGTTACATGTGTTGCACCATCTGGGATTAACTTTGCAAATCCAAAATCAGCAACTTGGGCTTGGAAATCAGAATCGAGCAGTACATTGCTTGCTTTGATGTCTCGGTGGATGATATGTGGGGTCGCATGGTGGTGTAGATAGCTGTTGTAAACATTATAGTCAAATAAATGAGGAGAAAACATAAGACCCTGTAACATCCGAGGTGGGGGGGGGGGGGGGGGGGGGGGTTAGTCAGAAAGAAGGATGAAGGATGTTACAATTACTTACACAATTCCCTCAGCAGACCCAATTGCAATGTTCATTCGTCGCTTCCAATCAAGAAGGCTTTCGGCAGAATGTTGTCCGTGAAGATGAGAAAGTAAGCTCAAATTAGGCATGTAATCATATACAATCAGACGTTCCTGGCCTTCAGCACAGTAACCACGTAAACTTAGCAGATTTTTGTGTCGTACTCGAGCCAGAATTTCAACTTCAACAGCAAATTCCATCTCGGCTTTGTTGCTCCACACTTTTAGCCTTTTGACCGCTATCTGAAAATATGCATCCATCAAGATAAACTCTACGCTCATGCGCAATAGGTGAAGTTTTACAACTTATTCTACATACACGTATCATATGGAAGGGACTTAAACTTCAATGGCACGTGATGTCTTTTCAAATAAAAGATACTTTGGCAGTCTTCCATTCTCCTTTTTATATGTCCATTCGTCAGGAAATATGTTAACTCAAGAAATGAATCTTTTTAAGACACGCACGCACGTGAATGCACACGCACACGAACGGACATATAATTTGCATATATCCTTAGTCACAGCCTCAGGGCCACTGTCAGCTCTCTTCTAAACGTGCCTACACCACTTTGTCCACCTCCCTCCTTTTATATGGGCATTCGTCAGGAAATATGTTAGTTTCCAAGAAATGAATCTTTTTAAGACACGCATATACAAGAATGCGCACACAGCCACACACACAAACGGAACCATGATATGCACTTTGTCCGCCTCCATTTTTCGGCAGTTCCATTCCACGGTTTCAGACTTTCAGCAGAAGCAGTCCCTTCCATGGTTTCAGACTTTCAGCAGAATCACTCTTCTTAATCCTCTTTCTATTTCATTTATATACCTTGTTCCCTTTTCCTTTTTTTTTGTTTGGAGGGGGGGGGGGAGGGGAGGGGGGGGGTAACCACAAGAGGCAGGCATAGATGCATCCATTGTCCCAAGTGATATTAGCATATATGCAGTATTTGTCTCTAAACACAGATGACATGAATCCAGCAGAAAATACACAATTTTTCTTCAAGCTTTAGAATGATATGTTTCATTTATAATATATTTGTCACAGAAAGAAAGAGGAACTTTGACTCTGTTTTGAGAATAATTACTGGTTGACTGAATATAGACATGAGCTTTAGATAGTTTAAACAAATGCAATACAAGCAAGAAAACCAGGAAATCACATTAAAGACGTAGTGAGATTGGAAAGAGGAGAAGCGGTGCAGAGAAATCTAAAGAATCAAGAAAGTTACAATGAGGAATACATGGCAAAGCAGTACCCGAACATCCATTCGGAATTGCAAGTTATTATCAAATTGCAGCATGAAAGAATAACCATAATAGATCTCGAACTATATAAAATAAAAAAAAGTCCCGAACCTAAGACAAATGGGTCCAGTATAAGGTTTACAAGAAAGGAAGAATCGGCAGCGAAGACAGTTATCCTGTAAAGCTAAGTTTTAAGAATGACTAGCACCAAATATCGGATTTCATACCACAAACTAATACAAGCAAGAGAAACATGGGATTCCTAAATGCCCCCCCCCCCCCACCCACAATAAAGGTAGCATCCAACACCTTGAAATAATCCACAGTTACCTACTACCTCCCACCCAGCTTAGGTATGTGGTAACTCTACTCCTATGGATTAGACAAATGTGGAGAATTCACGTAATGTCGCCACTATGGGATGCGAACCATGGTAATGCACATTTCAGACAAACAAGACCTACCTTCGGATGAATTCAACATCTACTTCCAGACTAATTTTTCATTAAGACCAAACTATCAATCAATTACCCACCGCTCAAACCCAGACTAACTGGATCTGAGAAAAAGGATCTACATTTCAAAGACACGGTTGTATTTTATTATCTCCTTAAGCAACCTTGATATCGGTTTTCCCTATCTAATGAGAGATGACCAGTGAATCAAACAAAGAAGAGATCCTTTTCTTGGGTTGAATTAAGTGAAAAAGGACATAAAGAAGAGATTCTTCATATAACTTTCACAATGTAACGAAAGGTCTGGATAATGGCTTACCTGCAGCCTCCAACAAAGATGTGATTTGAATCCTCTGATGGAGGTCGTGCTCATGTACTCTTAAGCACCAATTATAGAAAATACAAATTCTGAGTTGGTTTCAAGTGTTTTAGATTAAGTTTCTAACTGAAGAATATCGAACCCAGTAAAATCACCATAGTGCATACGAATTTTAGATCAGACAGTCTAGGAATGTCTCTAGACCCATTTAGCCATATCTGAATTTCATATTTGTCGTTCAAATACCAGGCCTAATGCATGCATGGCGTTCTTTAGCATTGCATTAGATGATGGACAAAAAATCCAAAGTTTCCTTTGCTTGATGTATCGTTTATGATTTGGAAATTTTAAAAGTGGGTCAAATAAACATAAAAAGAGAGAGAGGGAGGGGGATAAGAAAAAGAGGAAAAAAAATGACCAATTTTTTCCCCGAAAAGATGAACTTTTGACTACAATGCCACTCTCATTTAAGAATAAACTGTGAAGCAACTCTTGTTTCCTCTTTGCTATTGTTATGACCTTAATTGTGACTCAATAGCAAACATACATTTGAGAGAAGAATGGTAACATCATATGGTGTTTGCTGGCGATGTATCAAATAGATGTTTCTCCATAGTCATAGGTCCTTTACCTAAGATTTGGTTTTGTGAAGGGGCGAGGGGAATTTATCTAGTAGGTTTGCCAAGTGAAGAATGTAAATTCCTGTCTAGTCGCTTCTTTCTGTCCATCTTGGACGGGCTAAAAAAAACCTAACCCTTTTTTTCCTTTCAATAGGGGCTCAAAGAGCTGAGTCCCTTTCCTAATCTCTTCTCTTTAATTTATTCTCTACCCAAAAACCATAGTGCAAGTGTTGACAAAATCAAAATTGTTAGTAATTTCGATGATGCTCATCCATCAAGGCTGAGATGTGCCTCACTTCAAAAGAGCTGGTTGCTGGATTAGACTTAACTATGCAAAAATTATACTCTCTTCCTTTCAACTTATGTGAACCTATTTCCTTTTTAGTTCGTGCCAAAAAAAAAAAAATATGACCCCTTTCCCTATTTGGAAACAATTTACTTTTATGCAATGATTTATCCGCACACAAAATATATGTGCCTCATTTTACATCACATATTTAGTAGTCTTCTCTCTGTTCTCAAACTCCTTGCCCAGTCAAATGGGTTCACATAGATTGAAACGGAGTGAGTAGCCTTCTACTAAAACACCATTAAACATTTTTCCAGACTTAAGCACCCATGCAACCTCATAAAGAAAATCCGAACTATCTTCAAGATTCATTGCTCTACCAGCCAGGACTTGGGGCATGTTATATCATTAACATCATAAATGCAATCACAAACTCACGACAAACTACTTTAGAAAGGTTCCTCTGAGATCCCAAAATCCTAGTGAATGGCCATGATCCAACTCTTTTCTATAGCAACAAATTGTGGTCTTTAAGTCAACGCCATAGGGATAGACTCAGGTGTACCAATAGTGTTCCAGCAACTCTACACAATGTTTCATATAATTGCTCCAATCAGTTAACAAAGAGACGACATTGACTGTTGCTTTTTCGATCAATAAGGGGGCCGACATTCACAACCATAGCAGATGAAATTCTTATGAGCTAACTTTAAAGGAAAAGGAAACCACATAAATTACCTGAGATCCATCCCAGAGCTGGCCCCAATAAACACTTCCAAATCCACCTTCACCAAGCTTGTTATCATAATTAAAATTATTCGTAGCAGAGTGCAACTCCTTTAGAGAAAAAACCCTCCACGTTGCCTGCTTCTTCGCTTGCCCCTTTCTGGTATTTCAAATGTAAATAAATTCACAAAAAAATGGAGAAAAAATAAAAGAGGAATAAGATTTCAAATAGAAAATCAATTCACAAATAAAAAGGGGGAAAATAACAGTGGTCATGTACTTCGATTGGCAGCATTTCCATAATTAACACAATGAAAAGGTTACAGCAAGAATAATTCAAATACAAGTAGTGGCTTTCAGTTCAATTTATTCTTTTCAACAAATGTAACTTTGTGTCTACTCTAACATTCTAGTAGAAAAAATTGTTTAAATAGCTTCAAATAAAACTTAATTAGAACAATACCCGGCAGAATTTAAGAAATTTAGGGCAGTAAACAGAAATAAAGGTAATAGCTTTGAACGAATTTAATCACATACCGATCTGAACCCTTGACGCAGCAAAATATAGACGAAAAAGCCATAGTCTTCGAAACACCTAAACTCAACTTTCTCTTTCTTACAGAAACTATCAAATAACACAAAAAATAAGCGCGTCAATCAGAAGCAATTTTTAAACCCCATAGAACAAAAGAAGAAAGCCGTGAACTACACTCAGCTATCACTTTATCTGACTACTTCTGTGTTTCACTAACAGCTCAAGAAAACTAAAGCTTCTCCATTTCCGTTACAACTAGAAAACTAAACTTCCTTCGAATCGAAGCAATTTCAGAACCGAAAGTTTGAGCTTTTAGTTGAGGGCAGATAAGAAGAAGATTCGAAATGGGAATGCTTTTTGCAAATAATATTAGTAAGTAATTCAATTTCCTTTTAGTTGAAACTGAAAGGAGAAAGAGCGAGAGAGGGAGAGTGGGCGAATGTCGTGCAAAAGGAGATTATGATGGCAGGGTTAAGTCACTGTTTTACCTTTGGACTATGTTTTTGTTTTGTTTTTCTCATTAGTAGTCACTGTTTTATGCAGCAGTGCGCTCTCTATTTTCAAACTTACCTCGTCGTGGGGCCCAGGTATGGGCCCTGTTGTCATCCAATTACACAATCCTTGAGGCAGCGTACGACCATATCATCGTACTTTGCCGCAGTGGTTTCTTACACCTTCAAATGCATGTACAACTATTATGGGTCGTTTGGTTGGAATTTGATTATATCGTAATAAGTTATATTGACATAAGTTATGTTGATATTAGTTATGCTGAATTATTATTTATTCAGGTCATTTGTTACAAGGTATAAGAAAGTATAATGGTGGTATAAAAATTTAATACCACCTTAATAAATTGTTTGGTTAGTAAACTATATTTAAGTTATTTCGGTGTTAATTTTAACACAGGTATAACTTATACTTTTTTCTTAGAAATTATAGAATTGTCATTCTTAATACAACATACCAAAGAATGAATAAACAACAATACCGGCATAACTAATCCCAGCATAACTTATCCTAATATAACTTATACCGGCATAACTTATACCGATATAAATTATATTCCAACCAAACAACCTCTCATTGTTTGGTATGTTGTATTAAGAATAACAATTGTATAATTTTTAAGAAGATTTTTATAAGCTATACGATGTTAATTACCCCACATTTTATAAGGTATAAGTTATACCAGTTTTAAAATTAACACCGAGATAACTTATACATGGTTTACTAACCAAACAAAGTATTAAGGTGGTATTAAATTCTTATACATTCTTATAACTCATACCAAACGACCCCTTACTAGTATATTTAATTTTCCCGCAGATTTTGTACGTATTTGGAAAAACGTAGTATATGAACTACAAAAATTCGGTCTATACAGAATTGGAAGAATAGATAAAATAAAATACTTGTAATTTCCATATAAGTAATTGAACGAACAGCTCAAATAAAGACCAAGCCGATTAAACACCCGATTTCTTTTTTCCCTCTCTTTTGTCTACTAGCACTAGGACAAGGAGTTAGATTATAATATATGGAATTAATTTTATGTATGATTACTGTATTTTACTCATTATACTAGTAAATTAATAAAATTATTTTGTTATCGATTTCATTTCAAAAAAAAAATAGATTACAGAACAGGTAGAAAATTATTTTGTTATCAGAATAAATAAAATACTTTACTCGCTATAATACTAAAGTCATAAATTATTTGTGTCACATTAAGAAAGATTAAAATATATGTGAATTGCTCAAGGAATAAATAATCGGAAGGTTAAACTACCGATTTTGTTAGATTATGACACGTTGCTAACTAGATAATATTTTATCACTATGTAAATTATACATCAAAACCTAGAAATAAAATTATTGTCAAATTCTTTTTATTCATGTTTTAAACAAAGGATATTTAAATAACATTTAAATGAAGCAAAACGAGGGAGAGAAAGAATTAAACAATTATTGTATAAAAGTAGTTCAATTCTTGGAAATTCCCAAAACCTAACACTTTGGTTACTGTAATCGTTTTTCTAATTTATTCATTTTACTAAAGTAATTTTATTGTCTTTTCTTTAATACGGTGAAACATTTTATTTCTGACGGGTAATTCGCAGAGTGATAAATCATGACGTGGCGAGTCACATGTCACGACTCATCGCTGAAAATTTAATCTTTGAATATTTTGTATTTTTAAATAATCCGGATATAATTTATTTACTTTAATGTAACAAAGCCTAATTTTGAGAGTGCTATTATAAAGCTAAATTACTCGTGAAAACAATTATAATTATTATTAGTACGGAAAAGGGCTAAATATCTCCCTAAATTTTACGATAAGGTCTATATATAACTTACGTTAAAAGTTTGGTCTATCACCAACCTTGCCATTATATTATTGGCGTGAATACCCCCTTTTATTTTAAACGGGCCCAAATATCCTCTGGACATTATGATAAGATCTATATATAACTCTCGTTAAAAGTTTAGTAAAATTTGGTGATGGGCCAAAGTTTTAACGAATGTTATATATAGACCTTATCGTAAATTCAATGAGGTATTTGACCCCGTTTAAAACAAAGGGGTATTCAGGCCAATAGCATAACGACAAGGTTGATGATGGACCAAACTTTTAACAAGGATTATATATATACATTATCGTAAAGTAAGGGGTATTTTACCTTTTTTCCGTTATTAGTATAGTAAGTAAAATTTTGTGATCTTACACAAAATTAATCCATAATATGTGTGAATAAGGCATTTTTGAATGAGAAATGTAGGAAAGTGGTCCCTGCGGAGACGAATTTCCCACAAAAACATGAATTGGAATGAAGCCCTTGTCTGTTGGCAACCTAATAGGTGACTAGCGTCTAATCTATGTAATCACTGTTAATTAGTAATAAATAAATATATTTAAAGGAAAAGACATTTTTTTTCTAATAAGAATACGATTTTATTAAAAAGCTAAGCAATAACATTATTGCAAAGGTGACCAATCGTGGTAAAGTAACATTCAAAAAGTCCTTATTAAAAACATCTAAAATAACGGTGGGTGAAACATAAAGTATATGAGACGCCACTGCAATTCGCATTCACAAGTAGTTAGGGACATGCCATATTTTGCAAGGGTGTAAGATGTGAGTGAACATTGTTTCCATGTCGTATCATGAGATAAGTTATTGGGAATCAGTTTCAATCTTTAAGAGTATGAGAAGTAGGTCAGTTCCAAGCTGGAGGCCTAAGAGGATGGCTCGAATCGGAGTTCAGCATCTAAAGTAGTAGAGCAAAAAATTGGCATAGTGAAGCCGTGGATCCATTGTACGAGATGATTTCAGATAGTTTCTCTCATTGATGCTTGCAAAGTGTGGGGATTATAGAAGCCATTGGTGTTACAGCTGAATTACTAAATCGTATATTACTAACAGGAGAATGATAAAGTCTACAATTTAGTTACACGAAACTATAATATTTGGTATTTTCACTACTAACTCGACAAGAATATCATCGATTTGTTCCATCTAAAAAAGCCAGAAGACCTATGGTGTGCTTGGATTTTATTCGGGAGAAAAAATCTTTGTGTTCTTGATTATCTGAGAAAATATTTTAAGTAATCAGCAATTTTATTAGTTTGATAAATACCATTGTTTTGAAACTTTTCAAAAAGAATTTTAATTAATGAGCCATATATATATATATATATATATATATATATATATATATATATATATATATATATATATATATTATACAAAAGTCATTATTCTATTTTTTATCACTTAAAGTCACTCAACTTCATTCTTTTTACTTAAAAGTCATTCTAGATCAAAACTATGAAATATTCTAAAAAAAAAAATTGACATGACATTAAATATAATTAAAAATTTAAAATAATGTCACATCAGCTTAAATGACCATACCCACTTTAGTCTTATTTCCCCTCAACTCTGTTAGACCGTAACCAAAATAATTTAAGATAAAAAAATTACGTAATATAATACACTGTGGTTATTCTTTGAATTAAGTCTTTTAATTTAATAATTAGGTTTTCTAAATTTCTTTTTCGATCTTGGTCGTACCAATAAAAATATTATACTATATCTTTCTTTTGTCCACACTATTAATGCTATAGACTGCCTGTGATTGCAGTGTGTATTAACAATTTCCCTTATACACTTTAGTTGTGGGTGTTGCTAACTGACCAATTTTATTTATTAATATTGCTTAATAAATAATATTTTGATATTACGATAGTTCTTTAACTTCATGAAAAATTATAAAATGAGCTAAATGATGCAAAAATTAGTTCTATTCATATTTTTAGGGCATTCATGGCATTAAAGTTATTTTTTAATGAATCTTTTAGCATAAAATGATCGTTCTTGTCTTCTCCTTTTGATGGTCTAATATTAATAACTCACTTGTGTTTAGGTCAAATCGGGTTGAAGGAAAATAAGCCAAATTGGATATGATCATTTAAGCCGACATGGCATTATTATTAGATTTTTTAAACAAATTTAATGTCAAGTCAGATTTTTTGTAGAATATTTCATGGGTTTTGAGCTAGAATGATTTTTGAATGAGAAAATGAAGTTGAGTGACTTTTAAGCGATAAAAATTAGATTAGAATAATGACATTTTTGTGAAATAGATACATAATTGGATGACTACCCGTAAAATTAACCGACCAAAATAGCTTAAAGGGCAAGATTAGCTTTGGTTACATTGGTTGAAATGTCAATTTGCTTTATTACATCAAACAGGTCAATTTTATTATTAATATCGCTCTCAGCAGCCTTGATTTACTAGCGGAAGCCAGCCACCATGTCTCCATTAATTAAAGTTAAATAATTGATTGGCATTTCTATTTGATTGTTTGATTGAGAAAAGTGGCAAGTATCGAAACATTTTTATACATTAAAAAATATACGACCTTTTCAAAAAAGTCGGTATCCAGTGAGTTGTGGATCGCAATGGTCTATACTTTCGTAACGATAAACAACTTGAAACAACAAGACTGGGACACTTTAGGAAGGGGGAAAAACTCAGCTAACTTTCAAAATTTATACTAAATCACATTATTTTAATATAATTTTAAAATTTATTTTTCACGAAATTTAGTTGTTACGCTATTTTGTTAAAAATAAATTTAGAAATAAAACACATTTTAATTATGGTAAAGTAATAAAATTTATGTAGAAAACAAGTCTTATATTTTTACTAGTTTGATAAAATGTTGGGTGTCAATACATTATTTCCCTTTAGGTAATCCAGTTACTCCAAGCCAAAAGATGCATAACTTGTGTTTCACAAAGTTTTGGAACTTATCTATGATTAGATAATTTATATTCTACCTCATTAAAATAACTTACATTTTGTTTGGATTATATTCTACCTCATTAAAATAACTTACATTTTGTTTGGATGATTGTAGATATAGTTTCATAATATATCGTATTGTATTATATTGTATTGTATTGTATTTTTTTATGAATATCACGTTTGGATATATTAAATCATTTGCCATCATTTCATGATGTCACGCACCAACAATCTGAATAATAGACTTGCAATATTATTAAGAACAAAAAGGATAAGAGGTAGAAATATTATATAAAAAAGTAGAATAAAGGATAAAATATAATTATTTAATAATAAGGAAGTGCAAGATGAGAAGAAAAATTAAGGTAACAATGCCACAATACCGAATCCGTCATTACATAAAGTGACACTTTTTATCGTTACGTAACGACGGATATAATTCCATAAAATTTAAATAAATATTGGATGTAAAGTAAAAATACGATACAATATAATAAATAACAACCGTCCAAACAAGCCGTAAATGGTGATAATTTGGTATAACTTGCTGTAAATTAGTGATAATTTGGTATAACTTGCTGTAAATAATTTCTTACTTATGTACTAGCACAACATTTTTTGTGCAGTTATCTAATTTTCTTGAAGGCGACAATTGCTGCCTAGCTAATATCAGGTGTTAAATCACAACATTCTATCACTTGTGTGCATGTCTTCTAGGCAGTCAATATTCTACTTACTACTCTACAGCACAAGAAGAAAATGGCAAAGATTTTGAAAGAACAAAATATTATAATTACGTTTTGGTATACTAAACAAATTATTGGAGACCACAAACTCTGCAACTTGGCCATAGTCACGTGATTGCACCAAGGATAATGTATTGTTACTAGAAAATTCTGGGGCTCTACATCTTTTGCTTGGTAAAATGCAGTTTAATATCCCAATTTGGCTGGTTTTTGTACATCAACATTTGTAATCCGAATACAATACAATAAAATTAATTCAGGCCTGGGAGTTGGGAGTTACTACATTTTATCATGGTTGGTAAGCGTTAACTTTATTTGGTCCAATATATCCAATAGAAAAAGATACAAAAGAATATATATGATTAGCCGACACCAAGGCAAAATACAACTACTCAATAATATGAATCCATTCATTCTTTCCCAATTAATATATGGTCATCACTTCTTTAGTTGGTATGCCTACTAATCATTGATGTCAAAATTGAAATACCATACATTTATTTTACCTGCATCCGCGAGCTGTATACAAGACAAATTTTATTCTCTCCTGATACTGACCCCCTCGTCCTAAAGCTTTTTAGAGTAAAAAAAAAATAGGCAATCAACTGGACACCAGTATGAAAAATCTACTATGAAATACAACAATAATGTCTCTTTTAACCAGCATGGCAACATTTGTTGAGCTCTTCTATTCGTGACCATTAGTTACTAGTCAATGTCTTAAAGATAGCGTAGAGAGATCAGCTAATTCTTTTCGAGTAACCACATGAGACCAGCTATCAGTCCATACTCTCATGCCATGGTAATAAACAGTAATGAGTTCTTGTAAAACTGTTTTATAAACTTTTCACTAAGTAATTCAACTAAAGTATAGTTTAAAGATTCTTCACACTAACGTGAACCATAGCTTAGCTTGGGCTGATTTTGGATAGATCAAAATGGGTAGGGTCAATAAATGACTTGTTCAAAAGTTACTTGGGCTGAAATGAACTAGTTTAAGATAGACTAAGTTTGAGTCGCAGCCCAACCCATCCAACTCATATCAAACTTTAATTAATAGTATGTGTTATTTTTAATATTGGGTATGTCATTGTTGTTGTTATTTGTTTTATAAAGTGTTTAATTATCAAAATTAAATTTTTTTCTTTCGTTATGGTCATATAACATATTAAATAGAAAGAAAGAATATTTTAAAAATATTTTAGCAAAGTTACTCATGGAACAATTTGGGCTAAAAATCAACCCAACTTTTAGATGAAACGGGCCAAGATGAATGGAATTCTACAAATGGGCGAATCAATAACTAACCTAACCTTGAACGAATTAGCGTGATCAAATGAGTTTGAACTCAAATTGACGCCCCTACTCACGGCAGTATCATGGCGTTGTTAGTCAAGGAAGAACCAGCAGTAATAACGCCACATCGAGTTCCTTACTGTACTACTTTATGCCAATAAACACACACATTTCATACATAATCATACTTTCTGTGAGTTTGTGATCAAAATAGTATGTGTTATTTTTAATATTAGGTATGTTGTTGTTGTTATTTGTTTTAATAAAGTGTTTAATTATCAAAATAAATTTTTTTCTTTCTTTATGGTCATATAACAAATCAAACAAAAAGAAAAAATAATTTAAAGATATTTTCGCAAAGTTACTCATGAAATAATTTGGGAGATGAGTGATTCCGATTTGTCGTGCGATGTGACTGGGAACCTTGAGAGTGAGTTTCCTTTCGCTGTTATCTTTGTTTTGCGCTATTTAATTTTGCTGATTCTTCCTTTTTTTCTTATTAAAACTTATATGTTGGAGATCAAGAGTGCTTGTAATGATGAAATGTGGGCCGAAGTCTTTCTAAAAATAGCCACGAAGTACCGTTGATATTGCAATAGGTGCCGTGAGATACACGAGCAACTTAGGGCAGGCACTGGTACTCAATCCATCAAGGAGGAATTGGAGAAAAGGGACGAGGATCTGATGCAGTCTATCCGAAAATGTAGCGAGCTCGAGGAGCTGCTTAATGCCAATGACGAGGAGCTCGAGGTGGGGTAAAGGGGGTTTCAGCAGAGTGAGAGGATCTTCAGGTAAAGGTGTTATTTGTGCGGGATGAGCTTGAGCGCATTGCCACTAGATTCGTCAATATAAGTGCAGAGTGGACAAAGAAGGTGGATGAGCTAGAAAAGAAGATGGCCGAGTTGGAGAGAGTCGAGGGAGCTCGAGTGGCAGCTTTGGCGAGGATGGTGGTATTGGAAGACATTATTCGCGTCCGCTGGTCTAAGTGGGAAGATGAGAAGGCGACGACCATACTAAGGGAGGCAAGGTTCAAGGAGAGGATCACTGAACTTGATGGGATGCTTCGAGCTTGGGAGACCGAGCTACGGCTCTCGAGGCGAAGAAGGTGCAGCCGTTGGCTCAGGCCCGCCCTCGAGAATATGACCTTGTTGTTGTCCCCAGCAATATGTATGAGTTATCGGTCCATGATGAGCTCCAACGAGATACATAAGGGCTTGTGGACGGCGGGGAGCATTCCTAAGGCTGCTTTTGAAGATGCTCGGGTTAAGGCATGCGAGGCTCATCTTGCCTGCGGTAATGACGAGGCTAGAGAGGGTGCTGAGATTGATGATGTGCTTCCTTCTGATGATGACAACGTCGGAGAGGACGGTGGTGGAGATTATCCGAGTGAAATATTTATAGCTTTCTGTACTTAGCTTCTTCTTTTTTGTTGCTAGGTGGGCCCCCCATTTTTTGTCCCTTTGTAAGATACTTACCTTTTCTTTGAATGAAATAGCCGATTTTTCTTCATTTGTATATTTTTGTCTTTCCCTTTCGAATTTTTGGGATTTTCTCGCAATAAGTCCCTAACTTCTGGTAGTTGATCTAAGTGGGACCGAATTTCATCTTGTGAATTTGAGTAATGTTAATTTTTTTTTGTTAATTTGATCGAGTTGAATTTTGTCATACCAGTTTTGAGCGAAATCACTTTTGACTTGTTAATTCAAGCGAGATCGAATTCTTTCTCACCAAAAACAAGTAAAGAAATCCCTTAAACTCACAGTAATAAGAGGAGAAAAACTTTCAAGAAATTAGGGTTTTAAAAAAGTTATGTTAAAAAGTGGTAAGAACTCAGAATCAATCAAGGCAAACAAGGAAAAAGATTCAACTATAAAGAGCTTAATCGAAACAGGCATGCATAAAAAATAGCAAAGACACTTTCAGAACTCTGAATAGAACCAAAACACTTAGGGTTTTCAACACGATGAACTAGGGCGGAGCCATTTTTTGACTTGTAAATTCGAGCGAGGTCAAATTTTGTCTCGCCAACTTAGGCGTAGTTAGTTTTGAGTTGTAAATTCAAGCGAGGTCAAATTTTGTCTAGCCAACTTGGGCGGAGTCAGTTTTGACTTATTAATTCAAGCAAGGTCAAATTTTAATTTTTCTTGGCGATGGCCGAGGGCCGTATGGGTGTGATTTCGAACGATGTCAAATTGGGACCCATCATGAGTTCAAGCGAAGTCAAACGTTGATTTGATAATTCGAACGAGGTTGGATTATGACCTCTAATGAGTTTGAGCCAGGTCGAACGTTGATTGGCTAATTTGAACGAGGTAAAATTTTACTTTTGCTTGGCAATGGCCGGGGGCCGCATGGGTGTGAGTTCGAACAAGGTTAGATTATGACCCATGATGAGTTTGAGCGAGGTCTCAAATTGATTTACTTATTCCAACGAGGCTGAATTGTGACCCGTGATGAGTTTGAGCGAGGTCAAAAGTTGGTTGGCTAATTTAGGTCGAATTTACTTTCGCTTGGCGATGGCCAGGGGCCACATGGGTGTGAATTCGAACGAGGTCGAATGTGACCCATGATGAGTTCGAGAAATATCGAACTTTGGCTTTTTGACTTGAACGAGGTTGAGTTTTTCTTTCATTTAGCCATGGTAGGGGCCTGTAAAAATACAACTTCGAGCGGGATCGAGTTTTATCCTGCCAGCCTAGGCGAGTTTACTTTTGACCTATAGATTTCAGCAATGATGAGTTTTGACTTGTTATGAATTCAAATGAGGTCGATGTTTATATTCACTTGGAGATGGCTCGGGGGTCGTAACGGTGTAAACTCGAACGAGGTCGAATTCATCGAACTTTTCTTTCACTTGGTGGTGGTCGAGGGCCATATTGGTGTAAATTGGAGTGAGGTCAAATTATGGCCCGTTATAAATTCGAATGAGGTCAAACTTTACTATTTGGCGACAAACGATAGTTGTAAGGGTGTAAATTCAAACAAGTTTGAATTGTTACTTGTCAAGGTTCGAGAGAGACTAAACTTTAAATTTGTTTGGCGACGTGTCGGCTGGGTGGAGTGGTGAGACTTGCCTGTTGTATTGCTTTTATTGGAGAATATTACTCTTTGCTGCATCATTTATGCGTTCATCGGGGCAAGTCCCAATTTATTTAATTTTACTTTCATTGGAGAGTATTATGCATTGCTGCATAGTTTATGTATGCGTCGGGGTTAATCCCAGTCTATCTATTCCCTTAATTGACGGGAATAGCAATGAATTTTGTTGGTTGTGCTTTTGGGTACCCTAGGACTTGATTAATTCAAACGAAGTTCGGACCTGATTCGTAATATTTAGTCAGCTCAACCGGCATAGGATTTCCATGACGAGCATACGTGCAAGCTTTTCGTGCCCATGTTCTGCCTGTGTTGGAGAGACTGTATGTTCCATGGGCTCACACGCCCAGTCCTAGGTTATGAAGGTTGTTTTTTAATAATGACAGCTTGTTCTGAGTCGTTTGTTTGTTATGCCTGCAGGACGATTGGTGTAAAACATTTTCTTGGTGTGTTGTTTTGGTGGAATTTGTTCCTTGTTCGGTGCACTTGAGAGAGAGCTCATATTCCTATCCCAATCTAGAATAGGAAAAATAACAAGTTAAAACCAAACAAAATCATTTGTTACCTTGACCTAATTGGTTGGTGAAATAAGAAGGGCATTGTAAAACAACTTATTTAGTCTCGTACTCGAATGACGGTTTCATATTTTGTAGCTCTGTGCTTAGCTTCGTTGTTAGTTGAGTCCGGGGGTCTTAAGACCATCGTAGATCTCCTACTTCTCGATATGGTTGAGTTCGATGTCATTTTGGGAATGATTGGCTGCACCCTATCATGTTATATTAGATTGTCACGCCAAGACCGTGACCTTGGCAGTGCTGGGGTTTCCTCGATTAGAGTGGATAGTGACTCTTGGTCATTCTATCAGCGGGGTTGTTTCTTATATGAAGGTTTAACGTATGGTCGAGAAGGGATGTTTGGCTTACTTGGCTTATGTTCATCATTCTAGTACGATGGTTTCTTCCATGGATTTTGTACCAGTTGTTTGGGAGTTTCTAGAGGTATTTCCTACAAACCTGCAGGGGATACCACCTGATAGGGATATTGAATTTTGCATTTATTTGGCTTCAAGCACTCAGTACTTTTCTATTCTACCGTATGGCTCCGCTAGAGTTGAAGGAGTTGAAGGAGCAGTTGCAAGATTTGCTTGATAAGGGCTTTATTAGACCTAGTGTCTCACCCTAGGGTGTGCCGGTGTTGTTTGTAAAGAAGAAATATGTGTGTATGAGGATGTGCATAGACTATCGGCAATTGAACAAAGTCACCATAAAAAACAAGTATCCATTGTTGAGGATTGATGACTTATTTCATCAGCTTTATGGTATCAAGGTGTTTTTGAAGATCGATTTGAGGTGTGGCTACCATTAGTTGAGTATTAGGGCATCCAATGTCCCTAAGACAGCTTTTGGACTCGATATGGGTGTCACACCTCCTTTTTACGCACCCGCGGGAGCGCGAGGGAGTTTTTCCAATTAAAGGACAATCGAAACGGGATCAATTTATTTAATTTAGAGTCGCCACTTGGAAAAATAATGGTGTCCCAAGTCACCGGTTTGATCCCGAATCGAGGAAATTTATGACTCTGTAATATGGTCTGCGAAACTAGAAACCTGGATAAGGAATTCTGTTAACCCGGGAGAAGGTGTTAGGCATTCCTGGATTCCGTGGTTTTAGCACGGTCGCTCAACTGCAATTTTTGTTTATATCTGATTTCTTTATATATTTTATTTGTGTGCTCTTATATTCCGCTTTAAATTTTTTAGAAGAATTACGACGTCACGAAGACACATTTCGAGCCGCACCGCAACCAGTACGCCTGCGACTTTAATGCATTTCAGTTTCGCCGAGAGTAGATTCGGGTCACATAAATGCACACCCGTATTTAGGAAAGTAATTTTATTTCAAGTCGTGCCTAAAGAGTCTATCGTCTGTTTAACTTTGGGAAAAGACCATGAAATTCACTAAACAGTCCTTCCAAGTTTAAGTTCTCATGACAATTATTTGAGGGCCCCGCAATTATATATTTCCGTGCGGCGAGGCTCGTCTCATTTTTATTTAAGGTCAAACCTAGCGTGACTATGATTTTTCTATCTGATTAGTCTCTACAAATGAACAAAAGTCCTAATTTAGTCGGAAGGGATGTTGTTTCAATTTGAATGAGATTCAAAGCTTTGGACTCCAAATGAGCCCAATATAGAAGAGGGCGAACAGACTTGGCTTGAAGCCCACACGTGTACCAGCCTTTCGTGCGTTTGAGAATATTGCTCTACAAACTCCGATTTTTCAGAACATGATTAGGTAGATATTTACAGATCCTAAGTAGTAATTAATTTATCCCTTTATGAACGTAAATCCGCCTAAGTATTAATGACATTCGCTTCTATTTAACGTGACTCTCCCTCGCATAAACTGCCTCTTATCCTATCAACATTAAACAATACACTAATTATCTCATGAAAGGTGTTGAGACAGAATTGTTAGTTTGTAAATTCATTCCTAAGTGTGACTCTACAATCAACCTCAATGGCATAGGCAAAAACTAAAATTAATACTACAAATACTAAACATTAAACAACTAAATTTACTGTACGGTTAAGCAATAACATAAAGCTTCTACTATTAACTACTTATTACCAAATTTCAACGTGATAATTTACACCTGAAACAGTATTATTCATAGTCCAGTATTAATAAGAGTTGTGTTTGAACTATCTTATCTAATATCAAATACAAGTTCATTCATGATGAGTCTGTCTCTTTAACATTACAAATATTAAATGAAAACAAAGGCATTCTGTTATACCCCATTTTAACACGGGTCAAACTAGAGTATAACATATTGGTAATTCTGAAGGTTAATTAATTTAAGAGAGTCGCCACCTAATTATTTTAGCGGTGAATTAGGACACCAATTTTAGCTAGATAATAGTTAAAGCTAACTCTGTTTTATGGTCTGCTTAACTTAAGTATTTCTAGGTAAGGGTTCTAATTAATCATATAAGGAAGGTTATTAAAGCACCCTATATGATCCGTTAACTACGGTTAACCGGCCAAACTTAGGTTAATTAATCTAAGCTCTTGTCACATAATACAATCATACATTTTCGACATTTGTAAGTGATAAAAATAGCTCGTAGTTAAGTATTAAATGACCTTAACTTTATAGAGTTAATAATATCAAATCAACTAAGTAAAAGAAACGTAAAAGTTTTCTTGTTGCAAAGTGGAGTTTAGCATAAATATTTGTGAAACTCCAAGCAGCTTATCTATGTTGGCTAAACTAGTCTAAAAATAAACTACTGTTATTAAAGATTGACTTGAAAATTAAAGGATGGTTTGTTTAACATCCATAAAAAAATTAGTTAAAAAAAGTCATGATTGAAAATGCAATAAAGACATAGATTTTTTTTTTAAATACTTACCAAGACCACGGACGACTCCACGAGTTAGAAAGTAGATTTAACAAAAATGATTTGAAATCTTTGTAAGTTCACTTCTTCTTTTTTGCCTTTTCTATAGATCGAATCCTATGGGATAAATGGGTACTGTATTTGCTAGTAGAAAATACAAATAATTAAATAAGCTAATTATTAAATCCATGCTCAACATGAGATAAACACAGACAAATAAATCAGTTGTGATCAAGAAGTTAGACAAACGAATGTAAGAGAGAAGAAAAAAAAGATAAGAAAGACGCCATAGGCGCCCCCAAGCGTTTTGCTTGTTTTCTTGCTATCCGGTGCTCTAAGGAAGATGGTATGCAATGACTCCAAATGGTGGGTTGAGTCTTGCATTAAGACTCGCGATTTGCTCCAGGTACATATGCACAAAAAGAACAAAGAGAAACAAAATGAGAATTAGAAGTGAAATTTGATTCTTAAGCGCGCACAAAACAAAGAACGAAGACAAATGAAAACCAAAACAAACGAAATGCAAATGAATTCTTGAGTTAAGCACTATTTCTTTACTTAAGGTTTTAACAATTAGTGGCAGCAAAGTTTACTACATAAACTGAAATGCATATTTTAGTCTAGTAAGAAAAGATACAAGTATGCCTTCTGATATAAATTCACATTCCAATATTATATGACATTTTTAGATAGAACTTGAAGCCTCTTAGAAATAGTATTTTTATATAAAGAAATCCTAAGTTTATGCCATAAGTTGACTGGTAAGGAAAGCAACATAAATTTATATTCAACTTTGATTCTAATTATTGAAAGACCAGAAAGTTTTAACTTTACCGG
The DNA here is from genome assembly GCA_032618575.1 of Nicotiana noctiflora. NCBI lineage: Eukaryota > Viridiplantae > Streptophyta > Magnoliopsida > Solanales > Solanaceae > Nicotiana > Nicotiana noctiflora. Next base: position 32,285 of record JASVEL010003783.1, on the reverse strand, counting down.
GCAGGGACTTTGTAGCGAATGGATTCAACAAGTCTTACATCGTGCTACCCATGAATACAAAATGCCTAGTCTTTGCTAGCAGAAACTAGTTACTGCAGTGCTCTAAATTAAAAGAATTTCGCTCCTTATGTAAATAATATTCCAAAGTGTTGGCGGTTATTCAATAGGGCTAAGACGAAGGGTCGGAGATATGCTTTCCAAATGACTAAAATATCTAAACCTATTAACATGATCTATGGAATAAACATAAGACATGTATATCAACATTTCAGTAGAATAAATTTCTTTTATACAGCGTTCAAGAAAGAAAATAGTAATAAATCTTAAAATATGCGAGAGCTAATAGATTGTTCGTGGAATATCCTGTGAACATGATTTTAAGCAAATATTAAGGATAAATAGACATCTACATATGAATAATTATCTTTTACTTTACATTGGCAGTTTCCTATTGTTAGAGGCGTCTTATACACGAATCCTATCAAGAGAAGATCCTTAAATTGCTAACTAAGGGTGTCATTAAGTTACACAGCTGAATGATCATTTGCCTAACATAATACTTCCTACTGTATTCAAGATAGGATGGGAAGTAAACTTAGAATCCAAATTTAACATAAGGGGTACAACAATCATAGCCTTAAAATGAAGAGGAAATACACGTTGGTCAAATTTATACAAGTCATAGTAGTTGTACGAGCAGTTTGAGAAGTTCTAGCAAATTGCAAAAAAAAATGTCTTGGAAAAATGTAAATTATGCTCTTCAGGGACTTTTAAGGGACAAAATTTGGTTCATATAGAACATTAGTATCAAAATTCAAATCATACAAGGCTAGTGATATAATATGCACACTTAATGGACATTCTGCTAAAACATTTGTTATACTATCACTCAACTAAGATAGTAATCCTTTTGGCATCTAAAACATAGGAGCAAATTACTTAACAGAAATTGAAAGATTACCTACGGGTATTTCATTGAACATTTTTGCTAGTCATATTTCTGTTGATATGCAGCAAGTTTACTAAATTACTAAAATCATGAACTTTAGATAAAAGAGTAGTTCTTACTTATGACTTCTAACTTTGAAAAAAAAAACAAGCAATATCATATTAACAAACAAAATAATAAATAGACTAGGAACTGACCGTTTGTGGAGCAGGAACCGGGGTCGCGTCAAAGGTCTACTGCGTTCGGCCTCTACTCCGCAACCTCGAACGATCCTCCAATTTAAAAAAAAAAACGAGCACGCCGCTGCCTCTAATCACGAAACCAACAGAGGCTGACCAAACGAGCCCTTAAAGCGCAACTCCAATGAGCAAAAATCAGAGAATGAGACACGGAAAAGAATGTAAAAACCGTGGGTTCCAAAAATTGCTGAAAATCTTCACTAATTTTGGTATTTATAGAAGATGAATTAGGGCTCACTGGGGATGGATTTTGGGCGGGATTCTTGAAGAGTTTTTCATTCAAAATGGACGTTTTAAATTTGATCGTTGACCTTTCTTGGACGGACTTTGCAGACATCACGTGATTTGGTCAAAAAGCGTGACTTGTTACAGTCCTTACCCGAATTGGTGAAGCTATGGTCTGCTTCAATTGAATTTTTAAAGTTGTCAAGCACAAACAAGAAAGAGGAAAAGGAATATCCTTTGGAATATCTAGATACGTAATGAGAGTAGGGAGACCTTTTTGCATAAAAATGGTGTGTCATTCCTGTGCTTGAAAGATATAAGAGCTTGAAATTTTCTGAAAATGGAGGAGGGAATGAGGCGTCTGTTTTTGAGAGAGATAGAGAGAGGTTAGGAGATTTAGGTTATGAAAAGGTTGGGCTATTGAATAAGTTACTGGGCTAATGAGAAATGATGGGCTGCTGAAATATTATTGTGTAAAGTCTTTGTTTGGGCCGAAAAACCATGACATTTTCCTTCTTCCAATCAATTTAATTTTGCTCTCATATCTTAATAACTTGAATTCAATAAAAATTGTTAAATAAATATTTGCAGCAGTAAAACTAACATATAATTTAAAATAAATAAATAAGTAAAAATTATATTGAGTAGTAAACTTATCCGAATATAGAATTCTTTCTCCACAAAATAGAACTTTCCTTTCCCTCTGGCCAGATATCACACCTATTGAATCTTTCCCAAAATTCGTGATTATATTCAATAACTCTCTTCCTTTAAGGGAATTTGAAGACTTAGATAAGTGGTGGAGGTGTATGGATTAAAATTAAAATCACGTACTTGCAAACAACTTAAAAATAGTCCATCATGCTAATTACACAAATCGATTGGCACGATTTGATTGATATTCATATCCACTAAAAGTATTCTTGATATTTCAAAATCTATGACCATTTTTAAATAGCAACCAAAAAAAAATTTTTTTTTTTTAAAACTCTACGAAACTCCAAAATATGTATATAATGTAGTACTATATGTTGTGCGTATTTTATGTGCATCACATATATTTATATATTAAACTATGTATATATACATAACGTGAACATAATAATAATAATAATAATAATAATAATAATAATAATAATAATAATAATAATAATAATAATAATAATAATAATAGACTAATCACTTTCAATAACTATAATAATAATAAAAATAACAAATAATCAAGATAGGGCATGAAATTATTAATGACTAGGGAGCACTAGAAGATTAATCAGAAGAAAGGTAGGACAAAATTGGGTATCAACAGCTGCCCCTCTTTGACCGGAAATAATGAAAGAGTTTTTGGGCAAAGAAATTGATGTATTGGCCAATTTTGTCCTGGCCAACAAGTACGCCCTTGAAAGGATGAGGACGATATGAATATTTGGAAAGTTTTGGAATGGAATTATTTCTTTCGAATGTTCTATTTTAAGGTGGACCTTTTTGTTGTCCTATTAAGGTGGACATACCTAAGGAAGGATCAAAACGATTCCAAAATGAAAGATATTTTGAAAGATTGCTGTCGAACACTGGTTTTCGAGTTACCCACAAACTTCATGCTTTACGAGAATCATGTCACATGTAGTTCTAGACCGATGGTGCTATAGAGTAGGACTTAATGACTTATGCGGATTCTAATATGTTGCTCCAGTGTCGAATTACGGAGACACAAGGTGTCAGACGCTGGGAATCCTGGTTGAAAGAGAAGGTTTCGAAATAAGGACTTTGGCCAAGATTTTGGTAGTCAAGCCGAACGAAATCCGAAAGTAGACCTTTGACTTTTGCTGACGAGTCTAGTTTCCTCCCCAGCAAATTGCCCCAGTTCGCTGCTTAGATAGAGTTCCACGTTGTGCTAAATTTCCTGCTAAATTCAACAGGCTAGGTAGAATTGTTAGTAAACGAGATATAAAAATATGATAAGTCATATTTTATTAAAATAATACCTCTAAGCCGTTAATTTATCATAAAATAAGCCAGGTGTGTTAAAAATAATTCTTTGGTCATAACTAATGAAATGAGATTTCGAACCAATGATTCATGTAAATGGTGCCTTTCAGCGAATGACTTATGTAAGATTGATAAAAATGAGGCATTTAAGCCAATGATTGATGAAAGAGGCATTTAAGCCAAATGATGGAGTAATTGAGGCGTTTAGGCCAAATGACTGATGAGGCTTTCCAAGCCAAATGATTTATGGTAATGAAAATAGCATTTGCAAGGCAATTGTGTGGTGCATTTAAAAGTAATAGTGGAGTGTAGTTGAAAGCATTTGCATTGTGCATTTGCAAGCAATGATATAATAATTTTTTAAAGCATTTATGCGGTGCATTTGCAGTGCCTTTGAAAGCAAAAGTGCTATGCATTTGAAAGCATATTATGCAATTTGCAAGCAATGGTGCATTCGAAAAATAATGATGCAATGCATTTGAAAGCATTTGTGCCGGTGCATTTGAAAGCAATAGTGCAGTGCATTTGCAGTGTATTTGAAAGCAATGGTGCAATGCATTTAAAGCAGTAGTGCGATGAATTTGAAGGCAATGGTGCAGTACATTTAAAAGTAATGGTGCGGTGCATTTGAAAGTAATAGCGCGGTGCATTTGAAAGTAATGGTGCGGTGCATTAAAAAGTCAATGCGAAATATATTTAAAGTTGTGTGCGATGTAGTTTGCATTTATATATGAAAAAAAGCATCTAAGAAGTAATGTCAATCGAATGTATATATATATTGTAAAGTTCTAAAATTAATTAGAAAACATCTCAAGTTTGGATTTTAAAGATAATCAATATTCAAAAGGTGTGATTTTCTATAAAATACTATAAAGAAATTCAAACCGTTTGACGAAGGTCCTTGGTATTTATGTCTGTCATTAATTCTTCTGCTTCCTCTATCTTGAAAATCTGCACTCAAAGAAAGATTGTGAGTTTTGGGGGGGAAGGTTGATTCGTGTTGACTTTGATGCTCTGGACTTTGATGATCTTGCGCTTCCCACTTTGTTTGGACTTGTAACCTCCATCCATCACTGAATCTTGGCGAACGAACAATTAAGAAATTTTGATAAAAAATCCTATTTTAATAAATAAAGTATGCATAATTTTTATAAAATAAAGTTGTTGCTGAATTTTGCATTGTGACATGCTCGTGAAACAAAGTGAACCTCCTCATCTGAAATCCCGTCATTCGTCTTGCTTGACCATCCTTTGTCGATAGTTGATGCCTCCTCATAACAACGCCTTCAAAAGCTGCCCCAGTTTCCAATTTTGGGGGAAATATTGAATTTTTATTATGATAAGACCGAACCCATAGGGTTGCCTACGTATCCCCTCTTAAACGGGAATCAGGTCAAACGTAGTTCATTTACATTAAGAAACATTTCATAGAAAAGAAACAGGCAGATATGCCTCTAGATGTAGTATCTCTTGTCTGCGTCTGCGTTTATAGGCTTGGGCCACACTTCTCCATCCATTTCTGCTAGAATCAGTGCTCCTCCAGTCAATACTCGATGCACCATATACGGACCTTGCCAATTTGGTGCAAACTTTCCTTTAGCCTCACTTTGGTGCGGGAATATGCGCTTCAGAACCAATTGCCCCGGTTTGAACAGACGCGGTTTCACTTTCTTGTTGAAAGCTCTAGCCATCCTATTTTGATAGAGTTGACCATGGCAAACTGCATTCATTCTCTTCTCATCAATAAGCATTAGTTGTTCGTATCGATTCTTCACCCATTCCGCATTGCTCAGCTCGGCTTCCTGGATGACCCTCAAAGATGGTATTTCAACTTCCGCTGGCAATACGGCTTCAGTTCCATAGACCAAAAGATAAGGCGTTGCCCCAGTTGATGTCCTGACCGTAGTGCGATATCCGAGGAGAGCAAATGGTAGCTTCTCATGCCAATGCCTGTAGTTATCAATCATCTTCCGCAATATCTTCTTAATATTCTTGTTGGCTGCTTCAACGACTCCGTTCATCTGAGGCCGGTAGGGAGTGGAATTTCGATGAGTAATCTTGAACTTATTACATATTTCTAGCATCAAGTCACTATTGAGATTGGCTCCATTATCCGTAATGATTGACTCAGGAATTCCAAATCGGCAAACAATGTTGTTGCGGACGAAATCTGCTACCACCTTCTTTGTAACTGACTTGTAAGAAGAGGCTTCTACCCATTTTGTAAAATAATCAATAGCTACCAAGATAAATCTATGCTCATTTGATGCGGCAGGCTCAATAGGGCCAATGACGTCCATGCCCCAAACTGCGAACGGCCAAGGGGAACTCGTTACATTGAGTTCATTTGGCGGGACTCGAATCAAATCACCGTGAATCTGACACTGATGACATTTCTGTACAAAATGAATGCAATCTGTTTCCATAGTCATCCAAAAATAACCTGCTCGCAAAATTTTCTTTGCCAAAGTAAATCCATTCATGTGAGGCCCACATGTCCCTGCATGTATCTCTTCGATCAGTTTGGTTGCTTCTCTAGCATCTACACACCTCAACAGTCCTAAATCTGGGGTCCTCCTATATAGGATTTCGCCGTTTAGGAAAAAGTGATTTGCCAATCTCCTAAGTGTTCTCTTCTGGGTACTGGTAGCTCCTTCAGGGTAATCCCTTGTCTTGAGATATCTCTTAATGTCATAATACCATGGTTCTCCATCTGGCTCTTCATCCACATGGAAACAATAAGCTGGCTGGTCTTGCACATTCACCTTGATGGGATCTATATAGTTTTTAGCTGGATGTTGAATCATTGAAGACAAAGTCGCCAAAGCATCTACAAACTCATTTTGAACTCTTGGAACATGCTTGAAGTCCACCTTGATAAACTTCTTGCACAACCCCTTTACGCAATGTAAGTATGGTAGGATTTTCGTATTCTTTGTGTTCCATTCGCCTTGTACTTGATGAATCAGCAAGTCTGAATCACCTATAACCAACAACTCTTGGATGTTCATATCAACAACCATTCTAAGCCCAAGTATACAAGCCTCATATTCTGCCATGTTGTTGGTGCACGGAAACCGAAGTTTTGCTGAGATTGGATAATGCTGTCCAGATTCTGAAACTAAAACTGCTCCAACTCCGACTCCTTTGAAGTTTGTTGCTCCGTCAAAGAACATTCTCCAACCAGAATATGCTTCTGAAATGTCTTCTCCCGCAAATAATACTTCTTCATCTGGGAAGTACGTCCTAAGTGGCTTGTATTCTTCATCCACAGGATTTTCTGCAAGATGGTCAGCTAAAGCTTGTCCTTTGATGGCTTTTTGAGTAACATGCACGATGTCAAATTCACTTAGCAAAATCCGCCACTTTGCTAGCTTTCCTGTAGGCATAGGTTTCTGAAAGATGTACTTGAGCGGGTCCATCCTGGAAATGAGAAAAGTGATGTACGCTGACAAGTAATGCCTTAACTTTTGTGCCACCCAAGTTAAGGCACAACAAGTGCGTTCCAACAAAGTATACCGTGCTTCATACGGTGTGAACTTCTTGCTCAAGTAGTATATGGCTTGCTCCTTCCTCCCAGTTTCATCGTGTTGCCCCAAAACACATCCAAATGCATTATCTGACACGGACATGTATAACAACAATGGCCTTCCAGGTTCCGGAGGTACCAGCACATGTGGGTTAGATAAATATTCCTTGATTCTATCAAAAGATCGTTGACATTCTTCTGTCCATTTGGTAGTGGCATCCTTCCTCAGCATCTTGAATATTGGCTCACAAATCACTGTTGATTGGGCTATGGAACGACTGATGTAGTTAAGGCGACCAAGGAAACTCATCACGTCCTTCCGATTCTTTGGAGGTGGCAGGTCTTGGATAGCCTTTATCTTTAAAGGATCCAACTCTATGCCCCTTCTACTAACAATGAAACCTAATAATTTTCCAGCTGGAACTCCGAATGCACACTTTGCGGGATTCAGTTTTAGGTTGTACCGCCGCAACCTATCAAAGAACTTCTTTAGGTCTACCAAGTGATCTGAACTCTTCCGCGATTTGATGATGACATCGTCCACATAGACCTCAATCTCTTTATGGATCATGTCATGAAAAATAGTTGTCATAGCTCTCATGTATGTAGCACCTGCATTCTTGAGTCCAAAAGGCATCACTCTATAACAATATACCCCCCAAGGTGTGATAAATGCTGTCTTCTCAGCATCATCTTCATCCATCAAAATCTGGTGGTAACCGGCAAAACAATCAACGAATGACTGCAACTCGTGCTTTGCACAATTGTCAATGAGTATGTGGATATTTGGGAGTGGGAAATCATCCTTTGGACTAGCCTTGTTGAGATCCCGATAATCCACACATATTCTGATCTTCCCATCCTTTTTTGGGACTGGTACTATATTGGCCAACCAGGTGGAGTACTTCGTGACTCGGATGACATTTGCCTTAAATTGCTTGGAGACTTCTTCTTTGATCTTCAAACTTAAGTCCGTTTTGAATTTTCTTGTCTTTTGCTTTACCGGAGGACAAGATGGATCCGTTGGCAACTTATGGGAAACAATATTAGTGCTCAAACCAGGCATGTCATCATATGACCAAACAAACACATCAACGTATTCTCTTAGAAGATCTACATATTCTTCCTTTTCTGATGGTGTCAAATGGACACTGATTCTTGTTTCTTTTATAGACTCCGAATTTCCCAAATTTATAAGCTCTGTTTCATCCAAATTTGGTTTTGACTTGTTCTCAAACTGCTCAAGTTCTTTAGTTAATTCTGCAGGCGGCACATCTTCTTCATATTCTTCAAGATCTTGCTTGTTATTTTGTTCACTTGTTTCATTGCATGTCACATTTACGGTGTCGGCGTTTTTATTAATTTGTTTGCTGAAAAATGAAATAAAAAGAAAGAAAATTAATAAAGGCAAGAATTTAGATGTAAAACAAAAGGATTCAGATTTTGCATTTAAGCTTCCAAAAGGTCGAGGCAAACAACATAAAATCATAGACACGATTCAGGCCTCAATTTTGAATCGCATTGTTATAAAAAGTACTAATATAATTCATCTACCAAGATTCCCGGCGAACCGGGGATGGGGTACAAGTCCAATTTTTCAAAACATCTCCAGGTGCGGCATCCCAAATAGTTGGCGCCTCAGTGCAATCCTTCAAAATCACGTTGCAGTCGGCAATGAATAGGTTCTTGATTCCTTCAACGAGGTCATCTTCAGCATCTTCACCTAACTCATGAATAGTAACTGTCTTGGGGAATGACTGGATTAGCTGCGGGATAGGCTGTGGTGGGACAATGTCACTTTTCTTGAGACGAGCCTCCGAGAATTCTTTCGGAGTGGGTTCGTACCCTAGGCCAAAGGTGTTATTCTGCCCTGGTAACTGAATTGGTTCCACTATTCCATGCAACCTTGCTCCAAGTCCTTGGCCAGGCTCAAAACCGTTCTTCAACATTTCTGATGCCACCATCACGAGCACACTTGGCAACTTTATCTCTTTACCTCGAGTAGCAGTTACAATTTCTTCAATGTGGAAAGTGGCTCCATCCAGCCTCTCCACACTTTCAATGACAGGGATCGAATTCCCGGGGTAAATGGGATTGCTTGCTTCTCCATGAATCACAACTTCCTGGTGATTCCATACAAACTTCACGTTTTGGTGCAAAGTGGAAGGGACTGCACCAGCCATGTGAATCCACGGCCTTCCAAACAATAGATTATAAGTAGCAGATATGTCTAACACTTGAAATTCAATGATAAACTCCACAGGCCCAATTTGTAATGCTAAGTTAATTTCACCAATGGCACTCCTTTGCGCTCCATCGAAAGCTCTAACATTCACATGACTTTCACGAACATTTCCAATGTTAATTCCCAAGGCTTTGAGGGTAGTGAAAGGACATATATTGAGTGCAGAACCATTATCAATCAAAACCTTTGAAACAAACTTGTCACTGCATTTGACAGTGAGATGCAAAGCTTTGTTGTGACTTAGACCTTCAGGCGGCAATTCATCCTCGTGAAAAGAAATCTTGTGGGATTCTAGAATTTGGGCCACCATAGTTTCCAAATGTTCACTAGTTGTCTCGGCTGGTACATATGCTTCATTGAGTACTTTTACCAAAGCATTCCTGTGGCTATCAGAACTCATCAATAATGACATGAGGGAAATTTGAGCCGGCGTCTTCTTTAGTTGGTCTATAACAGAGTATCCGCTACACTGCATTTTTCTCCAAAACTCTTCTACTTCAGCTTCTGTCACGGACTTCTTCTGGTTGTTGTCCTTACTTGAAGTTCCTCGTGATGCTTCTTCAGGAACATAACACCTACCGGATCTTGTCATACCTGCAGCAGCAGCAACTTCTACAACTAATTTTGCCTTTCCTTTGTTCCTTATATCAGACTGGTAGTCCCAAGGAACTGCTTTGGTTTCAAATGAGGGTGTCTGAGCGACTAGAGCCATGACCCTGGGTTTCGGAGGGAGTACTTCCACCTGAATCGGTGCTCGCACCTGCACTGTGATGACAGGAGCAATGAAGGCAGATGACACAACCTTTTTCTCATCTTCAATTGGTACAATTGTTCCTTCCAAATTCCAATCCTCATCAGTAGATATCATGTTAATACCGACATCATCGTGATTTGGAAGAGGGTTGTTGTTTACATTCGGCGGAGCTCCCTTAAGCTGAATGGTTCCTGCTTTGATCAATTCTTCTATCTTATCTTTGAGAGTAAGGCAATTTTCTGTGTCATGTCCAGTCACACCAGAGTGATATGCACAACGCTTGGTCCCATCATACCATCCTGGGAGGGGGTCGGGAACTATTCCTGGGACAGGTTGGAGTACTCCTGCAGCTTTCAACCTTTCATACAATTGGGCTAAAGGTTCAGCTAGGGGTGTATAAGTTTTGGCTGGTTTTCTTTCAAAGCTCGGGCGAGGTCTAGGAGCATTTGGGCGGTTTTGTGATTGGTAGCGGGGTTGAGGTGGATATGTGGGTGGGTAATATGGTGGCTTCTGGTATGCGGGTGCTCGGGGTGGATAATAGGTTGGTTGGGCATTATAAACAGGATAGGGAATGGGCGAAGGCTGGTAGTAAGATTGAGGAGTTTGGGTGTATGGGCCATAATATGAAGGTTGGGGTAACGGGTTTTGGTAGGTTAACATTTGGTTAGGCCTGCGGTCTTGGACGGTCATAACAGCGGATACTTCTTTTTCTTTCTTCTTACTTGCTCCTCCAATATTTCCTGACTGGATCACCTTACTCGTTGCTTGTAGTGCTGCCAAATTTGTAATCTTTCCCGATTTGAGACCTTCCTCTATAACGTCTCCCATCCTAACAACTTCCGAGAATTTCTGCCCCATCATACTTATCAATCTCTCATAATATGTTGCATCCGTTTGCGATCGAATAAAAGTAGTTGTCATCTCCTCTTCTCCCATCGGGGGTTGGACTCTTGCTGCTTCTGCCCTCCATCTCATGGCATACTCTCTAAAGGATTCTGTTGTTTTCTTCTCCAACGTCATCAAATAGAATCTATCTGGGTTGGTCTCGGTGTTAAATCTGAATCTGTCCATGAATTCTTGTGCCATGACACTCCAACTGCGCCATTTCTGTGGGTCTTGACTTGTGTACCAATCAAGGGCTTCCCCTGTAAGACTCCTTATAAAAAGCTTCATCCTGATAGCTTCATCCTTTCCCACTCCAACTAACTTATCACAGTACGACCTCAAATGAGCTCGCGGGTTTCCTTTTCCGTCAAACATGTCAAATTTTGGTACTTTATATCCTGCAGGTAAATCAACATCGGGATGAACACATAGATCTTCATACTCCAAACCTTCCATACTCCTAACGGTTTTCAGACTTTTGAATGCTTCCTTTAACTCACGAATCTCTTTTGCCATGTACTCGTCGGCTTTGGCCCTTACATCTTTTTCTGCTTCCTGATATTGATACACTTCAGAGTGAAGTTGGTGAGGCATAGGGGTAGTAAAAGGTTGTGCTTCTGCTACATATACCGGTGGAACATGCTGCATGTTAGGAATAGCGGCGTGTGCCATCGGTATGTGTTGCGTTACATGGTGATTTTGGGTTAGCGGGGTGCTTTGGGCTGGTGATGGTTGGGAAACATATGATGTGGTAAAATTCGATGGGTTGGTTTGTTGCGGGTTAACATGTGCGTTAGTGGATGTTTGCTTGTTGTTGTGAAGTGGAGGGTTTGGTGGAAGGTGTTCCGGGATAGGTGAGTCAAAATATGGGAAAGGTGGCGGGATAGGTGCATTTGTCCTTTCTTCAGGAAGTGGTGTGTTGAGGCTAATAGAAAGATTGGTAAGGTTCCTCAGCCGTTCAATTTCACCTTGCAGGTTAGCCACTTGTTGCGACAACTGGGCGATGTGTTCATCACGAAGGGTAACCTCCCTTCCGTCCGAAGTCTCGGGTTCGTCTCGTTGAACAGTGACAAGTCCCAAGCCTGTCATGTTAGGTGTGTTTGATCCAGTCATGTTGGTAGCTGCTCGTGCCTTCGATCTCGTGAAGTATGGGTGTTCGGCCAGTTCGCAGTCAACACAAATCAACCTTGGGGTGTAATAAAATAGAAAAACCTTTAAAAGGAAAAATAAAGACAATGTTAGTAAGTGGTGATTAAATTTAAAAGCAAATATATCACATAACAAACAACTCATGTAATATAAAACAATTCAAGCAATGTTAAGCGTGTCCTAGTATGCAGGGGACCTCTTTGTGCCAGAGGTAGGCCTAGCGAGAATTTGAGAGATAAACACACCATTATATATCATCCCATTGCTCCTTAATTAGACATCCAAAACAAACTTCCATTGATAATTCAAGCTTAGTACATAAATAAAAGGGGAAATTGCCTTAACTTAAAACGATTACAATGGCATAGCCTTAATTAAAATAAAGATTACAACATAGTTCTAATCTAGTTGACTGAGGATGGTTCTTCATTTCTCCTTAGCCTTTTTGCTGCATTGATTGCCTCATCAATTTTCTGGCGATTCTTCACAAGGTAAACCATGGCTAGCTTTCCTCCTTCGTCCAGTCCTTGGCAATAGCATTCTATGAATTGCTTCTCGAGGTCTCCATCCATATCTTTGAGTCCTTGCTCCTTTTCCACAACTTGTTGTTTCCACATTTCTATTTGTTGCTTCTGCATCTCCTCTCGTTGTCTCAACATTTCAATCTCTTTGTTTTCCTTCTCATGCTGCTCCTTGTGCTTTGCTTCATACTCGGACACCCTTCTTTTTAGCCGGCGGTACTTGATTTCAGCTTCGGCTGCCTTATCTTTGATTCGGCCACCCATATTAATCCCTCTTGTGACAGAACCTTCTAGGTTGGCACGTAACCATTCTAAATAAAAAGTGTCACATCCAGCTTGGTACCTATCTGGTGCAATTGTGTCCTTGACCATAGCTCTCTTGTTTTTCCACATCCTGAGAATTTCCTTCGCAAAAGGAATTTTATCATTATCATAGTCAATTCGATAATGATCCATGTTATCAACTTGCGGTATGACTTGCGTTCTCCCGGCTTGTCTCATAACTCGTAATGGAGCATATGGTTGAAGTCCTCGAAGCCCGATGAGAACCAAATAAGGTAGCATTTTTCCACGGATTACAAAATTCTCAGATGGATACCAAGAAAACATCCATTGGATTGTGGTATCGTTTAGCTTGCTAAGTAACTTGCCCCATCCTTTAACACTATTTGGATGTTTGAATGCAACCACCGGTATCGTGTATGACGTGATGTGATTAGCACCATTTTGCTTGTAAAGCTCTTGGCTTCCCCTGATCTTTTGGAGATGCCCCATAAACCATAACTGCAACAATAAATTACATCCCTCAAAATGTTTATATCCTTTCTTAAAGCTCGGTATATATCTGCAACAACCATTGGCACTATGGTGTATGGTTTTCCATCAATGCCATTAAATAATGCATCAGTAACCATGACAAGTCGGGTGTGAATCTCCTGTTTTGCTCCTCGGGGAAATACTATGAGCCCGAGGAAACAAACCGAAAAGCGAATACCCTCTTTTCACTCCAAGAAGAATGTGAGGAGAACGTTTCTCGATGTCGTAGAAAAGCACCCGAGCATCCAAAAATGTCAAACAGATAGTCAAGGGGTATTTTGGATTCTTTCAAATGCTCTAACCCAATTTCTTTCTCAAAACCAAACTTTTCAAGGAACTCTTTGATCGAGGGATTTTTTGGAATAATCATGCCAGCGCTTTGCCAAGAATGTTTGCTTTTCCATAACAAACTCACATTCTCTATGAAACCTCCAATTTCTTCTAACAATGGTGTCATCTCATTTTCCCCAAATCTGAATACGGCCCTTTCTTCATCCCAAAAGGTGACTGCTGCCTCAATAATTTCCCTACACGATGTGACTTCCATAAGTAATGGTAAATGACCCAGCTTCTTTCTCAGTTCGAATTGTGCGCTTTCTCCTAAGTTTCTCCACCATGCCTTTAGTTTGGGAGGGATGTCCAACACCATGCCGATCTTTGGGTAGACAACTTGACTCATAATTTCCTTGCATCACAGAAAAGATTAATCTTACCCGTTTTCCAATTAGGAGTAAGTGGTCCACATAATCGGTGTGTTTATCTTTCAAATGATGCACATAAAGGATGAATAGGTGTCACTCGGGGTTATAAACCCGTTTGGACATTTGGATAAGGCTAACTAATGGACTTAATACACCTAGGGTATTAAGCCTCCTAAGGTTGCGTGATGCATGCTCCTAATAAGGGATTTGGTTTAGCTCTATCCTAGGTCGGCTAAGAGTAGGTTTTCTAGACTGGTCTTCTCCCAAGCGGACAACTTGAGAGTGAAAAGTTGTGATTGTCGATTGCACCGCTGATCGACTTACCCACAAACTTTCCCCTAAAAGGTATTTTTTGAAAAAGTGCACGGCCGCAAACCGCGTAACCGCTAGGTGTGTGCTCAGTGTGAATTTTCCAAAAGTGGAGGAAGTGAAAACGAAATGACAGTTTATATGAAGCAATAAGAAAAAATAAGTCATATAAGACAATTTATCACATAAGGCAATTCAAATAAGCATCATAAATAATTACAAACACACAATTCAATTTTCATTAACCTAAGTTTGTTGTGGTTTAGAACCTAAATGTCCCCAGCAGAGTCGCCATGCTGTTATACCCCATTTTAACACGGGTCAAACTAGAGTATAACATATTGGTAATTCTGAAGGTTAATTAATTTAAGAGAGTCGCCACCTAATTATTTTAGCGGTGAATTAGGACACCAATTTTAGCTAGATAATAGTTAAAGCTAACTTTGTTTTATGGTCTGCTTAACTTAAGTATTTCTAGGTAAGGGTTCTAATTAATCATATAAGGAAGGTTATTAAAGCACCCTATATGATCCGTTAACTACGGTTAACCGGCCAAACTTAGGTTAATTAATCTAAGCTCTTGTCACATAATACAATCATACATTTTCGACATTTGTAAGTGATAAAAATAGCTCGTAGTTAAGTATTAAATGACCTTAACTTTATAGAGTTAATAATATCAAATCAACTAAGTAAAAGAAACGTAAAAGTTTTCTTGTTGCAAAGTGGAGTTTAGCATAAATATTTGTGAAACTCCAAGCAGCTTATCTATGTTGGCTAAACTAGTCTAAAAATAAACTACTGTTATTAAAGATTGACTTGAAAATTAAAGGATGGTTTGTTTAAAATCCATAAAAAAATTAGTTAAAAAAAGTCATGATTGAAAATGCAATAAAGACATAGATTTTTTTTTTGAAATACTTACCAAGACCACGGACGACTCCACGAGTTAGAAAGTAGATTTAACAAAAATGATTTGAAATCTTTGTAAGTTCACTTCTTCTTTTTTGCCTTTTCTATAGATCGAATCCTATGGGATAAATGGGTACTGTATTTGCTAGTAGAAAATACAAATAATTAAATAAGCTAATTATTAAATCCATGCTCAACATGAGATAAACACAGACAAATAAATCAGTTGTGATCAAGAAGTTAGACAAACGAATGTAAGAGAGAAGAAAAAAAAGATAAGAAAGACGCCATAGGCGCCCCCAAGCGTTTTGCTTGTTTTCTTGCTATCCGGTGCTCTAAGGAAGATGGTATGCAATGACTCCAAATGGTGGGTTGAGTCTTGCATTAAGACTCGCGATTTGCTCCAGGTACATATGCACAAAAAGAACAAAGAGAAACAAAATGAGAATTAGAAGTGAAATTTGATTCTTAAGCGCGCACAAAACAAAGAACGAAGACAAATGAAAACCAAAACAAACGAAATGCAAATGAATTCTTGAGTTAAGCACTATTTCTTTACTTAAGGTTTTAACAATTAGTGGCAGCAAAGTTTACTACATAAACTGAAATGCATATTTTAGTCTAGTAAGAAAAGATACAAGTATGCCTTCTGATATAAATTCACATTCCAATATTATATGACATTTTTAGATAGAACTTGAAGCCTCTTAGAAATAGTATTTTTATATAAAGAAATCCTAAGTTTATGCCATAAGTTGACTGGTAAGGAAAGCAACATAAATTTATATTCAACTTTGATTCTAATTATTGAAAGACCAGAAAGTTTTAACTTTACCAGGCAGGGACTTTGTAGCGAATGGATTCAACAAGTCTTACATCGTGCTACCCATGAATACAAAATGCCTAGTATTTGCTAGCAGAAACTAGTTACTGCAGTGCTCTAAATTAAAAGAATTTCGCTCCTTATGTAAATAATATTCCAAAGTGTTGGCGGTTATTCAATAGGGCTGAGACGAAGGGTCAGAGATATGCTTTCCAAATGACTAAAATATCTAAACCTATTAACATGATCTATGGAATAAACATAAGACATGTATATCAACATTTCAGTAGAATAAATTTCTTTTATACAGCGTTCAAGAAAGAAAATAGTAATAAATCTCAAAATATGCGAGAGCTAATAGATTGTTCGTGGAATATCCTGTGAACATGATTTTAAGCAAATATTAAGGATAAATAGACATCTACATATGAATAATTATCTTTTACTTTACATTGGCAGTTTCCTATTGTTAGAGGCGTCTTATACACGAATCCTATCAAGAGAAGATCCTTAAATTGCTAACTAAGGGTGTCATTAAGTTACACAGCTGAATGATCATTTGCCTAACATAATACTTCCTACTGTATTCAAGATAGGATGGGAAGTAAACTTAGAATCCAAATTTAACATAAGGGGTACAACAATCATAGCCTTAAAATGAAGAGGAAATACACGTTGGTCAAATTTATACAAGTCATAGTAGTTGTACGAGCAGTTTGAGAAGTTCTAGCAAATTGCAAAAAAAAATGTCTTGGAAAAATGTAAATTATGCTCTTCAGGGACTTTTAAGGGACAAAATTTGGTTCATATAGAACATTAGTATCAAAATTCAAATCATACAAGGCTAGTGATATAATATGCACACTTAATGGACATTCTGCTAAAACATTTGTTATACTATCACTCAACTAAGATAGTAATCCTTTTGGCATCTAAAACATAGGAGCAAATTACTTAACAGAAATTGAAAGATTACCTACGGGTATTTCATTGAACATTTTTGCTAGTCATATTTCTGTTGATATGCAGCAAGTTTACTAAATTACTAAAATCATGAACTTTAGATAAAAGAGTAGTTCTTACTTATGACTTCTAACTTTGAAAAAAAAAACAAGCAATATCATATTAACAAACAAAATAATAAATAGACTAGGAACTGACCGTTTGTGGAGCAGGAACCGGGGTCGCGTCAAAGGTCTACTGCGTTCGGCCTCTACTCCGCAACCTCGAACGATCCTCCAATTTAAAAAAAAAACGAGCACGCCGCTGCCTCTAATCACGAAACCAACAGAGGCTGACCAAACGAGCCCTTAAAGCGCAACTCCAATGAGCAAAAATCAGAGAATGAGACACGGAAAAGAATGTAAAAACCGTGGGTTCCAAAAATTGCTGAAAATCTTCACTAATTTTGGTATTTATAGAAGATGAATTAGGGCTCACTAGGGATGGATTTTGGGCGGGATTCTTGAAGAGTTTTTCATTCAAAATGGACGTTTTAAATTTGATCGTTGACCTTTCTTGGACGGACTTTGCAGACATCACGTGATTTGGTCAAAAAGCGTGACTTGTTACAGTCCTTACCCGAATTGGTGAAGCTATGGTCTGCTTCAATTGAATTTTTAAAGTTGTCAAGCACAAACAAGAAAGAGGAAAAGGAATATCCTTTGGAATATCTAGATACGTAATGAGAGTAGGGAGACCTTTTTGCATAAAAATGGTGTGTCATTCCTGTGCTTGAAAGATATAAGAGCTTGAAATTTTCTGAAAATGGAGGAGGGAATGAGGCGTCTGTTTTTGAGAGAGATAGAGAGTGGTTAGGAGATTTAGGTTATGAAAAGGTTGGGCTATTGAATAAGTTACTGGGCTAATGAGAAATGATGGGCTGCTGAAATATTATTGTGTAAAGTCTTTGTTTGGGCCGAAAAACCATGACATTTTCCTTCTTCCAATCAATTTAATTTTGCTCTCATATCTTAATAACTTGAATTCAATAAAAATTGTTAAATAAATATTTGCAGCAGTAAAACTAACATATAATTTAAAATAAATAAATAAGTAAAAATTATATTGAGTAGTAAACTTATCCGAATATAGAATTCTTTCTCCACAAAATAGAACTTTCCTTTCCCTCTGGCCAGATATCACACCTATTGAATCTTTCCCAAAATTCGTGATTATATTCAATAACTCTCTTCCTTTAAGGGAATTTGAAGACTTAGATAAGTGGTGGAGGTGTATGGATTAAAATTAAAATCACGTACTTGCAAACAACTTAAAAATAGTCCATCATGCTAATTACACAAATCGATTGGCACGATTTGATTGATATTCATATCCACTAAAAGTATTCTTGATATTTCAAAATCTACGACCATTTTTAAATAGCAACCAAAAAAAAAATATTTTTTTTTTAAAACTCTACGAAACTCCAAAATATGTATATAATGTAGTACTATATGTTGTGCGTATTTTATGTGCATCACATATATTTATATATTAAACTATGTATATATACATAACGTGAACATAATAATAATAATAATAATAATAATAATAATAATAATAATAATAATAATAATAATAATAATAATAATAATAATAATAATAATAATAATAGACTAATCACTTTCAATAACTATAATAATAATAAAAATAACAAATAATCAAGATAGGGCATGAAATTATTAATGACTAGGGAGCACTAGAAGATTAATCAGAAGAAAGGTAGGACAAAATTGGGTATCAACACATTCTATTGTAAAATATCATCACACTTGATTCTGCAAAGCAATACATATGCAATTATCGAACTTCCTATTGCCAGGGAGTAAAGTATACCTGGAAATTGGCAAAAATGGAGAAATAAGAGATCAGCTATAGCAGTGATAGCAATAGTAGAAGTGAACAGCAGCCAATAACAACAAAAACACAACCAACAGCAACAAAAACCACACCCAAACATCAGTAGTACTCGACCAAAAGCAAAATCAGTAACAATCAGTAGCAACTGATGAATAACAGAAGTGAGCAGCCCAAAACAGGAGCAAAAAGACCAACACAGATCCAAATAAGACCAATAAAACAGTAGCAAGGTCTAGTAGCAACCCAGGAGGAGACACTTGAATCCCCAGCAAGTTTCAACAACCAAACAACCTAATACTATGATCAACAATGTCGAAAGAGCAAAAAGTGACATCAAACAATCCAAATAGACCAGCTTTAACTTCCAAAATACCTAACGATTACTTCAGGAACTCCAAAAGGCCAATGTGGTATCAAGACACAACTCAAAAGACTCAAAAACTGCCTGAAACAATGAGCTAAAAGAAACAGGATGTTTTCTTTATCCTGTGCTCTAAAATGTATGTCTTTTTCTCTATCTAGTCTCTCACTGTGTTTCCAGAATACCTCCCCAATGTTCTCTATCACTGTGTATTTTATCTTTCGACCAGTGTTCTGCCTCTAAGATCTGTGTGTGTATGAATAATATCCCCTTCCCCTGTGTACTCAACCCTATACTTATAGTTTTTTTTAAATTCCCTCCTGAATGACTGCCACCAACTAAACTAATACCCCTGCCCATTCCTATCTCTGTCTAGCCCAGTAGATTCCCCTGGGCAGACCCATCCCTCTGCTTGTGCCACTATATTGTGTCTAAGTATGGGTTCATTAATTAAAATTAATAAACAGGGGACAACTGGTGGTGAACTCTGCTATACAGCAGGTTCCACCAGGCTGTGCATTATGTGCAGGGCATTTTTGAATCTTAAAATGTGCTAATTCTGATTAATCACTGGTGCTAACAGCCACATCATATCCAGGACTCAATTTAAAGTCACAAACAGTTCAAGCATTTAGCTTGGTAATGACTTCGGATCAAATCAACAACATTAATCACTATCCAGTGTTTTAACAGGAAAATTCGTATAACTAAGCGACGACATTTACTTAATTGATGCCAACACATACAATCAAGAACAAGAAAACGCCGACCAAGTCAGTGATTCACGGTTTTGGACCTAAAAGGAGACCAACAAATATGAACTAACTGGCTTGACGAACTTAATCACACTGGGTATACCATTCATTTTCAATCAAGGAAAACAGAAGGAAATCGACCAAATAAAAGGTCTTAAAGAGTAGAATAGCTAATTCAATAAAAATCGAAAACAAAACAAAACAAACGGAAAATCATATAAAGATGCACAACATGGAGTAGATGAGGCTTAGAAAAGGGAAATAATACCTTGAAGGATAAGAATTCATAGTGAACGGGTCTCGAATCATTTGCCCTCGAATCCTTGAAGCCAAACGAGCCTTAATCGAGGTGTTCTCGGTTGAGAACACCTAGATTAAGGTCCATTAGACCCCAATCTTTCATTAATTTCGAACGAAGATCTCATTTTGGTTTTTTTAGGGTTCATGCGGCCGTTTTTGGGTTTTTTGGGTTTCCGGTTGGATTTGAACCAAACCAAGACTGGTTTGAGTGTGAGGAAGGCTAGGGGGAGGCTTGGCATGAATTTGGGGTCAGTTGGGGAAAATGTCCAAGTTCCGGCGAGTTTCAAACGAATGTTCGAGCCGTTTGAGTAACATTCGAGACTAATGACTAACGGATCCGTGTAGAGGGGGCTTGGGAGAATCTACGGTGTTAATTTGGGGTGGTTTGGCCTACCGGAACCGCCGTGAGGCGATTTCCGGCAGGCGACGCACGGTGGTGGACGGTGGGGTTTGGCTTGTCTCTGAGAGAGACGATGGGGGTAGGGGTTTGGCTAGGGGGGGGGGGTATAAGATTAAACTTATATATGAAATAGGAGATTCAATCCTGATCGTTGGATCATTTACGATCAACGACCAGGATCTCTTCACTTAAACGAAACGACGTCGTGTAGCATCATTTTAGAGACTGGGCCGGTCCAGGCGTAGATCGGGTTACCCGGACTGGGTAATGGTTTTGGGCTAATTATTTTGTTTGGGTTCCGGATTTAGGGGCCCAAATCTTTTTTTCTTTTCCTTCTTTATAATCAACACAAAAATTCTAATTAATTAAAATAAAACTATATGGATACTAATACTTAACAACAATCAACACACCACTAACAAATAAACATAAAATCCTATAATGACAACAAAGATAGAAAAAATATGTATATTATTATATATTTTTGATTTTTCCATTTCATAAAATAAGTAATTTACCAACTAACTCAAAATTTTATAATTACGTTTTAAAATGCTGTTACATATATTTTTTTTTGTTTTTATTAATTTAATCACATAAGCATGCGCACACAAATACAAATAATAAGAAAATTAATACCAAAATCCACAAATATTGCAAACAACGCAAAACTCTTTTATTTTTGAATCTTTTAGGAGTAATTCGTGTGAAGCAAAAATCACGTGCTCACAGCTGCCCCTCTTTGCGCGGAAACATGAAGAGTTTTCGTGCAAAGATAGTGAGCAAATACGAATGATTTTTGCTCGTTTGAGCACTCCGTGTGAAGCATTTCTAAAAAGATCTTGACCGAGCCTTTACTTCGGGAGGCCTCCTACATATCCTGGGCTAAACAGGAATCAGGTCAATGTAGTTCGGCGCAGAAAAAGGAGGTGTGACAATGACTGCTGTGATCTTGCTGTTACTGTTGTTGCTGTTGTTGCCACTGCTTAACCGATCTCCTTATTACACCGTGCTAAACGAAAAAATAAGAAGCTAGACTAAGTTACAGTACTACAAATTCTTATATATCCTTTTTAACTTGATCTTGTCATGCTCCTTGCCATCCTGCTGGCTCTGATGTTTCTTCACATGCTTCTTCTCCTCTGACAATTGTTGTCTCGGCCTATCTTGATTGCCGAACTCCGACCATTGGTTCCTTCTTTGTGATCTTCGAACTATTCTCCTTCGAAATCTGAACCCATCTTTTCTGATCCTTGTTGCCTTCCTTCTGATTATGAACTTGGATTCATGCTGGGGATTTCCGTTATACTCAACCGCTCTCCTCAACCAAATTCGAACTAAATCGCCACTCCATTCTTCAGGCGGGCTCCCTGACTTCAACTACAACTTCAAAATAAAATCGCCACTCCATTCTTCAGGCGGGCTCCCTGACTTCAACTACAACTTCAAAATAAATCGCCACTCCATTCTTCAGGCGGGCTCCCTGACTTCAACTACAACTTCAAAATAAAATCGCCACTCCATTCTTCAGGCGGGCTCCCTGACTTCAACTATAACTTCAAAATAAAATCGCCACTCCATTCTTCAGGCGGGCTCCCTGACTTCAACTACAACTTCAAAATAAATCGCCACTCCATTCTTCAGGCGGGCTCCCTGACTTCAACTACAACTTCAAAAATAAATCGCCACTCCATTCTTCAGGCGGGCTCCCTGACTTCAACTACAACTTTAAAATAAATCGCCACTCCATTCTTCAGGCGGGCTCCCCGACTTCAACTACAACTTAAAAATAAATCGCCACTCCATTCTTCAGGCGGGCTCCCTGACTTCAACTACAACTTCCTAATTTCATCCCATCCTTATCGCCTTCCTTCGTTTCCTGTACCATTTTCTTCTTCCTGCATCGTCTCTTGGGCTACCCTTTTCTTCTGAATTACCTCGTCTTGGAATTGCTTTCCCACTGGGTCGTGATACTTTTCCTTTGGCTGCTGGAGATATCTTTGGAACTGTTTACTCACCTGCTGGTGATGATGCTGCTGGGGAAGTATTCTTTATTTCCTTCACCCCTCATTCTCTCTCGGACTCGCCGGGGGTTGAAATGTCATTAACTGAGGATTATCCTGGCGGGGGACCCCTTTTCTTCTTCCTTCCTCCCAGACCTCCTCTGGGATTCACGCTTTGGCCTCCTTGAAGAACTCATGGGATATAATGCTGCTGGGGGAATCTCAGAGTTAGTGTTCCATTTTCCAACGACTGCCGGGGATGATACCAGGCTCAAAGATCACCCCTCGTGTTGTCTGGCCTCTCTCAACACTATTCTGCTCGGAATAGGCATTTCCCGAAATCTCGTGTTGTTTTATATCCTTATCCACCGGGTGTTTTGCTTTCAAGAAAATTTTCGCAATCGGAGAAAATTTTCTGCCCCAGTTTGATGACCTTCTACGTGGCATAATTTTCTGTCGATGAACCCTCTTTTCCTGCTTTAAATCAAAGAAAAATTGTTAGTTCTCAAAACGCAGTGAGTGACCGTGCCATTCTTGCTGGGGGCCATTTTCCTCCTCTCTTTCAGTTGCTCGGCCTCCCTCGAACTTTTGGGGATGACGTTGACGCTTGCTGGGGATGATGCTCTTTCCACAGATGGTTTCTCATCTCTCCCTTTTATTCCAACCTTTAGTTTGATCCGACCCTTTTTAGCCGGTGATCTGTCGTGAGAAATCATCTTCCGGACGTGCAATATGTGTCCATCATACTCCATAATTCCTGTGGGCCTTCCAATCAACCTGTTGTTCCAATCTTAATATCGGAACGACTTTTGCCTTATTGCCTCGTTCCACGCCTATTCATTTTCATTGTACCGCTTTGGGAGACTTGGTAGTAAGCTTTGAAAAAACGATTTTCGAAAACTAAAGAAAAGAAAAAGAATGCTGACCGCGGATGACAAGAGAAAGGGAAAACTTTTCTGAACTCAAAACTGGGAAAAACTTATCTGAATGTGTGACTGATCCAATGGTTATGCCGCACCTTTGAGATTAATCTACCCAGTCTATTTATGTCAATCACTTTCTGATGGCCGCGTTTTGCTAGAAGTAAATGAATGTCCCAACCTTGTCTCATGCAGACACCTTGTAACCATCTCGCCTTGTCACCTCATAGTGCCCTTCAACGGGTTTTCACTAAATGAGATTCTCTCATTTCTCTCGATCTCCCGTCGCCTTAGGGTACCCGTAAAGGTTTTTACCGTAAGACTCTCTCATTTTATTCCTCTCAACTTTCTTCGCCTTAAGGTGCCCACGAGGGTTTTCACCGTTAAGACTCTCTCATCTCGCTTTCTTTCCATGCGGTGGGCTGGGGTATTATCCATAGAATTTCTTCTAAAAGGGGCTATCCCTTTTCAGCTTGTAAGTCCTAGATTCAGTCGAGGATTGAAGTGTCATTCGTAGCTTCACTCGCATGACTTGGCATTTCTCAAATACTGATCGAGAGGTCTTTTGGTTCATTAATGTGGCTTTTGTGCGTGAGGCTAAAGAAGAGAGGTTTCACCTCAACGGTTAGCTCATTATAACTTTCGGAATCCATACCATCTTTTCAAACGGAACAATGACTTCTGCCCCAGTTTTGTTGCTTGGGGAATCTTTGATTTTTATTTTATTATGACCGAGCCGTGTGGCGCCTACGTATCCTTCTTGAGCAATCAGGTCAAACGTAGTTCACTTTTTCTTGTTTTTTTTTCTTTGTTTCTTTTTCTATTTTGTTGTATGTCTTCCTTGAGGATTCCAAAAGAGGGTATATGAAAGGATAATTAAGGCTCAAAGGGGAAAACAAGGGTTAAAGTGTTTGGGTAGTAGAAAAATTGCCTCTGTCATTTCATTCTCCGAAAATGCCAAATACAAACGAACGAAACCAAGCGTTGAGAAATGCATTAAAGAATTACACATAATATCTCTTGACTGCATCAGAATTGATAGCCATATCAGTGCATCTCCCCTCAACATCAGTTAAACATAGAGCGCCGTTGGATAATACTCTGGTCACAACAAATGGTCCTTGCCAATTTGGAGCGAACTTGCCTTTCGCTTCGACCTGATGTAGTAGAACTCTCTTCAGCACATGTTGTCCCACTTCAAATTTCCTGGGACGTACCTTCTTGTTATATGCTCTCATTCTTCTCTTTTGATACAATTGGCCATGACATACTGCTGTCAATCTCTTTTCATCGATCAAGCTCAATTGCTCCAATCGGGTTTTGACCCACTCATCGTCGTCAATCTCAGCTTCGGCGACAATTTGGAGGGATGGAATTTCAACTTCTGCCGGTATTACTGCCTCAGTCCCGTACACCAACAAATAAGGAGTTGCACCTACCGAAGTCCGGACGGTAGTGCGATAACCCAACAGTGCGAATGGTAACTTTTCATGCCATTGCCTGGACCCTTCTACCATCTTCCTCAATATCTTCTTTATGTTCTTGTTTGCTGCCTCAACCGCACCATTTGCTTTGGGACGATATGGTGTGGAATTTTGATGTGTAATCTTGAACTGTTGGCAGACCTTCTTCATCAATCTGCTGTTAAGATTGGCACCGTTATCTGTGATGATTATCTTTGGAATTCCAAACCTGCAGATGATGTGGGAATGTACGAAGTCCACCACCGCCTTCTTGGTCACTGATTTGAAGGTTTTGGCCTCCACCCACTTGGTAAAATAATCGATCGTTACCAGAATGAACCTATGACCATTGGAAGCCGCAGGTTATATAGGTCCAATAACATCCATACACCATGCGACAAACGGCCACGGTGCTGACATTGTATGCAACTCGGTTGGCGGAGAATGAATCAAATCTCCGTGTATCTGACACTGATGACATCTTCGCACGAAACTTATACAATCACGCTCCATAGTGAGCCAGTAATATCCCGCTCGAAGAATCTTCTTTGCCAATACATATCCGCTCATGTGTGGTCCACAAACTCCGGAGTGTATATCTGTCATCACTATTGTGGCTTGACTCGCATCTATACATCTCAACAATCCCAAATCTGGGGTCCTTTTGTACAGTACCCCTCCACTAAGGAAAAATCCATTCGCCAACCGCTGAATAGCTCTCTTTTGATCTTCAGTTGCTTGCTCTGGGTATACTCCTAACCTGAGGTATTCCTTGACATCATGAAACCATGGCTCACCATCCATCTCTTCCTCTATCATATTACAATAGGCATGCTGATTCCGGACCTGAATATGTAACGGATCGACACGAACCTTGTCCGGGTGATGTAGCATTAACGCCAAAGTAGCCAAAGCGTCGGCAACCTCATTATGCATCCTTGGGATATGTCTGAATTCTACCGACCGGAAACGCTTAGTCAGATCATGCAAACACTGACGATATGGGATAAGCTTTAAATCTCTAGTTTCCCATTCTCCCTGAATCTGATGTACCAGAAGGTCCGAGTCCCCCAAGACCAAGACGTCCTGTACATCCATGTCCACCGCTAATCGCAACCCCAAGATGCATGCCTCGTACTCAGCCATATTATTAGTACAATGAAAACGCAGTTGAGCAGTAACAGGATAATGATGTCTTGTTTCAGAGATGAGCACAACCCCTACTCCGACTCCTTTTGCGTTCGCCGCTCCGTCGAAGAAAAGCTTCCATCCCGGATCCTCAGGTTAATTTCAACCCATCAATTTGCAGTACTTCTTCGTCCGGAAAATACGTCCTCAAAGGTTCGTATCCGTCATCGACAGGGTTCTCAGCTAAGTGATCGGCTAGGGCTTGAGCTTTCATAGCCGTCCTTGTCACGTATATGATGTCGAACTCTGTAAGTAATATTTGCCATTTTGCCAACCTCCCTATAGGCATAGGTTTCTGGAAAATATACTTCAACGGATCCAAATGCGAAATGAGGTAAGTGGTGTAAGAAGACAAATAATGTTTCAACTTTTGGGCTACCCAAGTCAAAGCGCAACATGTCTTTTCTAGATGAGTGTACTTGACCTCGTGGGCCGTAAATTTCTTACTGAGGTAGTAAATGGCCCGTTCCTTCCTGCCAGTAAGATCATGCTGCCCCAGTATGCAGCCGAACGAATTCTCCAAAACTGTCAGATAAAGAATCAGGGGTCTACCCGGTTCAGGCGGAACTAGTACGGGTGGGTTTGACAGATACCCTTTGATTTGGTCAAATGCTTCCTAACATTCTGTCGTCCATTCTATCGCAGCGTCTTTCTTCAACGGACGGAATATGGGTTCACATGTTGCTGTAAGCTGAGCAGTAAACCTACTGATGTAATTTAACCTTCCCAACAAACTCATTACCTCTGTTTTATTCTTTGGCGGGGGCAACTCCTGGATGAACTTGATTTTGGATGGGTCCAACTCAATGCCCCGTCGGCTGACAATGAATCCTAGCAATTTTCCTGATGGAACTCCGAATGCGCATTTGGCCGGATTGAGCTTGATGTCATATCTTCGGAGTCTTTGAAAGAACTTCCTGAGGTCGGCAACGTGGTCTTCTCGATGTCTATATTTTATGATCACATCATCCACGTACACTTCAATTTCCTTGTGTATCATGTCATGGAATACCGTAGTCATCGCCCTCATGTATGTTGCCCCTGCGTTCTTCAAACCGAATGGCATCACCCGGTAGCAATAAGTCCCCCACGGTGTGATAAAAGCTGTCTTTTCTGCGTCCTCTTCATCCATCAAGATCTGGTGATACCCCGCATAACAATCCATAAAGGATCCGATTTCACGCCCGGCGCAATTATCAATCAGGATATGGATATTGGGAAGCGGGAAATTATCCTTAGGACTCGCCTTGTTGAGGTTGCGGTAGTCCACGCATACTCTGATCTTTCCGTCTTTCTTTGGCACCGGTACTACGTTAGCCAACCATTCAGGGTATCGAGTGACACGAATGACTTTCGCCTGCAACTGCTTGGTTACTTCCTCCTTGATCTTTACACTCATCTCCGTCTTGAATTTCCGCAGTTTCTGCTTGACGGGAGGATATGCCGGATCAGTGGGCAATTTATGAACTACTAGATCAGTGTTGAGTCCCGGCATGTCGTCGTACGACCATGCGAAAATGTCTTTAAACTCCATGAGCGTTTTGATCAACTTTTCTCTCAGGTTGGATTCAATATGGACACTTATTCGGGTTTCTTTGACGTCATCTGTGTTCCCCAGATTAACAACCTCAGTATCATTTAAATTTGGTTTGGGTTTTTCCTCGAAGTGACTTAATTCTTCACCGATTTCTTCTACGGCTTCGTCATCGCCGTATTCCGATTCACTCTCGTCACTTCTTATTTCATGCATTATTATTTCCAAACCCGATTGACTTTCTAGACTGGGTTGATTAATCTTTAAGCACGCCATATCATTAAGATCAGTTGAAAGAAGGCTGTTCAGAAAAGTAAAAAGAAGGAAAATAAACAAAATTAGACACGAAGAGAACAAAATTTCATTAATGGGAACAGTACAAGGAAAAACAAACTTGCAAACTCAAATCAAAATGAACTAAAACAAACGGATTTTACTCCGGGGACACCCCCAACACAAAATTTCGAAAGAAAACAATCCAAAACAAACTACCAAGACTCCTTCCGAACAGGGAGAGGAGTAGCCTTCCAATTATTCAATTTTGCTTTCGATCCCACAAACTGTATCTCGGCATGGCTGGATCCTTCGCCATCCTCGAGCATGCATACATCCGCGAATAGGTCCTCGAACGTTCTTAAGAACTCTTCGTCTGGCCTAACCATAGGACTGGGAATCTTTGTCGTCGGATGTCCTCTTACTCCAGACCTGACAAAAGATCGGGAAAGGCGTGGAACAGGCCTCGGGAGCACCCATGTCTTCTGCTTATTCCTCTTGGCTCGCTGGATGTCCTCTGATGTTGGCTTGAATCCCAAGCCGAAGGTTCCCACGTTTTCGACCACAGATACCGGATGTATGATTCCTTGCAGAGATGCACCTAGACCTTTGCCGGGTATGAAACCGTGTCTCAACATTTCATGAGCCACCATGATGTCTGCAGTAATTATTCTGTCATTGGGAATGCACTCCCCTTCCGGAACTCGATTGGCGGATACCACATCGCAGATCTGGTATACCCATGGCCCAACATCTTCTTCTGTATCAACAAAGGGGACGATGGTGCCTGGTTGTAGATCATTCTCTCCATGGATGACGATCTCCTGTTGGTCCCACTCAAACTTGACGAGTTGGTGTAGGTTGGATGGAACTGCTCTTGCGGCATGGATCCACGGTCGCCCTATCAGAAGGTTATATGACACTACCATGTCCAGCACCTGGAATTCCATGGTGAACTCCACCGGCCCAATTGTCAAGATTAACACTATGTCCCCGACCGACGCCTTGCCTCCTCCATCAAACCCTCGAACACAACCCTCGAACACATATGCTGTTCTTGCGTATCCTGCCGATGTCCACTTTCAACTTGTCCAGTGTAGAGAGAGGACAAATGTTAGCACTGGACCCATTATCGACAAGGACTTTGGTAACCACCGACTCCTCACACTTTATCGTAAGATATAAAGCCTTGTTGTGCTCGGTGCCTTCCTCAGGCAATTCATCATCGGTGAAGGTGATCCGATTCGCTTCGAAGATCCTATTGGTGATCTTCTCCAAATGACTCACCGAGATTTTATCGGGTACGTGGGCCTCATTCAGAACTTTCATCAAAGCTTGCCGATGTTCTTCAGAATGTATCAGCAAGGATAGCAATGAGATTTGCGCAGGTGTTTTCTTCAGCTGTTCTAAGACAGAATAATCATGCAGCTTCATCTTTTTCAAGAATTCTTCTGCCTCTTCGTCAGTTACCGGCTTTTTCAATGTTGCCGGAGTGATCTTCCTCAATTCCGCAAGGGCAAAACATCTCCCCGAGCGGGTCAAACCTTGCGCTTCGCAAACTTCCTCTTTCACTTCCTTTCCTTTGTAGGTTGTCGTAATCCGATCATAATTCCATGGAATAGCGCTGCTATCAGTTATTGGCAACTGTATTGCTAGCTTGATGATGAAAGGATCCATTCGAACGCCTGCTACCGTCAAGACGGGTTTGGTTGCTACCCCCGGTACAACTATTTTTGCTTCCCCCGGCCTCACCGGTACTTCGTTCACACTTCCCTTTTCTGCTTCCAACCCCCTTTGTACGTCCTTCTTGCAAATGGGTGACTCATCAAGGCTCGGCCCCTTTCTCATTCCTACCCCACTAGACTTGATCATCATTACAGTTTGAGAGGTTTTCTCCTTTCCTTCTTCTACATGTACCATCTCGATCATGTTGGTCTCATGATGAGTTGGAAGTGGATTTTGGTTGATGTTGGGCTCTGTTGGAGTCTGGACCTCAATCCTGCGAGTGTCGATGAGCTCCTGGATGGCTGTTTTCAACCTCCAACACTTTTCCGTGTCGTGTCCCGGACATCTTGAGCAGTATGCACAATTTACTGAATGGTCCAGATTCTTTGGAAGAGGGTTTGGTAGCTTAGCTTCAACCGGATTTAGCAACCCTACTTGCTTCAAACGGTGGAACAGACTGGTGTAAGACTCCCCCAAGGGAGTGAAAGTCTTTGGCCTTGGCGCCCTGTCGCCCTTGAATGCTTGGTTCGGGCGAAAGCCCGCACCCGTGGGATTTCTATAGGCTCTTGGGGGTGGGTAATTGTTCTGTGGATTTGGCGCACGCCATGGTGCCTGGACGGGAGGTGCGGAATATGACTGAGCGTGATGGACAGTAAAATGGGGATCAGGTGCTGGATAGTAATGTTGCGGGTGTTTATATGGATTGTGGAAGTAATTTTGGTGGTGAGGCTGTGGCGGGTTATACTGGGGTGCGGGGCCTCTGTTTCTGAACCATGTTCCGGACTCGACTGTTGTGACTTCTTCTTTCCTCTATTTCCCAAGCACTCCTCCGGTACCACTTTGAATAGCTTGGGTGGTGGCTTTCAATGTTGAATAGCTCATGATCTTGTTGGATTTCAAGCCTTCCTCGATCAAAGCCCCCATCTTTATCACCTCAGTGAATGACTTGCCCATGGACGTCACCAGATGTCCGAAATAGGTTGGCTCCAGTGTCTGCAAGAAGTAATCCACCATCTCGTTCTCTCTCATAGGCGGATCTACCCTTGTTGCTTGTTCCCTCCAGCGGAAACCAAATTCTCTGAAACTTTCGGCGGGTTTCTTTTCTAACTTTAGCAATGATAAGCGGCCTGGGACTATTTCAAGATTGTACTGGAACTGGCCAATGAATGCCTAAGCCAAATCATCCCACGTAAACCATCTGCTGGGATCCTGCCTAGTGTACCACTCCAATGCAGATCCCCCCAAACTCTGACCGAAGTAAGCTATCAGAATCTCGTCTCGTCCTCCGGCCCCTCGCATTTTGCTACAAAACCCACGAAGATGGGCTACTGGATCACCATGCCCCTCGTATAGGTCAAACTTGGGCATTTTAAACCCGGCTGGCAACTGGACATCAGGGAATGGACACAGGTCCTTGTAAGCGACACTGACCTGGTTGCCCAAACCGTGCATATTCCTGAGAGACTGCTCCAGGCTTTTAACTTTTCGGATAACTTCCTCGTGCTCCAAACTTTGGAGGTGCTTTTCCGGTTCTGCCGGGTTATCCCAACGAGGGGTGTGTGGATGTGGTTCAGGAGCCCTAAAGGTAGGCTCGGTAGGATAGTAAGAATTGTCATGGATTTGCACATGAGGCTCACCGGACGGCTTTTGTAGAGTGGCAGGTGGGGGTGCCACAAAAACAGGGGTGACCGGAGGAGGATTTTGTTTGGCTGGTGGAATTTGGGTGACATAAGGGTTTTCCCTTGATAGTATGGATAGAGTGGGGCGCTTGTCGAAGGATCAAGGGGTGGATGTTCTGGAGCTGATGCGAGAGTAGGGCGGTTTGGTGAAGACTGTCCCCTAGCCCAGGCTAGGTGCATTTCTGTTATCTGTTGTTTCAACCGGTCAACCTCTTCTTTCATGATTTGTATCTCTGATTTCTCTTCCTCGAGACTTTTACCGGAACTAGACATGCTTGCTGTAATTGGCCCTTTAGATCTAGTACGGTAATGGTGGCCTGGCCAGTATATTCTGTCAAACCAACTGCTAAACTTTCTGGAAATTCAACAAACTTGTTAGTTTACCTAGTTTAACAGATATGTTATAGCACGTTGGATGCAATGCACCTAACCAAATAACCCTTTCTACATGTACTCATAACATGCATCATTCCAGCTTTTCTCTTTTTCTCTTTTTCTTTTTTCTTCTTTTTCTTTTCTCTTTTTCAACTATCCTTGAAAGCCTTATTGTTATTAACCTTCGTATTCTTTTCCTTTCTTTTTAGTGGTGGTCGAATCTTATGTGGATTGCCTACGTATCACGTCCCCGCGTGAATCAGACCGAGCGTAGTTCTGGTAACAAGATTGTGGCAAAATTCAGTAACTTTTATATCAAATAAAACCTTAAAGTTACAAAACATGTCTTACAATAATCGACAAAATAGAGGAATGCTTGACTCGAAAAAGGAAAATGCCAACCA